>VWZF01002314.1:202170-332705 GCA_013396755.1 Sclerurus mexicanus | reverse complement strand
CCACTCTGTGAAAATGCTGGTTTTCAGGGCATTAGAGAAATACCGCAGAGGAGAAGGAAGACGGGTAGAGGAAAAGAGGTATCGATGATTGTACGATTGTATCTTGTCTTTCCCCCCCACCGACCTTGGATGAGGCAAGTTTCTATTTACTTGTTTTGAGGTGTGGTTTCGACGCGAAGCATATTTCCTCGTGGACAGGACGGTGAGCTAAGCTCCCGCATGTTTCGCTGAAGGAGAAAAAGGAGAGACGCTGTCCTTTCGTGCAACACTGACGGGCTCACGTCCTATGGGAAAAGTACAGCGTGTAGTGGAGCCTTGGAAAAAAACCACAAACTTTCCACCTTTTCCGCGGCCCCGCCAGCCCTGCATTCTCGGTTTGCAGGGAGAAAGTCTGTGAATCCACAGACATGTTGGCAACCTCCCCCTCCCTGCATTTATCCCCTATCATTTACAGACAAGGCTCTTTTTTAAAAACGTAAAAAGGCGTTTTTTCTGGTCAACCTGGCACTCCTCGCCTTTGCTGCCCAGTCCACAGCGAGCAGGATGTCTCAGAGCCTGCATGCAGAAAGCTAATTACAGAAGCAGGAAAGAGCTCAGCATAACATTTCTTTACACAAACTGTCTGTTTAGCAATATGTAGCCGCTCGATGCTTGTTATTACTAACGTAGATCCGGCTACTCCCGTCAGCGTAGCATTTAAAGCCGTGCAGGCTAATTTCCCTCCACTAACACGTATTTGCATTTAGATAATGTAACTTCACAGTCCTTTTCTGAAGACTCATGGCTTGCATTTCTTTCCCCACTCAAGCCTAGAAACAGGTGTTTTAACCAACAGATTTTAAAATATGTCATGTTTTTGTGTGAATGCCCTTTGCATAACCCTAGTTTAGGGTTATACTTCAGATTACACTTTTTTAATGCCTGTCATGTATCCTATGTTAATCCAGGTAGGCTTCAAACTACATTTTTGACCCTCTGAAAGTTTAGTATAAACTACTTCCTAACAGCTTTAAAAATGCAAAACTAGCAATACTACACTAAGCTGTCTGGAAATTAATTCTTCTAGATCAGGCACAGTATAGGGCTAGACAGAAACCGATGTAGTGCACATATTAGTAACTTTCAGACATTTATGTGAATTGTATGGCTGTTGTAACTGAAATGTTTCTGAGAGTTGCATGTTCTCTCTCCATCTGATTAAATGAATGAGAAACAGATAATTTCAAAATTGGGGGGGTTTGTTTTGCTTTGTTTTATATACATTTATAAAGGGCCTGCTAAAGCAAATGCTTTGACAGGTTAATTAGAGTGGTATCACTGAGTGAAGCTCCGTGTATACTTTAAACATCTTCAAAAGCATTTCTGAATGTGTTTTTAATTTTTTTAGAAAGGATATAATTAGGTCTGAACTGCAGATAAATAAATCCAATCTCGTCACCGTGTTTTTGTGCTAATGATGGGCCAGGTCTTACAGTCTTTTGTCAAGCAACAATCAAATGGAAGATTACTAAAGACTATATAATTTTTGAGGGTGGATGTTTTATTTTGACATTTCTACTGTCACTAACAATTAAACAGGCAAATCAGATTGACTCTTGGTCCTGCTCAGGTTCACTGCTTTTCTGACCTACACAGTGCTGCGCTATTTAGCTTACAGGTGGTCTAAATGCACTTTTAGATCCAGACAGAACAATTATTTGATAGCCGATTTTAAGAATTTCCATTGTTATTAGATTTTATACTTTTGAACAAATCATTATTATTTACAAATTTTAAGTCAGTAATAAGCTGCCAACTAACATCATCTCCTAAATTAAGTTGAAATGACAGTTTGTTCAGAATTAATCAACAGGGAGAGAAAAAAAAAAGTTTTCAGCTATAATAATTTTGGAATGTTTCTGCTTCTTCACTGATTTTGCAGACAGAAGTGAATTTACACCTTAACAGACAAATTTGCAGCAGAAAACCAAGTAAGCTCTATTCAACCCAGCACAGTTCTGTTTGTGTAAGACTTCTGGCAGACAAGTTCAGGAGTTATGGTAAGTGATCATTCCCCTGCAACACAATTCCCTGGCCATCTTATAAAAATGACAACTCAAGGTCTTTAGTTACTGTCCTGCAGAGCCAAAAAGGAGAAATAAAACACTGAGTGGTAAGCACCTAGAACTAGGTGTGTGAAAGACATCTTTCAGTGTCCGTAGCCACTGGTAAGAGAACTGCAACACTCTGCACTCAAAAGAGCATTACCAAGTTCAGGGAAAAAGGGTTAAACTTTCCGAAACTATGTAAATGCTGCAGGTTCTGAGTGGGCAAGGATCCAGGCTTTCTGAATGAATGTAGACTCAATTACTTTGAACTCTCTTGTTCTGTACATTCCTATTCGCTTAGTAGTGCTATACCCATTAGGGGAGACAGGAGAAAACAAGAACAAATGTCAAGTCCCAGGCGGTTGGGAGCTTGGCAGTGGAGGAGCCTTGTAGGAGTGGGGTTGGGAGCAAAGGAGTTTGGCAGGGGGGCAGGATGGAGACAGGCTCCCTGGTTTCCTAACTCATCGGCTCCACCAGACATACCTCTTAGAGAAGGCACTTGTGTCTCACTGTCCTGGTGGAAGGAGTAGGGCCTGAGTTGATAGGGACCTGCACATGTGCTGTTTGGAGGGGTAGGGAAGGAATGGAAAAACATGGACAAGTTGTTTTATAATGACAAGGCGAAGGAAAACTGAGGACCTCAGCTGAACTAAGCCAGGCTTGAAAGCCACAGGAAGATGTCTGATTATAATTTCAGGTGCTTTTAGCACATTCAGAGGCCTGTTCTGAGTCAAAAAATGTCTACCTTATTTTTTCACTTAAACTTCCGAGAGAAGTGGACATAAACTTTCTTCTTGCAAAATAGCAGCTGTCTGCACTTTTGGCCACTCATTAGGCACCATCTCTCCAAGGGAGGAAATGGTTTCTCTTTTTACTTCTGACTTTCAAAGGAGAGCCAGTACAATCCTTTTACTTTAAGAAGTCATTATTTTTCTCAGTCTAACTTTCCACTGAAGACAGGATTGCACTAGCCACGAGGTACGATCCTACCTCATGACAGGCTTTGCGAATGCCACTCGCGCTATATAATACAGCACCACCACAACGAGGAATGTAGCAGAGTGACTTTCTGTTAAAGCGAATGTGGGAAATCATGAAATGACAGTCTATTGCTGTACCTTTATCTATGGCTGTTTCAGGATTGGCTTACAGAGGTGTTCTCTTTGCTTATGAAAGGCAAGCCCGGTTCCCATTTTTCATTTCACTTTACCAAAAATACTGTGATGACTATATAGAGAAAAGGATATTCCTGCTGAAATAACAAATGGCACTACCTAATTATTTCAGCCTGACATTTTGAGTAAAAACAGATTTCATCTCGACTTCTTTCCCCTCTTAACATTTCAGTAGTCATCCTGTTCCACCTTTCTGCTCTGAGTGGAAAGCCTTACAATCAGGAAAATACCTCTAGTTCCCCTTGGACAAGGCTTTGTTGTGAAGCATGTACAGAAAGTGAGATTTTGTTTTGCCAACCCCCCTGTATACTCTAGAGGACAGTTTCAGGTGGAGTTCCTCAGGCTTTCTGTGCTGCGCTTCTGGGAATGAAGCATGTACCTTCCTGAACTGGCTTGGCATTTTTGTTAATGGAATTGAATTGGCACATCATGCCAGGTAGAAACCTTCTCAGAAGAGTGACTCCAGCATGAGAGAACTGGATTTGACAATTTTTTAGAATATAAAGATAAAAACCTGCAAAGGAATGATCCTTCTATTCTACAGGCTCAGGGAGACTCAACATTGCAAAGCTAGATACAGACTTTTTTAAAGAGAGGTGTATGCAAGGTTCTCTTTTGCACAGTTAAAAATTAAGCAAAACTTTTAAAGCTATGTTTGAAGTTTGCTAAGATTACTAAAACCACTCAGATGCAGTTGTACTTGTGGTTTGTTTTTATCCTTTAGCTAAACATATTTTTCTTCCACTGTACGATGAGTAAGTTAGAATAGCAGTGAAGGTTTGTGACAACTAAATGAAGGTATGTAAAGTTACCCACAAACAACCTTTGAAAAACCTTTTTGCAGCAACAGGTAAAGATCCTACCATGTCTGCATTTTCTCTGTTTTGACCTGACTCAGTCTGCACTGTATAAAGCGTAATTACAGATTAATTATATAAATCTGTCTATGCAGAGATTTGTTCAAGTATTTTCCCTCAAGTTTAACTTGAGCATGTGTGTATACACTTGCATACATCAGTTTGATTTGCTATTTATCAAGGCCAGTGCTGACTTGGCGGAACAGATGTTTCAAGATGGAAACTTCAACTGCTCATTACTTGAATTCTTGGATTAAGAATCATCAACCTGTCTGGAGCAAACAAGACGTCTTACTCAGTATCTGAGCCCAGTCTTTAGTTGGATTTTAAGGAGTCTTAACTTTAGGTAACAGCCTCATATTACTAGGTTTCAGGTACATTTCAAGTGTTTTCAGCCCATCTGAGAAGAAAAAAATACAGAAAAATCCTATTGTTACCAATTTAATTTTTTTTTTTTACCTCTATAGGTTTAATGTATATTTGAACTGGAGGCTGTTTATTACAACAGGCTTTTTTGAGAACAACAGGTCACTGACTCAGCTTTAGGAGATGAGTCTTTCCTGTATTTTCATCTGTTGTCACACAGCTGCTTGACTCTGACTTGTTGCGTGGTAGGGCCAGAAATGACAACGACATGCTCCTTAAGCATGTCATTTAATTATTTATGTACTAGTAGAGCAGATGGAGATCTGTACAGACAAGATTAATTAAAAGGTGTACTTAGAAAATAACATTGGCAATTTTTGGAAGGGTGGTTTTCCTCTCACTTGGAAGTTTGGTGCGAGCCACCACCATTATTTTCTTCCACTTTCCCTGTCCAACAAGGAGGCTGGTCCACATTATAAAAGCAAATGTTGTTGGCAATGCTTGTTAGCAATAGGTGGTCTTATGTTGATGTTTTAACTGCTTGAATATATGAGGCAAACCCACATTCTTTACTGCTAAAGAAAGCATTTTTTGGCTCCAGAATGTTTATGCTGAGAATCTGTTAATAAACGCAAACTGTAAAGCTGCCGTAATTGCATATTTTGGCTGAAATCTCCTGATTAGGGAAATAACGCAGTAGAGAGTGTTCTGGGTCTTGTGAAATACTGTCTGCCAGGTGGGAGATGGAGCCCTTACAGGCTTGGACATGGCAGAGGGCATCGTCCAGCTGGACAAGTTAGGAGGGCATTAAAGCAATGACATGCTACTAGCTTAACAATCACTAGGAGCATAATGAGCAATGAATGCTCATTTGAAACTAAATCCTGATGTTGAGAGCAAAAAGAATTAAGGGATGTGGTCAGAAAAAATTCCTGCACTTCTTATGCTGTGTTCTTTCAAATAGGGGAAGAAAGGATAAGCTCCTTAATCAACTGCCTATGGGGTGCACAAAGAAGATCCTGGGGCCTTTAGAGCAGGGTACAGTGTGCTGCTTACTGCAATACTGTGAGCAGTGCAGAGATCCTGACACACCGCTTTGGCTATCTGGAGAAGCTAGTGAGCCTGTGTGGCTGTGTTCCCTGTGGGACCAAAACTGCCCCATTCAGAGCAAGTGTAGAAACCTAAATTTCAGGGTGTCATGTGGTGACCTTTGTGGTGAAGTGGGAAAGCTCATGCTATTAGCGCTAATCTCTGTACTCAAACAGACTTGCATCCAGTGTAGGTGAATTCTGCGCTAGACAAAATGGACATAAACAGTAGGCTGAGATGAATACAGTCCTCAAAGTCTACAATACCACCAAAGTCAAAACATCCTTTTTTGAAATGAATGACCTCTTTGCTTCTGCCTTCTTAGAGGGCATTTTGTAAAGCAGTTATAATTATAGACACTCAACAGCTGCGAAAAGAGCTAGTAACAGCAAATATAACTGTGATGGCACTGATTATGGAAAAACACTATGGAGGAAGAAAGATGCTTAAGAAGTCAGTGACCCACATTGAAAAGATCATCTAAAAGAAGTCCATGAAATATATTAAGAACTCTAGCAATTGTCTGGTTTTAGATAAAACATGTAGAACTGTTGACAAGCAAGGAGAAAAACCATGCTAAATATTCCTGTGCTGCAACTGAGGAAAGAGTAGGAAAAATATTTGTGTAGTATAATGAGAAAATACTTTACATTTCAGCAGTAATTCAAGAGCATATTAAAACAGCTACTATTTATGGTCTGGACAACCTCACACCAAGAATTTTAAAAGAGATGGTGAGTTTTCAGGATTCATATTCAGTAATTGTTTGAATATTAGGCATGTTCCAGAAGACTGCTAAGAAAGCTAGAGTTAGAACCAATACTTAGAAAATGTAAATTAAATGATGCAGGTAATTCTAAATTTGCACTGTGACATTAATATGAGCAGCATAATGTGAACACTCAGTGTGGAAATTTATTAAAATAGAAAGATAATATCATTTATGTCACTCAGTATATGCTTATGAAAAACAAGACTTTGTTGAACTAACTTTGAATAAAGTTGGTCACAAAAGATAACAGAGTTTATGCAAAACACATTTTTGCAAAGTATATCACTGGACTCAGCTCAACATTTTTGACTAGAATTCCTAACTGGAAAGTCTCAACCTTATTTCAAATGGAATATTGTCATGTTGGCGTATAAGTTTTCATGCAGGGATTGGTTTTTAACAACAAGCTAGCTATTTCCCTTTTTAAAAGAAAACATAATAGTTGATCAATTTTATTGAGGGGATTAAGTGTGGGGAAGAAATAAGTAATGAAGGTGGGAATTCTCTCTACTGAAACAACAAATCCCTACATTCTTTGGCATGTGGTATGCTTCTAAACTACATGTCTCCCAGTACAGATATATATGAAGACATGAAAAGGTTCGTGGCTTAATTGTGTCTAGTTAGTTAGATTCCTCAAATGGCCAACAAGATGAAAATCATAGATGCCTAAACAGGTAAGGTGAACGTCATCAAGCTGTTATACTGTAACTGGCACTGGTGGGGGTCTTTCACTGAAATGCTCAATCTTTTTCAGCATCCACAGTTAAAGAGGGGGTGAAATCACTCCCTCACACTTAGCTCTTGAGCCTGGATACACTTGTAGAGTCTGATGAACTATTCGGTGTGTAGCCCAGGGGGAGAGCTGGGCCTCAAGATAGAGGCAGACACTACTCCCCTTGGAACACCTTAATTCTATATGGACCATGTTGTAAACTGATTTTAATAATGCAGTTTTGAGTATTTCCTAATTATGCCCTCCTTGTACTTATGCCTCTCCCTTTTATTTTTCAATAAATAATAATTTAAAAGAAACCAACTAAAATCTTGTGTAATTAATTTAAGCTTATTACCAGCAGACTTGTTTTAATTCATTACCTTTTGAGGAGTCCTGCTAGTTCAAGAGCACAAGCTCACAGACTGACAACCACTTAGAAGGACCTTTACAGTACACACTTAAAACTTATATGCAGTATAGATGCCTAAATAGAGAAGAAACGGTGAAGATGGATTCTTTGAGCTATCAGATAAAGATCTACCAAAGCTGGAGGTTGAATGACTGAAGTTAAATCTAGATAACTTCAGTCTTGATCAGTCTCCCGCAGTGAGCTTGCTCGACTATCATTGTTTGTGGTCCCATGGATCTTCCCTGTTAGTATTTGAGAATGACACAGAAGCAGCTTACAGAACACTGTTGGCATGTGCACCATAGCTTGGGAATTCCAGATTAAATTAAACAGTTCTCTTGCTCCATGTTTGCTGTTGCGCACCCCAATTCCATGATTTGTGCAGAGGAGCTGCCCCAACTCAAAGGAGCACAAAGAATTAGGTAGCATCTCCTGTCTATCTCCAGTATGCCTCTGGGGAGAAATAAACCTAACAATCAGAAGGAACCAGCCTTTCTGCTCTCAGAAACAGCTGCAGCAGCAAAAAAAGTAGGATTTTCAATCAGTCAGAGAGTATTAAAATTACTATAGGGTTTTCACTTGCTTAGTAATAAGGGTAACAACTCAGGTGACCATTATAATTTTTCAACATATCCTGGTAACTCGACTGACATTTTTTGAATAAAAAAGAAGTTTAAGAATGAACAAGTAATTTCAAAAAAATGCCAATAGCAAGTACTGATTTTCTATGCATCTGCCTCAAGACTAAGTAAGGTTTGACCTGAGTGAAGGCACATAAAACATCTTTCAATAAGTGAGCTGAATAACTGGATGTCACTTGTCAGGAGGGATAACAGCAGAGATTACAAAAATATACCTCAGGTTGCAGCAGAAGGGTGACTCAGGAGTTTGAAAGGTGCTGCCCAAGAAAACTTACGAATGTGTGCTTGATTTTTCATTCCAGTCACTCCATCGAAGAGGAATGTAATTTTGTGGTGAGAATGTTTAAAATCCTGATCATCAAAATTTCAGAAGTCAGAGAATATATTTGGACTCACCAGTGAAGATAAAAACTCATCAGAGCATCTGTTGTGTTTAGTGGTCATCACAAGCTGACCAATAAGAAAGATGAATGAACCAAACACTACCAACCTCAAAGACTTTAGTCCTCCACTATGAGGAAGCTGATCAGCCTTGATAAAATGGGGCTGCACGAGTCCTATCTCCTGTTCACCTGAGGGCTTACAGAGTTGAGGACAATGTTCATCTTGACGGAAGAAGAAATTTCTGTATTTTTAATTGCATAGTGTAATGAAAAGGCACAGCTGCATCCACCTTCATGGTTTCTATTTGCCTCATGATGAGCTCTTTCCATCAAGGAAGCAACTGCCTCCACACAGTTTGTTTAGTGTATTTTACTCTAGGTAAGGCATAGTCAGAAAATGACAGATTTACCAACACTGCAACAATCTAGAAATAAGATAATAGGTGAAAAATGACAGTGGCTATCAGTGATGACTGAAATGTCTGTTCACAACAGGGCTTTAGAAGTGACATACATCTTTCAAAATGCATGAACACAAATAAGTCACAGATAAGTCACATAAGTAGTCAAATCAAATACTACAGAAGGTGACATATCTAATGACATAGGACAGTATTACATACATATCTCATCCTAGTTTTGCTAACTATATTATTCTCAGGAGCTGCAGATGCATTCAAAGTCCTTTAGAATGTTTTTAATTTAAGTTCTCATACATACATTAAATAATAGATGATGGTAAATAATATTCAACATAGTTAAAAAGTTAATTAACACAATGTTGCCTTTCTCCCCTTATTTTTTACCTTTCTGAAAATATTTAGAGCCTGAAAATATTTAGAGCCTGATTAATAGAAGTAATTTTTCAGTGAGAAAAACATGAAACACTTTGTTAACATAATGGCACTCATGCTTCAAGTGTCAGATTATTTTCTACAAAACATGCTGGAAAAGCATGCAACAAAATATTCAGTACAATATTCAATTCAGCTTTAATCTGCACTTATTTTAAGGAATTAGTTTATTGAAGTAATTAAGTATACAATTTTTCAAAAAGAGACTTCTAATTTGCAGTCATATGTTACAACCAGCTTAGCTAGTTTCCACTTGTAATATATTAATATTTTTCTAAAAGTACTTTTCATAATTTTTGACAATGCTTTTTGAATTAATAAAAATGAAATAAAAAGAATTGTTTTCAGAACAAGAGGCCAATATAAAACCTGTATCCATTTTAATGATACTTTGGTATATATTTTTTTAACTAGAGCAACTCTAGATAAAAAAATTTATGTATTAGGATGTTCACGTTTGACCCATAAGTATTCTTGCTGGATGACAATGGAAGTTTGGTCTATGCCTACTGTGTTATGGTATGGAAAACTGCTGTTCATGAATGCACAACTCATTTTGAATGTGTTTACCTGACCGGTTCATAACATGCTTAGTTAAGCTACAGAGCCCGCTTACGCACGAACTCGTAAGTAATGTGGCAAGTTGGATGAGGCAAGACTTTAACAACATGTCTTAATCCCTGTGCTGCTTGAAAGATATAAATAAGATAAAGGAGAGCAAAAGTTGATTCAATCTTTTAACAAAACAAGGCTTCTTTCTCTCTAGATTGCATATTGATAACTTTGTAGAGTAACAAAATACAAAGGTTCTTTTAATTATTAGAAAACCTTGTTTCTGTGCAATTCAAGAGTAAAGCCTAATGATTCATAAATCAGGCACGTGGTAGTGGGTACAAATCACCATAAGATACTATATAACTGCATGTAACATGGAAAAAACCCCCAGTATTTTATTGCACAGGATAAACAAATTAATATTAAAACATGCATTTTGTCAGGACCAGGATAAACATCCTGTTCTACATGTTTTAAAGTGTTTTACCATGCAGGACTACAGTTTTTCAAATTTCCAGTTTTGCATTTAGATATGACTTCAGTGACAAGTAAAAGAAGTAAAAGTGGAAGGGACAAAGAAGTTACCTCTTTTCCTTTTGCTTCACGGTAGCATTGCCAGATCATGTGAATAGAGCAGGTTGCAATTGCACAAACTCTCTTTCATCAATACTGCATCTGCATCCAGTCTGCTTTTTTAAATCTTACATTAAAACAATTATTTGAAGATAATGAAATTCACATATGAGATAATTAATCACAGTAGGTTAGACCAGCTTGGTCCACTGTGTTCTATCAACAGAAACATTTTGCAATGATCCATTGCAGCAGTTCCAATCCAGGTGACATTACTTATAGTATGAAGCAGTGTCAATAAGCTTTCCTGGTATCTAATTTAAGAATATAAAAAAAGCTCTATATTCTTTATCCCAACGACATTTTGGCACCATTAAACTAGTTTCATGTTCATGTTTTTTTAAAAAATATCACACTGAGACACAGTGTGATGTAATGCCCACTTCCCTCTACTCTGAATGCAGGCGTGAAAACAATGCTCACAGAAAGCTAAGTAATAACCAAATAGCCAAAGAAGTTGCCTGTTCCATGAATTATGCAGCTTAAGGAATTTCTCTCTGCAATTACTTTGTTAATCATTAATGCATCATATTTTTAAATATCCACCCTCCATCAAATGCTATGGCCCTAATTTGTTTTATTGTATTAAATGTACTCTAACTGGCAACATACAACTGAAAAATTCTAACCTTTGCAAAGTCAAGTGTTCAAGTAGTCATGGTATCCATATTCTCTAGTATTTGTCAAACGTTCCTTACTATTTCAAGAAGTCAGGTGCTTTTTTAAGGGATAAATAAAAACTAGAAAACTGGTATTTTTAAAGTAGACATCAGAAAACAAAGAAGGAAGAGACATATATTAAATTTAGTACCCTTTCAGTACTTTGGAGCTTTATGTAGTCTGTAGAAGTGCCTCAAGCTAACGGACTGGAAGCTCTGAATGTTGTCTTGGCAGTTTCTTTTGAAAACCAAAGGGCTGAAGGTCACTTCTTTCTTCAGAAATGCCCCAATCATTATCTTACCCAGTTAACTTCTGTGAACACCCAACAGGGATGATCACATTAAATCCTATTCATCACCTGAGGAAAATGGCACATATTCATTTTCCTATGGAAGCGGTACAACAACTACACAGCACTGTGAAGCCAGTAGACTTGCCAGTTTTGTTCAAACTGAGTTTCAGTTTTTGCTCCAATAAATCCACATTCAGGATCACACTTGTTCCTATTCCAAACCCAACACCTGGTATTTCATACAGAGTGAAGCAACTTTAATACTGTCATCTTTGTGTAGAAGTAGGACTTTGTGTTGTCACGACTGGGACAAGCTGGGGTGATGACTGAGAGTGCCAGCATATCTCTGCTCTTGGTACCTCCACAGCTGAGGGGCGCCCAAGAAACAGAACCTTACAGTTACATCTTTATGTTTTCAGAAATTAGATAGAAGTGATAAGAATATAGAACACAGAAAATCTCTTACATGAAAGAATAACAAAAAACATAGCTGAGAAGGTGAGTCAGGTAATCCTGTTTCCAGAAACATCCTGTGAATCTGGAAGCTTGCTCGTCAAAGATAATGTGTATTTTTATGAAAACTAGGGCTGTCATTCAAATCAGTAAATGTGGTGCTGTCCACTGTTGGCCCATGGGGAGTTCACACTTTTCTGTCACAAATCTGACAATTCCTGGAGCCAGTAGATCAGACAAGCCCATGAAGATGATGCAGTACAGTAATATACTTTAAAATAAAATTAATTCCAAGATACTTTATTGTCATTTAATTCATGACCAAAAGAACCTTAAACATGGATGCTCACAGAAAAATATTTTGCTTTTTATTAAAAATAATTAAACCCAAATAATTTAACTTACATTTAAGTTAAAATAAATGTATTTATATATCACAATTCAATTTACAACTACAAAAGAATAATAGCAAATTATGAAAGATTCTTGATATTACTGCAGCTGGAAACATAAGAACTTTACATAGTTTGTTTCTTTGTATGTTCACAGTGTATCGGATTGAAAATACTCTGTACTTGTTTTTAAATCATTCAGCCATCTCAGAATTACTATCATGGTGCAAATATATTTGACAAAGATTTCAGCCTGCACAGATCTGAAATTGCACACCAGAATGAAAACCCGCTATATTTCATAGGATTGGCTATTTGGTTTTCATGGACAAGAGATCTAATCAGCTCACTCAGGTTTCCCTAAGGGAGGTTTCAGACAGTCTCCATTGTGTGGGAGGACATCCTGGCTGCGCACAGAGATTAGCCTGCAGAGATTTTACAGGGTTGAGAAAGAAAGGTAAGCTCCCTCCTGCTGCTGGTAAACACTGTTATTGTTCTCCATTCCCTGCTGAATGGCACAAATGCAATTCTGCAACGTTAATTACTGCAATAATGAAAGAAATGACACAAAATGACAAGGAATGTGCTAATTCAGTAAGGCTCAAGTCTTTGACATATTAGTCCCTTTACAGCTCATTGTTACTTTCAGGCACGTACTCATTTACTCATAAATACTGAGTGAATTCTGGGGATTTAGTATTTAAATAGTAAGTTAGCAAAATACAGTTTAATGTGTAAGAAGTGGTGTCTAATGATCTCTTAGGAGTTGTCTGGTCAGTACTTGAGCACAGAACATCTCTGATAAAGTACCAGAAAAAAAGGACTCAGCCATTCTTGCAGGACTTGCAGACTGTTTCCTTTTCAATGTCCAAAAGTGAAGACTCAGTAGAATGTTATTCATATGCTAACCTCCAGGAAGGAAAACATGACAAATGAATAGACTGCACCAAAATACTATATTTTTCCCTTGCTTAGAATTCCCACAGTACCGCAGATGAAATGAGTGATATTAATTTTTTTGTGAATGTCTTACATGTAGCTCCAGATGACAATGTGTGAATCTCTGTTTACCCTGCTCTACTGGGACTGGGAGTTGCGTGCTTGGAAACCAGAGGTCTGTGAAGCACAGAGTGACAAGTCTCCTGTATGGGTGGCACTGTATCTGCAAAGGGGAGGGAGCACAAGAAAGCTTGGGCACAGAAATGACCCTCTCTCGAGGTCTCAGAGAGAACTCAGTGGGAATATTTTCAACTTCTTTTTAAAAAGGACCACTGCACTTGGGTAACAATCTTGTTTAAAATCGACATATTATATGTGTGTGTATGAAAATTGTATATGAAAATCCCCTTGTAGAAGTCAAGCACTACATAGTCAGACTGTACCTAATAATAATGCACAAAGAAACAAATTCTTCCAAAAAACTGAAAAAGAGAAGAGAGTCTTGCATGCCACAATATGTATCTCTAAAATAACGAAAAACAGGACCTCTGGGAATTGCTAACAATTTCAGCTGCAACAGTGAATAATCTAAGTAATCCTTTTTCTATTGAACCAAAAAGAAAAATGAAAAGACGCTCATTGAAATCCAGTCATAAATTCCATCCATAAGACTTTTCCTGCAATTAAGTTACATTTACTGATCCACTACTGCCTTAAAAGGCGCATTAACACAAAGACTTCAATTATTCATGGTCAAACAAAGTTGATTCTATTACTTCAGTCAAAGCAGCATTCTCTTTTACAGTGGTTATTTCTGTAGTATCTTCAAAAAGGGCACACAGTCTGTGAAAACATGCAAGTTTTTGAGTAAAAGCTGTTTCCATGATCAGTCCTAACTTTTTACATTTAAAATATCTGCCATTTTCTCCTTTCATGGGGATGAAATTTGCTGGGAATTTTTGTCCCCTTCATCCTTTATAGGGTATGCTGATTGAAATTCACCATTTTTTTGAACCTAGTTCTGATGTCCTGAGAAAAAGTTTCCATCTCTCTCGAAAAGAGAAAACAAGACACAAAACCCACAGGTATTTACTGTATATGGAAAATTTATCAGTGAAGAAAGAAACCCAGGCAACTCTTCAAAATGAACTCTGTGGAAGAAAGTTTGTAGTTCTTGTGCTGTCAGCAGAGGGCTTAAAGAGCTACAGAGGGTCTAACATCTGTGAAGAACCATACCTACTTCTCCTACTGCTAAAAGCTTTTGCAGTACTCGCCACTCACTCTGCTCTAACTCCCAACTACGGTACATTTCCGCTAGCGATGCCATCCCCTGAGAGCTGGCACCCTATACTGCTGTCAATTGCTGTCCAGCTTCAGTCCGAAATACCCCAAGTGTAACTGCCTTAATTAAGCTACGGAAGTATGCATTTTAAAGGTCAAGAGTTCCCAATCAATCCTAGGAATTTAAGAGGGGGATAATATTGCCCAAAGACACTAAGCAAAACTTGATCTTCTAGAGATACTTGTTTCATTTTCAAAGGTTGAGACTGAATACAGATTCTTGATATTCTTTGGTATAAGAAAATACCAGGGATACGTTTCTTTGACTCAGTGAGAAGTCTGGCATGTGATTTATTAAATGTAATGTTAACAGGGAGAGAAATGCTTTCCTCAGTAGACCTCCCTAATGAGCACAACCCTGAAAGATGACAGGATGTTACAGACTCAAACTGTTGTGTATAAATCTGTTTTCATGTAAATGTGCTACAGGCTGACAATTGATTGAGACATATATACATAATAACAAATACTTTTTCAGAAGGTAATAATTTGTTTCTACAGTGTCATGTTTTCTGACTGATTTTTTTCAAAGACGTGCAAGTTGATGAATGCCTACCAGGAAACAAAAGAATTCTACCTGGCCATCTTGCAGATGTCAGAGTTTTAATAGATACAAGTGTTCTTTTTTTTTTTTTTTTTCCTGGAACTAGGTATCTTACAAAAGTATAACAAACAGAAAATAACAGCTAATGTGTAAGGGGAGAGAAATTGTATCCCAGAGATACTAACAAATACTCAGACAACTAGTATTTGAATTTTTTCCTCTTTTACAAGGTTTCGTCACTGTTTTGTAGAGAAAATCTTGAAGGGAATTAAGACTACAAATCCCAATGACGTACATTTTCTTTGTACAGAAAATATTTTAAACTATAATGCCAGTGAATTATGACCACAGGATTCAGCAATAAGCCTTAAAAGTTTAGGTCCTTATTAAAACAAAAAGTAATTACATGTTTTCAGTTTTTTCCTCAAATAAGACATTACCTTGATGCACTAGAGGTTCTTTGCTTCAAACAAGGGACAGAAAGGTGAGAAAGCAATTACAGTGTTAAAAATAAAAACCATCCTAACCTGTCCTAAACCACTGTCCTTCCTTCTTTCCTGTTCAGCCCATATATTTACAAAACTTATCACTTAAGTAACACCTACTTAATGTACCATGAACTGTAATAGTGGATAGAGATTTTTTTTTTTTTTTTTGGCTTTGCTGCCTTTCATTTGAAAAAGAGGAACTGAGGATGATTGCCTGGGTTGGCACTTCAGTCACAAGTTGCTTACATGCATGACTGGCCTTAAAAATTTCTCTTCATTATTTTTGACTCACACATCATTGACACAAGGTCTACTACAATGGGAGACTGCAAAGACCATGAATAAGAATTCTGGAACAATTCATTTGAAAACTATGTTTGTGGGAAAGAACATCAGTAAAAATACTGTACAGGTAATGCAACTGAGCCTTTTCATTACTTAAAAAGAGAAAAGCTTCATTAATTTTTGCTGTAGGGCATCTTACGATTGAATAGTTATATTTAAGTGACATTCTAGCTTTCTCATGAGAAGCTTAGAAGGTCTCCTCCTAGATAATTAATTATAGCCTTGGGAGTCTAGTGAGGAATCACAGGAAAAATACAAAGTGTTCAACTGGAAAAAAACCTCTATTGAGATTTACAAAGAGCCTACATGGATTACAAGAACTCACCAAAAGCATTCTGTGTTATCAGTATGTTCTAACAAAATACTTTTATTTTTGCACATTTAAAGATGAACCTTGTTAATAATTAAAAAAAACTAAAACCCAAATCAGAAAAACACACTCCTTTGACAGAATATGTCACTTTGTTATCTGAAGAACTGTTTAAATGTTAGTAAAATTTCACCACAAATCAGCCTAATATTCTGGCAGCCTTCTTAGAAATCAAGCTGCCCAGAGGACACAGAGCTTTACAATGCACAGTTATTCTGTAAGAGTCAAAATGTTCCTGTGTGTGGCATTTCCATCAAAGAACTAAACAGAATTTTGTCTTTTAGATGGTAAGAAGTAGATTAATATCACTATCTTATATCAGTATATTTAGAAATAATTCCATAGAGCAATTAGGCTGGACAAGAATTCTGACAATCAGTCATCTAGTCCATCTCAAAGCCAGGTCCAATTATACCAGTTTGCTCAGGACTTTGTCCAGTTGAGTTCTGAATATCTCCAAGGATGAAGATTCCAACACCTCTCTAGGCAACCTGTTTCAGTACTTGACCACCCTTACAGTAAAAACATTTTTCATAACAGCTAATAGAGTTTTCAAGTGCTCCATCTTGAGTCCATTGTCCTTTACACTACTGTGGTGCACCTCTAAGGGGAGTCTGGCTCTGTTGTCTCTGTACCATCCGATTAACTAGTTGGAGACTGCAACAAGTCCCTCCCCTAAATCCTCTAATCGTAAGGCTGTACAAGTCCAGTTCTTCCAGCCTCCCCTTCTACATCAGGTGCTTCAGCCCCTGATCATTTTGGTGCACCTCCGCTAGACTCATAGTAATGTCAATGTCTTTCTTGAACATGCCCAAAACCAGCTGCAACACTCCAGATGTGATCTCCCACATACCAAACGTAAGGGAAGGATCACTTCCCTGCATCTGCTGGTCATCCTGTTGGTAATACCACTCAAGATGCGGCTGGCTGACACATTGCTGACTGATATTCCATTTGCTATCCACTAGGACCTTAAGGTCTGTTCCTGTCAAGCTGCTTTGCAGCAGTATTGGCATATGGGGTTATTCCATCCTCAATGTGGGACTGCAATTGCTTTTGTTAAAGCTCATACAGTTCTTGTGGACCTAATTTCCAGCCTGCTGAGGTCCTCTGAGACCTTGCCCTCCAGTGTATAGGCTATCCCCACATTTGGCATTGCCTGTGAACTTGCCAAGGGATGCTACTGTTCCAGTTGGACTTCGCATTGTTGATCACATTTTCTTCAGGCTGGTGTGTCAGCCCATTTTTCACCCACCTTACAGTCCATTTCTCACCAGTTTGCCTATAAGGATACTATAGGAGAACAAATTGTAAATACTTAAGATTCCACCTAGTATCTTGCCTAAAGTAGCTCACAGTCCTTCTAGATAATATAATTTATTAATTACTCACTGATAACAGACTAACTGGATAATCTGGGAAATTACATTGGAGACTGAATAATATAAAGAATCTATTACAAACTACAAAATTAGTATCTGCATATGGGAGTTGATTCATAGGAAATAAAATTTAAGGATTCTATTCACGTAAAAATATAAGTTAGATAAAACCTAGACTTCAAGAAACCAAAGTTATTCAAAAATGTCTGTAAGATAGGTTCGTGAGCCCAAAAGTTTGTGTGATTTCTTTCCCCAGTGAACAGCTTAATAAAAGATATTACCTCTGTCTACACACTTGGCCTCCCTCACTCACAGAATGATAATTTTAAACCTGTGGTGTGTTATTGCCAGCATTTTTACCTCACTCTTTCAGAACTAAAAAAACCAAGTGTATCTGGAAATCTTAAGCTTGATATAACTCAGTATTATATAGTAAATAATTATTCTTCATGTCCAGGTAGAAAAAAATAATCAATTGAAGAGATACTGTCAAGAAAAAAGGAGCTTTCTCTTAAATGAAATCTGAGCAATATTTTCAGTATGCAGTACTTAATCTGTATTTGTTATACATAGAAATGTACCATATGCAATCAACAGTGTCTTTAAAATTAGAGAACTTTTCTATAGTCAAAACAGATGGTAGAGTGGAATACATAAGTTCTTGGAATACGGGGCTTATTTTCATACAATCAAATATGGCAAGTTACCCATTTCACCATTACAGGCTTACAGTAGTCACACATAAGGGTTCTTTTTTTATTAGTTTGTTGATGTAACTACACTTCTATCTAGCCCATTAAGTATCAGTGCTGATAATTAAGATGCATTTTATTGCTTCTGTAGAGTATTTTTAATGCCTGTTTGGTTATACAAATGACATCAAGTGACAAACTACAAATCAAGGCTGATAAATTATTTTTTTTCCAGCTGACATGAATTTCCTTTATTTTTTAAATTTCTATAAGCCAGAATAGTTGCGAGGAATGTGACATGAAACAGGGTCCAAGAAAAACAATATAAAAAAGCTGAAACATGCATTTATTTGAACACTCCGAATAACACATCCTTTAACTGCCCAGATTATAAATGGGTACAACACGCTAGTATTTATCTTTTAAAATTCAAATATGTGTTAGTAAAATCATTGCATGCCTTATTTTAACACATTTTATTCACATAACAGATCTAAAAATTATTTTATGAAGCATGGGATTGTTTGACAGTTTTAAAAGAATAGATGAAACCAAAACAGTTGTTTGCTTTTATGGTAAAAAGGGCATCATTATAGTGAAAATAACCTTCTTTGAAGAAAAGCTCCCCAAAGGATTATATTGAATACTTCTGGAAAAATGCTATGGTGATGTTTTCTTCTGCAGTTTCTTATACCATACAGGTGCCTCTTTATTTGTCTGTAAAATAAAGAACATTTAATTGTGAGACAGTGAACATCAGAGAAAAACATGCAATCTACACTAAAGTCTCTTTCCTTTCTATGTAGTTCACAGTAATAATCGGCTTCTTTGCTTAAATGCAAATATAAACAAGGCTATGCATTTAAGGTTACTGTTACAACTTATCTGTATTAAAACTGCACTATTTCCAGGTTATAAATAGCAGTTTATACAGTAAAAACTAAATGATTTAAAGAAAAACCCATCATAATGAAAACATGTGTCAACTGTACCATATAAATAGGTTTAATTTGAAATAACATCATCTGACTTTCCCAGTTGAGAAAAGAATGTAACTTAGAAAGGAGATCTTAGGCATGCCAAAATTGACAACACTTTATGCAGAAATATGGTTCTTAAAAAATGGTAAATAAAAATAAAAGAGTTCAAGAGTTTTCTGACACTGTAGAAGGTATTTTAACTTTGGCAAATCATCTGTAAGCAACTTTTCCTTGCCTTCATAATCCAATGGGCTACTGCTACACAGTAAGGAGTGCTTAACATTCTTGTGGCAAATTCAGTGGTGGTTTGTATAAAATAAAATAGTTTTAGGTTTTATAGAAATAAAACTAATGAAGTGGAGGTGGAACAAATTAAGGACTATTCTGCTTTCAGGGTTGGGTATAATCTCTTGAGTTAGTGAGTACTGTCTCTTTAATTGTTGTCCTTAAACTTGTCCTTTATAGTTCCATTTTCTGTCTGCTCTCTATTCATTCTTTCCTTCAAGACTTAATAACCATTCACTTTCAATTCTACTTTATTAATTTTGAAGAATTCAGTTACAAAAATAAATCTGCTGTATTTGTGCAAGCTTTCAAAATTCTAGAAATTGACCTAAATTGGCAGGATTTTCACAGGACTGCTAATATCTTTCCCTATTTAACAAGCACACCTGTGCCATCTGCCTATTTTCAGTTCCCTACTCCAGAGTCTGAAAAGACTAGAATTTTTCACAGAGAAATTTCCTACAATTTCTAAACGTAAAAGCAGTTTTTCTTGATTCCTACACTGTTTCTATATCTCTAAATAAGACAGGACAGATTACGCACTGAAACCCTGGATCCTCTACACAAACTAATTGTTTACTCACGTTTTGGATCACTGAATACCTCCATCAAAGACAAAGTTTGGGCAGTATGATTTAGCACTACCAAAAGGATTGTGGATGAGACAGCGCTGGGTAAGCCTGTGTTTAGTCTCATAATGTTATCCAAGCAAATTTTGAAGCCCTAAAATCCCCCAATGCCCTCATATCATGTCCAAGAGATGCAGCCATTTCCTACATTTTGTGTTATAAATCTAGTATCTGGTGTGCTGCAATACAAACCTCATATTGTTTAAGACACTGAATATTAAAGTCTCCACTGGAAAAAAAAAAAAAGTCAAAAAAGAAGACTCATATTTGGACCAAAATAGCACACATGCTATGTAGTGTGGATACAAGCAGTCTACCCTAGAGAAAGGTAGCATCACGAAGTGTAAATAAGTCATGATTTGAGATTTAGTATTGTAACTTGTCTCTCGAATTTATCAGTTCAGACACAGCCACAGTCAGAAATTTCTGAACCATTTTCATGAAGCTTTCAAATACCAGAGGCACTAAATTTGAAGTGGGCCACTTCAAATATTAAAATCCAAGCATTTAGTATCTGAAGGAATAAAACAGGGTTTTATAATATCAGGTATCCTTAGCAACAGAAGTGATATAAATACTGATCTTCTATTTTTTTATGTATATTTACATACATGCATACATATCAATATACATATATACATGAATATAAGTATATATAAATACACCTATTTCCTCATTCCTGCTTCTCAATATATATATGTACACACTCCACTCATACATAATCATGATAGATTTAAAATAATATAATCTGTGAATCCCTACAACTAATAAAATTTTGCTAACTACTCTTAGTATTGTAATATTACAATGGTATTTTTTAAAAAAATGACATAGTTTGCTGTGAACTTAAGATGTAGAAAGTATCAAATAGTTAAATAACATCAAAAACTGTAATTTATCTCCTCAGCTTTGAGGAGCTGCAAGTATTTAGCTGAATTAATTATACATCTCCTTGAAGTATGAACCCACATTTATCTTTTTAAAAAGTGAGGAGAATTATCAAAAAAGTTTATGGCACTTACTCTTGTCATAGTACTTACAAATAATGTTGGCTTAGGTGTAAATATATTTTCTTCTTCATGCTCTGGCAGCAGTTTTACTGAAGGATTTGATTTGTTTTTTCCAGCTGCACTTCTTACGTCACTATGAGACTGAGGTAGATTTTGTTCATAGTGTTTACTATGTAGACTAATTAGAATCTGCTTCATTGTGGCTAGTTCCTATAAAACCACAAAAGAACAATTCTAAGTTATTCAGTTAAATTACATTTGAACCTATTAAATATTTGTTAATAATACATTTATATTCACCAAACTAAATGTGTACGTGGGTCAGCAAATATAACAAGAATTAACATATACTTGCTATAATTAATAAGATTACTAATTGGTACCTAGTAAAAGTAAGAAAATAAAATAGGCACAGATGATTTATATAACTCAAATTTTGTCTCGCTTAAAGGCAGTAAAAGAGAAAATTTACTGTGTACTAAGGAACCCACAATCATTTTTAACTTAAAAGTCCATTTAATTTAAAAGAATACTTTTGCATTTATTTTGTCAGGCTGAGAAAGTTTACAAATCTAATTTGAATGACTGTGAAAAATTGAACTTTTGAGCACTAGGTCTTGCACAGAAATCATATAAATACATTACTAGAAATACATATGTGTCTTTATAGCCAGATTAGAAAGGAAAAAAAATCAATGAAAAACTTTAAGAGGATATACAGCAAAAATAGGATCAGAGTGGAAAAGAAATTTTGTGAAAAATGAAAGTTCCAACATGGGAAAAGAAAAACGAGAACGTATAGAAATGCAGCCTTGTTTTGGATATCTTAACAATTTGCTTTGAAAACAATTTGGATTAATTAAAAAAGTAATCTTTCCTTACTACCTAGCTGAACAAAATAGATTATTCAAAATGTACAGTAAAGTAAAAAAGGAAAAAAAAAAAGGCATTTTCTGACTTTAACTGGACATCTTCTTTTGTCATCTTGCATCACACCTACTGCCTAATGTTCCCCCTCTGGCCCAGGTAATGGGTATAATTACTATAAAATAAGTTACAGAATTTAAAGCATTAATTATTATTATTACTACTATTAGAGCATTCATTATTGTAGAACTAGAGCAGCAAGGTCAGAAGAAAAGCCTTTGAAAGTAAATTTTAAGCCTATGCTACATTTTGTAGAAAATATTAATGTTTTTGTTTGCTTTCCTTTTACAAATGGTGTTGTCTTCAATATGCCATACTGTTACTGTATTAACATGCTATATAATTAACATTCTATCTTATCTCTCAGCCAGAACAAGGCAATCTGTGTTTATAGCTGAACGACAAACATTTCTTATATCTTACCTATTTCGTAATACTTGCCAGAAAATTACATTGATGCCCATTCTATTTTCACTGCATTATTAGTAACGAGTTAAAAAAAGTCCTCAGCCTTTTAAAACATTCCTGCCATATACCTTCTCTCTGTCTACTGCTGCCTTTAATACAGGATACAAAGTCAAAAGAATCATGCTGCAGCCTTTAAATTGTCGCACACTAACTCAGTTACATGAATGGATGTTACACTCCACAGACCAGTTTTATCGAGTGTACAAATTGTTCTTGTATCTCAGTCATTTAATATTAACTATTTGCATAATTCAGCCATGTGGGGTGGCATGTTGAAACAGCATGACTGCAGAGCAGCTGTTTAAAAGGACTGCATAGCTGATGCCAACATGTTTTTCAAAGTTGTAAACTCTGCAAAGATGTTGCCAAAGCGACACATAGACAGAATTTCTTGATGAAAATAACTCAAGTGAGTATACAGGAAATAAATACACCATCACAGGAGATTAAATTGTACATAAACAATGTTTTGACATTAGCAAATGCTGTTCCTATACTTAAACTGTGTTATTTTGTGGACCAAATAGTTGCACGTTTGAACAAGGAAAAACCCAAAAACTGCCATGTAGATTGATTTCAGAAACAGAGCTGAAACTTGTATGTGTAGGGTCAAATTCTCTTGTATCAAGATCCACTTGGCAGTCTAAAGTCTTCTCTACTTAACAGAATCTGTCTTGTACTTGACAGCACTGTCTGTTTTCAGACTTGGAATAGGCTCTGGAGAGTCAGCTCTAACACAAGCTTCCCATGTGACAGGAGGATTCTCTAATGTAAGGCTATAGGAAGGAATGACAGGGAGTGGGGATGAAAAATTAGTCCACAATGAATAAGTTATTTTGGCATCACAGCCAAATTTATCAGGAGGATTTAGCTAAGGTTGCCTTAATATTTGTTCTAAAACCCCTCCACATTTAGTGAGAAAGACCTTAACAAAATTGGCAAAATAGCACAAGAAACGCTGAATCCAACAGAATCACTGGTATGTATACCGCTGAACAAGTAGAGAAAATCAGCCCAACATTTGCAAGAGATTTGCTGTTTTCAACCAAGGAAATACTGAAAACAAGGTTCCGTCTTGAACTGCAGTAATTTTATCCATCTCTTCAGATTTCTCTGCTCCTGAACACAACATTCTTGCCTTCACTTTTAAGTTCTATACAAGAGTCATTAGCACTACCTGCTACTGTTGGCATGCTACCTTGATTCTGTGAATATTATTTTGCAATCCTAAAATCTGGTAAGTTGGTCTAGAAAGCTAGCAAGGAAAAAGCAGCTCTGGAGCTTGTGCTTAGCAGAAATATGTGAACTTGTTCAAGTGGAAACAGGACCTTGTGAAAAAAGGGGAAAGTAGGTATAGGGTTCAAAGCAGATGGGAAGAATCTGTTGTGTAGAAGAATATGTACTAGTTTCAGGATAAGCTAAATAAAGGAATATGTGAAAAGGAAGGGATGATTAAAATTTTTATATATTTTTACTGTGTCAAGCCCACAGTTCTTTGTCCAGGCAGAGCTGTGAAAATTGTTTACTTACAATATTCCTTTCAGTTACTCAGTGCGCTGTAGAAAACAGTGTTGCTAAAGGTCTGCATTTCCCAATTTCTCTGTGGAGGTATTTGGTCTTTGCCATGCTGGCTCCTGGATGTGTAAGCAAGCCATGCTATGCAAGATGTGTGTCACTGTGTTGAGGCTTCCAGGTCTGAGGGCTTTGGCTTTGGAGAGCCAGACAGCAATCCTCCTTGGGAGGATTATGAGTACTGACACCTCTGAGTGGATTCACTCAGTTCCTCTCTGGGCTGGCCTAACACCTTTGGTCTCATTGTCACAAACTCCGGCAACACAAGCACCCACTCACTGCTTATGCAATATTCTGTGGGGACATGGCAGTGTGGATACATGGAAAACAATGCAGTTAGCAAGAAAAGGCGGGTTAAGATGACATGAGGGAAAAAATGAAACTATGCAGTTGGCACAAAAACGGTGCTTATGTACAATTAGTGCTGCCCATAAAAACAAGTATCAGGACTGTATTATTAAATATTTTGAAAGTCTGTCCACAGAAACCTGGTGAACTTTTGTTAAGGATGCTAACCTGCTCTGCGTTACCAGCACAAGTGCCAAAAACCAAATTAATGAGCTCTGTGACACATTAAGTGGAATTTCACTCAAACTTGCAACACCTAAATTGATGTATCTAAATATAAGTATCTAACGATGAGCTATAGGAATCTAATTTCTTATTACAGACAATGTAGCTCGGAAAGTGACTCCATTCCGAAGTGGGACACCTATTGGTGTGTTGGCTGAATTGTGTTGTAACAACACTAGCCAAACTGACTAGGCTGCTCTTAACTATAAAGCAAAGAAAGATCCTTTACCTCACCAGACACCTCCATTTTGACATCTAAATTTAGTTGTCATAAACTGAATCCATTTCTCATGTCACTCTCCTTATCATTTACTTTTCTCAGCCATATACTTCACCTAAAACAACTTTCATCCTGAACTGCCAATGTGCAGTCATAATCCCCCTTGAACACATATTTGAAGTATTAAATCACTTTTTAAAAGAGAACTGTGTTTTTAAAGCAAACTTTCACAGGACAGATTATCTACTTGTGTAAGTTTTCAAAACCAGAGTTTCTTATTTTAGAACGATCTAATATCCTGTATTACACTTACTTATGCACATCAATTCACATTTAATGAAGATTACTTTAACTATAAAAGAATAATTGGAAAATTTGCATACATAACCAGAAAGTAACTAGAATTCAAAATAAGTGATTAGAATGAATGGACTGAGAACACAGGGAGAACACAGCAGGAGGTGAAGTAAGGTAACATGTATTGCACTGTAAATAGTATCAGAAGAAATTACTTGCTTATTTCCATTTATTTTTGGTAAGTTATGTCCAATATGTTAAAAATAGAAAAAGCCATTTTATGTGCCAATATACAAACAGAGAAGGAGATACAAAGGTTGGACTCAATGATCTTGGAGGCCTTTTCCAACCTTAATGATTCTATGATTCTGTATTTAGGTACAGACCAAGGATTTTCCATCAGTATTTTCCATGATGTTCATTAATTAAAATGTTTTCTGGTTTGGCATATTTCCCAAATTCTACCTTACTAATTCATTAAGCTGAATGCTATCAGTGTTGGTGCTGTGGAACTAACTGAAATTGTCAAGATTTAAAATAGCATTAAAGGAACCAAACCAAAGGAATGTAAATAATTTTTTAAATGTAAAGAAAAAAAAAGGAAATATAGCAGAGTGTTACCTGCTCATATTACTCATATTTAAAAAAAATCTGAGATTTCTATGATGATGTTTGATTTTAAAGCAGAACCAAAAACAAGTTATAGTTTATTTAAAATTGTTTTAACCTGTTTATTATGGATAATTGAAATAGTACTTAGAAAAATGGAGACTGAAGATCAGTTATGGAATACAAAGAATAAAATTTCATTCCTTAAACTAGCAATGCGACTGAAGGATAAAGATAAGCAAATGCAAAAATAAGGCATGCAGCCTTATAAAGGGATTTTTGTTAACATTGGCTTTGATGTCCTTGATAGATGTTCAAACATACATGTACCAAAAGAGTATCTTATATTTTCCTAATTCAAAATTAGTATAATATTAAATATTGTAACAAAACCATAACTTATATCATCAAAACAAAATGAAAAGCAACTGTCTGACCTGGAAAATGATTGAGGCATAAAAAGGAGCTGTTATATCATGTAATTGATTTATGAAATACATGAAAAATTGCCTACATTAAGCACAATAGGCATTTATCAAGATAGCAATCTCATTTATTTTGAGGGAATTGTCAACAGTATAAAAATATTTTTGCGTACTGTCTCTGTCATGTAACTAATAATCAAAGGAAGAAAGAATCCTCTGTGTGCATTCAAAAGCTTGCAGTGGTACTTAACATTATACATGTGTCTATAATTATAATAAATATGTAAATCTATATAAGCTATTAAAATGATACATACTTATGCGTCATGTTCTGGAAGCAGATGCAAAATTACAGTCTCAAGAAAAAGCAACTTGCTTACAGGAATCAATGACGTACATGTCAATTCTTATGTTCTTATGGCAGGGGTGTCTTGCACTTCAAATAATTGCCATAAAATGATCTTAAGAAGAAGCTTTACATAGATCAAACTGAACAGTTGGAAATCCTCAGTGGAAAGAAATATCTACCTTTGTGGTCTGAAGATAATTTATTCTGATGGTAAATCTAAAGGTTTTTTCATATCACTAAAATAATCATAGAAGACGCCAATGGATGCCAGATCAGACTCCTTCCTTGTGCAGTAAAGCCCATGGTTAAATATCCTCTAAAGCAAAAGTGACCCTGACAATATCATGGACAGTTAACTGAACCTTTACCATGACAAATGGGATTCTACAATTTATGATTGCATACATTTATGAATTTACAATTGCAGACTTCGCCTTGGATTATAAATCTGTTTTGAGGCAGAGAACTTGTATTGTGGAAGCTGAACAAGAGATTTCTGTCCTAGAAAATGCACAAGGTTCTGGCAGAAACACTGATTTCTGATGACTGACAAATACTCTCAGAGAAGAAAATAGCATAAAAGAATGGAAACAGAGAAAAGGTGCAAACTTATCATCTCTAAACAAGAAAACCAATTTCACCAATAAAATCAGAAAAATCAGCTGAAAGAGGGGTAAAACTAGAAGTCTCCACCCTCAGAGATGCTGATCAAAAGTTAATGTCTCTCAGAATTTGTGAGTCAAGCACTAAGATGATGATTTTAGATGTGCATTCCCACTACCAATCCGTAAATCTCCTGTACTGTGAGAGCAAAACATGTATGTTGGATATCCTTTGGAAAACTTGTATCCCTGACTTGAACTGCCATATGGTCCCCATGTGGTTAAATTATAACTCAAAATAAAAATATGTATCCAGTCTGGAGAAACTTGAGAGATTACAGCACTGTCTTTAGGTCCAAGAACAGTTGACTGTATATCTCCCACACATGGAAGGGACTGGACAAAAAAATTGCTTCCCAAAGAGACTTAGTGCACTACAACTTGAGTCCACATACTGGACTCTTCTCAATGTGGAAGCCAAAAAATAGGTTTGAGCTCAGCAGTCTGGTGACTGCTATGGCTACATTAACTTCTAAAATAATAACAAGAATAATAACAGTAAATATAATAGAATATACAAGTGAGCGAAAACAGCCATATTGGGATGAAAAACATGTTTGTGGCAAGTCAATGAAATCTGTCTTCACATGCACATATCCTCCCATTTAGACAGCTATTCTAGTCCCCAAACAACAAGTCTGCACAGGGAAAAGCAGAGTTCAGAAAATGAGGCTATGGATATATTAAAGAATACTGATTTGAGAAACCTAAATCAGCACTTAAGAATTCTATATCCATTTGGTGTTGTTAAGAGAATGATTTCTCAAGTCTCTCAAGAATTAAAAGTTCATGTTCAATATACAAACGTTCAGAGAAAAACTAAATAATTTTATACTTCCTAGAACTCCTTCTTGACAGAAAATGATCTTACTATGGAAAAGGGCAGGGCAGGGTGGTTCAGAAGGAAGCATCTTCACAGTTGTCTGTCTCAAAGTGTTCACTAGGGTCAAGCTTGATGGGCATATCAGGTGATGGCAGGAAAAATACTAAGGATATTGCCCTCTATGGAGTCCTGTGCATTTCCTTACTTGGATGCCTCTTAAACTCCTACTGTAACTTTCTGTGAAAGTAACGGTGTATGAAAAATAAAGTTGTATCATTTAATTGTTGATACTAAGATGGAGAGGCATCTCTGTGAGAACTCTGGTTGCAGTTTGGCTTTGGAACATGTGACTGGATACTTGATTGGATTTCCTCACGTTGACTTTTAGATATCTTTGGTAATAACATTTAAACCTTGGCAAACTAGTTTGTCTGTTTTCTCTATATAGCTATTGGTGAGAAATTCAAAGGTAATATTAATTTTGCTCATTTTAAATGAGGATATGGTAAATCATACCGTAACAGTGCATGTTTTTCTTTTCTGACTACAAATCCCTAGATGATTTTCAGATTTTTAAAATTAGGCAAAATCCATCTCTGCTACTTTGTCACTTGGCAAACAACTTCTCAGATCATCTTTACACTGGCAATACTCGTTAATTGCACTGGAGTTCACCAGTTAAAGTGGAGGTAAACAAACAAATCCCTCTGTAGGGATTGTTGGCATAAACATATTTTGGGAGAACAACAGGCTAGATGTCTGAAGTAGAACCTGATTCTACCTTTCAACATATACAATGACTTGCTTACAGCACTTTGAAGAAAAAGTTTGAGTATGATACTCAAACTTTGGAGTCCATCAGAGAAAGGAGACATAGGTGTCATTATCAAGGAATAAGACTCTCAAACAAAAGTAGTACCTACAATGTCTCTTCAGAAATACTGACAATTCACACAAAGAATTACTTTAGAACTGTTCTTCACAGGTTTTATTTCTGCCAAAGACACACTGCGGAAGACAGCCTATAACCTAGAATGAATTATGTCTCCCTTTTTTGGCTGAAAATGGAAAAAAAACCCAACACCATCAGCACAGAATTAACAACACTGGACAGTAGCATTAACAATGACAAAGTGGGAAATAGGAGAAAGACACTACAGAAGCATCATTTTGATGTGACAGCAAAATAAAGCAAATGTTAAGTCAGTCCATTACACTGTTTAAGACTGCAAATGGATAGGATGCAGTGGCACAACTGATGCAAATTCAGCTTCAACAATGGAACTCTGAGCTTGTGCCTATCAATAGAATCTACATGGACAACAGAGTTCAAAGAAGATTTTAACTACCACCTATGAAATTAAGAAAACATCACAAGTCATGGATCAGTCCTTCAAGAAAGGCAGAGTGTATTTCACATAGTTGCATCCTAATTGCACCTGTGCTGGAAATACGAGAAGTCAGCAAGAATTCTGGTGTGAGAATTGCACATATGGTCATCTTAGGCATATGGATACACACTGTAAAACTGGAAACTGGAAGACAGTATGAAATGTCCTGATCAAACAGACAAACCTGATAACTGGGTGGTGGAAAGATGCCAGACCCTATGCAGGATGTTGATAGCTTCTTTGTACTACACTTAATTTACAAGTTCCAATGCATATAAAAACTTAAAATGAAATGACAGATCTGTGACTATATGGATCTACAAACTACTTCCAGTTTTATAAAGTGAATGCATTCGGGATGTGGCAACAATCAAATGGCCCAGTGATAGCAATGTCTTTTTAGATAAATAAAAATCTCTGCTTATTTCAGCAGTATCTTAAATTTGTCTTTAACAGTTAGATATTTCTAACTTAACAAAAATAGGAAATAATTTATCTCATAATTCAGAACTTGCATGTTAAATTCTTAAGTTTTTTTTCACTTTTGCATTGAAGATCGGAAGTATATTTCTAATTGTAACTAGGACTAACTCCCCCAATATTTTTTTGTAATCTGAGCCATTGTGACATTCATTTACTCAAATTAAAGTTTAATAAAAGGTATGCTTTGTTTAGTAAGTACTACTTACAGGAAATGGATGGTAAAATGCTAATATGTCAAAACACCCTTATTTGCATAAATTATTATGTCAAAGTTACTGTATTTTCTGAGAAGGTAATATTCTAGTTTAGTTCTCCCTGGATCTTTGTAATTTCTTACAGAGTATTTAAATTCACTTTCCTCTTGGTAATATTCAAATGCTACCATGAAGTGAATAAAAGTAAAATTTTTACACAGCTGGATATGTAGCAGAATGTGATAGAAATATTCCTAGCCAATATAAAGAATATAACATGTTGAGAAAATCTGAACAATTTCAGATTGATCAATAGCTAACAATTTCTCTTTTAAACATTTATCATTTAATTGATTCTGGCTCTCAAAAATTTGTAATTTAAAATTCACATGGTAATTCCATCTCATAATCCATATACAAGTTGCATTTTGCCTATGAAACTTCCAATTTAGTAAACAGCTGCTTAGTGTATGCCAGTGTGAATCGAAAGATAATTCTTTCAAGAATATATATGAAAAATAGTAATACATTCTGCATAATACAGCTACAAGACAATAATGAATGCACCCAGCTGTTAAGTCCTCCCTCTTCCTAAATTCAGCACTATTTAGAATTTAAAGCTTTTATTAAAGCTTGACAGCAACAAAACAAAAAAAAAAAAAAAGAGAAATACTGCTTAGGAACATATTTTTCTTTGTAAAAAATGAGCCAGGAACTTCTCTACACTCGTTTAGCAATGTAAATGTCACTTTGTTTCTCCAAGCTTAAAGCTGAGAATAGCTCCAGGGCTTACTTGTGATGCAGAAATGTCCCTGTAATCTACTTAGAAAACATGCAGAACATTAATAGAAACTAGAATCTTGGAACATAAACGTAGCATAAGAAAAATGATAATTACTCTGTGGCTTAACATTTAAAAAGAGAGCTAAGCATTGTAGATCAGCATTTTTCAATATAAAACAAGTTGCAGCACATAGATGAGCAGGAAGTCGTTCACTTTAGAAACACAAATAATTTTGACATTATCGTGTACAATCTTTTTACATAGAAAAGAGGGGAAGAGGCAGCAACAGAGACTATTTGATAGCACCTGTTACCAATCACATCCATTCATTCCTGTCTTCCCAACCCCTGCAGATACCCCTTCCTTCCCCTCTCCACCAACAAAGTGGTTTTCTCCTTTTATCCACTAAGCTTCCATCCCTGATTAAACACGTACTGCCCTCCCTCTTACGACTCCAAGGCTTTTTATGAGCATTTGAACTTCTCTCTACCTCTGTTTTTTGCAGATGGCAGCTGCTACTCTCCAGGTTCCTAAATCCAACACATTGGCTTTCTGTCCTAGGTTATTCCTAGTCAATCCTCTTCAGCATAACTTAATTACAGCTAAAGATAGTATTAGCCAGACTTTAAAGTATGACTAATAATGAAATGTGAAAACTCATCTAGAATTCTCAAGGTCATTGCTGAGATGGAATTAAACTTTGGGCACAGAGAACTTAGCAGTGACGGGCAGTTCCCAAGGGCAGTATGACAGTAAAGAAGATATACACAGGAATATAGGAGTAACTGGTCAAAGTAAGGTAGAACAGAGGTATTTCAGGAGACCTTGCTCCTCCACAGAAGAGGAAAAAAAGAATAAAAACATCTGACTCTTCTATCATTTTTGTGGGCCAGATAAAAGGATAGCTATTGAGAAGTACCAAGGTTTTGTGCAGGACACCGATATGAGATAAATGCAATCATTGAGCCTACTGAATCCTCAGACACTGTAAACACTAAAATTTTGGAACAATGTCACGGAATTCTGACAATTCACATGGCCATGTTTAAAGTCTAACATTCATAAAGATTTACATAAATCCTTGGAAACCTTAGCATGATAGTTTATAGAAGCTCTGAAAAAACTCTTAGAGCTATTAACAAACTATGCATATTCTAATAGGACTAATCAGTAGCTGTTCCTCCTGCTTGATCACATGGAATCTCTCCAATCTTAAAACACATTTGGAGAATTCATTTGGCAGCCATTTATCAAAAAAAGAAAAAGAAGCCTGATTTTCTACATTTTAAAGACAATGGAAAAACTATTTGCTGTTCTTAATTTCACCTTTCTCTCTCACCTGTTCTTTTTCTCTAAGCACACTTATTATCTACACAATGTTGCCTTATGCTTATTTCCTTTTCTTGCACTCCACCAGATCTTCTATTTGCTTGGATGAGGTAAGCTTGGCTTTTAATCTCATTCACGTTGAGAGCTCCAGCCTTCTGTGAAATCTATAATCCCGCCCCGAAAATATGATATAAAAATAAAAAATATTAATTCTACAGATAAAAATATCATTTTTTAAATTTATATTTTAATTTCTTAAGATTTAATTTTTAAGAGACTTGCAGGACTTTGGAATGTGGCCTATTTCAGGAGATGTGGATTAAAACTGAATGTAAATTCTCAGAATGATACAAAGTGAAAAGGTAATTTGTTCGTGAAACTACTTCCAAATTGTCAATCAGTTCCTATGTAAGAAGATGACTTAGAGAAAGGAGTTAATTTGTGTCTAGTTAGGCAAAGTAAACACTAAGGAGATTTTCTTTTCAGGCTTTTGAACTGAAACACTTAAGAAACAAATAATGGCTGTGATTAAGATGCTACATTAGGACACATGAACTCTTAACCTCTACCACAAACTAGGGAGATTTAGGCAGAACACTATTTCTTTTATTATGAACTGGGGAGTTTTGGGGAAAGCACCACTTTATTTTTGATTGTTGCTTTTGCAAAACAGGGATAGTGATAGTTTTCTACTCTAAATTGTGAGTATAATATTTGGGAGATAGATGTTCAGTTACTGTGGTGAAGGCCAGAGAAACATTCAGTTATTAAACAGGATTATTTTGACAGAATGATAAGAAACTGTGAAAACCTGGTTCGGGGGAAGAGTCAAATGGTTGTAAAGGAAAAACATCAAGTTTACTCATAAATGGTGAGTTACACATCAGATGTGGAAAGCTTCTGACCCGGCAATTGGAAAATAAGTTCAACATAATAGTCACTTAGGCAATTAGCATTTTAATATTAACCTGGTAGACTATTTTCAGCAACAACAGCTCAGTAAGAGTTTTTTATACTTTAACATGTTTTAAATAGAATAGGAGCTTGCAATGGCTAACCAAAACAAATTTTAACCTGACATGTTTAAAGATTCCTACCAATTCAGGTACACATATTTAGACAGATTTAACGCCCAATTTGAGTGACACAACTATTTACTGACATAAGCTAACTGGATTTAAGCAAACAAATAGCAATCAAACCCCATGTGTCTGTAGCCATTTAACTGATTGATATCAAACAGGTTTATTTAAACTACTAGTACATGCTTTCTACTTTGTCCCCTCGCAGACAGCCAGAACCTGGTTTCTGGTTGCTAACTTCACTTAAAGAGCTTTGGCGCAGTAACACATGAATGTGTCAATAAGGCAAGCGACTAGTTCAGCAAGTTTACATTCTATCACTTGTATGCACAGCTGTTAGTGTGCCATGAGTGCACAGATGTGTAAAGGAGATAAAAATATCAGCAGGTTGTCATATCTTTTTAAACAATATATAATATTCATGTGCTGATAACTAAACATGTCTGCATAAACAATTGCATTATAGCAAATAAGTGACTATTGTAAACAGCCCGAATTTGCACCACTTTACCCTTTTATTTCTTAGGACAATAGTTTCACAGTATTACTTTTATAGGTTGAAAATTACCACATTGTCATACACCACATCCTGGTGACTTTAAGCAGTTAAAAAAATAGATAGTGTAAATTCAATTCCTTATATTTGTACAAATGAAAACCCATTTTAGCACTGGCAGGAACACCTATTAAAGTCTTCTATTGTGGTCTCTCACACCACTGTCTCATTTTTTGTTTTCATGTTCCCTAGAATATTTCTATTTAAAACAAAAAAAACCCCCTCCATTTATTCTACTTTCTCTGCTTTCCCCTCTCCCCTCCAAAAACATGCTTATGAACTCCACATTAAACATATAAAAACCAGTTTGTTAATTTTCAAGATTTTAGAAGTCAGTTTCTACACTCTGGACTTTGAATTGAAAAAGCTAAAATAGATTTAATTGTGCACATTATTAGTTTTCTTTACTATGACACATCTGCATCTTAAATATCTGAAGAAATACTACAATGCTATACATCAAAGCATGGCAAATTTATAACCTCTTAAATGTAACCTCAGGAAATTATTACTAAAACTTCTTGCCAAATATCTGAGTGCTGACAGACTGCCCTTCGAAGTTTTCATCTGAAGTTTAAAAGCCAATGGATAAAGTCTAGAATTGCACTTCTGATGTTAAAAAATATTAACTGCATCAAGCATGAAAGGTATTGGAATTGCCAAGATCACAGAGCTCATGGTAAATATTTCTTTCAGTCAAAGGTTGACTGTTGGAAAGAAAAAAAATGAAACAAACTAGATAAAAGGAATAATGGGTCAAGAACTTCGGCTAAAAAAGATTTAGTGGATTCCTCCCACTTAACTTTAGCACTTAACAGAGAACTGTACTTCAGTGCCTTCAAGTTACAGATTCCCATTATATGCCCAACAGGACAAAGTTTGGATGCAGATAAAGGACAGCACAGAAGCTGGCGTGCTATACTCTACAGTTTTGGCCTCAAAATGCTTTCTTTATCACAGGTAAGTAATACTGACACGAATATTTTTACTTGCTTTTTTCCTTGCTGGACTTTTTCCAAAAGTGATTCAAACTGCAAACCTAACAGCCAGCCATTCCCTTTTGCAGCTTTCTTTTTCTTTTTAGCCAGGTTAGGTTTCTGTTCAGTGATCTGAATGGTCCTAATGTAGCAATAGAGATGTGTCAGAGCTGGTGCAAGAGGAGAAGGGAGGAGAATCAGGAGCACAGAGGCAAGGCAGTGTTACAGCTATGGGGTCAACTCCTAAGTGAAGTATAATTTCATCTTGATTTCTGCTTTGAAGGAATATCCTTTTTACCCATGCTTCCCTGACTATACAAATACTTTAGGGCAACAGGAGTCCAACTCTGGGGCAAGAGGTACAGTTAGTTGTTTGGTTAGTGGGAAGAATCAAGACTAAAACAGGGGCTTTTTTTTGGTGTGGTTTGGTTATTCTAGTTAGAGCATCAAAAGTGCGAAGTTCAGCTGGTTAAAAAGAAAACACAAACTACAAATACTAATGCAAAAAAATTAATTTGGATTTGAAATATTCCTTTTTTTTAAAAAAAACCCAACACTGTTTACTAGAAGCTTATTAATAGGAGACCCCATTGTAACTCCAAACAATGTTTTTGCTCTTCTGATGGACCTGGAAAAACAATTAAATAATAATATCTTGACAAAACATATATCTTCTAAAATCAGCTGAGAAATCTGGCTGTACTAACTGCACTTGCTGTCTTGCACTGAAGAGTTTACAAATGGCATCAGAATACTGTGCAGCCCGGTTCCTTCTGATAGCTCAGAGAGGGCAGTGGTACAGAGACGGCTTTATTATGAACCCTAAGAACAAAATCTCAGCATGATCCTGGATACTGAGCTCCCTCTCAAATAGGAAAGTTTGCATTTATCCATACGAAGAAGATAAGAAATTTTATCCTACCAGTCGATTCTCAGTGATCTGAATGAAAAGCTAGATTAAGAATTTTCCACATTCATTTACTAATTAATTCAGAAAAAAAGGAAGTAGCAGGCCAAGAAACAATTTAGAGTTTGGGCCAAGAATATAGCTAGAAAAAAATAAGCTTTAATTTTTCTCCTTCCTGAGTGGACACAAACTTTTAAGACTTTGTATTGTTCAAAAGACTAATTTTCACTTTGATTTCCCATAGCAAAATATAATAATCATCATGAAATTAGATGTCTACATAATTTGAAATAATGAACTATTTTATTACATTAACATCTAGTGTCATTTTTCCCTGTAATAAAAGAGCTCATGTAAGAGTCCTATATAAATATTTCCAAGATTTAAAGTTTAACTTTTTTCTTCCAAAATTAAAATCTGTGAAAAGAGAAGATTAATCATGAGTGTAAGTTCTTTTTTTAAAAAAAGTGTATAAAGTGCTATAATTCCCTCCAAAGCAACATTATGAATCCAGCTGATACCACAAAGAGATAAAAATAAAAAAACCCTCCAACTCCTCAAACTCTTAACATTCCATTAAAGAGAGTTAATACAGTCTGAGACCACACAGGCTGAAATACCTTAAGTAAAAATTGTACACTTATTGAAACACGTTGTTGGAAGACAGCATTAACATTGTTCTGGCATTTTGCTTGTACTTTTAGCATACCTAAACTTCATTTTATGTTAACTATTAATATCTTGGATTTAACTATTCAAGAATTTCAATGTTTTTACTTGCAAACATGAAGGCAACAAGATAATTCCTAACAAGACATGACAGATTAGTATGTGCAATGACGAAACAAGGCTGATAGTAACCATTTTACATGATAGCATGAACAAAACACATAAACCCATAACTCATACATTTTTTTCAAATGTATTTTCTAAAACCTGGGTTTACAGGTTGCATGCCAATTTTATTTAAAAACGCACACCTTGTTTAAATGCAGTTAACTCTTTACTAAACCAAGATGAGAAAATTTGTATGTTTTTTTTCTGTTAGCAAGGATAATTACTGGAAAATTGTGATGTTATTGCAAATTTAACTTTTTTATTAAGATGGCAAAAAAATATAGTTGACGACTAACTCATTATAAACTAAGTTGCCCTATCCTGTACAAAGATTCCAAAACATGAGATGCGTTTTAGAGAAATTCAGAGATTGTAAAACTAATGAAAGAAGTTTGTATTAAAAGTAAAAAATAAAAGGCTGCACTAGGAATAAACAGAAATGACAGAATTTAAACACAGACACATTCACAAAAAGCTAGTTATTTTCACACATTTTCCTGAATCAACTTTAATTTATTTTTTGTTTCTTAGGGGATCTTTTTGTGCACTGTACTGGGATTTCATAATTTTCTTTCCTTTTTCCAGTATTTACATCCTTTTCTGCATAGGTGTCTTTAAAAAACATTATCACTATTTAGCAAAACCAGTATGATTAATACGGTCTATTTTTAACAGATGTAAATATAAATTTGAGAAAGCATTAATAATTTTGGAAATATTTGCTCAATTCAGACATTTTCTTGAACATTGAAGATGAAATCTGTTCAGACTCAAGTATTTTCGTTCTTCTTTAATCACGCCTTTCCTGATTGTTTTCCACAGTTTGAAAATTTAACGTGGTGAAATGACACAAAGAAGCAAACTGCTTATAGGGTATTTATTGGGGCTTATGTTGTTTGGATATAAACAATGTTGCAAAGCTTTTACTTAGAAATTTTATAGCTTTCTTAGGAAACATTGCTAAATTTTACCTTTCTTTATCACTTTCTATTGTTTGTAATCAGCCACAATGCATGTTTGTTGATAGGACACTACAAAAATAGGCACCCAAGGCGTAACTACTTGGCAGCAGCTCTAACTGGGAGAGGAGGAGTAGGAACAGGAAATTTTGAAAGAAATTAATTTGAAATCAGCCTGCCAAGGGCCTATCATATTGGAAATTCAAAAAATCCCCTAAATGTTTATATAATTAAGTTGTGTTTCCTCAGAGTATTTTTTCATATCATTAATCTAAGGATATGATAAAGCATGAATATAATCATAAGGCTTATAAATTATCTAGAAATGTTTAAATTATGGAATGGTCTGGGTTGGAAGGCATCATCTAGTTCCAAGCCCCCTGCCATGGGCAAGCACACCTTCCATGAGACTGGAATGCTCTAAGCCCTATCTAACCTGGCCTTGAACACTTCCAAGGATGGGGCATCCACAACCTCTCTGGGCAACCTATTCCAGTGCCTCAACACTCTCACAGTAAAGAATTTCTTCCAATATGTAATCTAAACCTCCTTTCTTTCAGTTTGAAGCCATTATTCCTTATCCTATCACTACATGCCCTTATGAAAAGTCTCTCTTCCATCTTTCTTGCTTGCTTCTTTCAGGTATTAGGAGGTCACAATTAGGTCATCCTGAGGCCTTCTCTTTTCTAGGCTGAACAACCCCAGTTCTCTCAGCCTTTCCTCATAGGCTAGTTGCTCCATCCCTCTAATCACCTTGGTGTCCTTCCTCTGGACTCACTCCAACAGGCTGATGTCCTTCCTGTGCTGGGGACCCCAGAGCTGGATGCAGCGCTCCAGGTTGGGTCTCACCAGAGTGGAGTAGAGCTGCAGAATCACCTCCCTCAACCTGCTGCCCTCGCTGCTTTTGGTGAAGCCCAATTGGCTTTCTGAGCTGCAGGTGCACATTGCTGGGTCATGTCCATCCACCAGCACTTTCAAGTCTTTCTCCTCAGGGCTGCTCTGGATCTGTTCATTCCCCAGCCTGTATTGATAGCAGGGCTTGGCCTTACCCAAGTGTAACACTTTGTACTTGGCCCTGTTAAACACCATGAAATTCCCATGGGTCCACTTCTTAAGCTTGTCCAGGTCCCTCTCGATGGCATCCCATCCTTCAGGTGTGTCAACTGCACCACACAAATTGGTGTCACCTGCAAATGTGCTGAGGGTGCACTCAATCCCTTTGTCATTAACAAAGACATTAAATACCACTAGTCCCAGTATTGACCCCTGAGAGACACTACTAGTCACTGATGTCCATAAGGACTTTGCCATTGACCACTACCCTCTGGATGTGACTGTCCAACCAATTCCTTACCCACTTAACAGTCCCCCATCAAATCCATCTCTCACTAGTTTAGAGAGATGGATGTTGTAGAGGACCATGACAAAGGCTTCACAGAAGTCCAGGTAAGTGACATTTGTAGCCCTTTCCTTGTCCACTGATGTGGTTACTCCACCACAGAAGGCCAATAGGTTGGTCAGGCAGGACCTGCCCTTGGTGAAGCCATGCTGGCTGTCCTGAATCACCTCCCTGTCCTCCGTGTGACTTAGCACAGCTTCTAGGATGATCTGTTCCAAGATTTTCCCAGCACTGAAGTGAAGCTGACAGGTTGATAGCTGCCAGGATCATTCTTTCTGCCCTTTTTAAAAATGAGTACAATGTTTCCCCTTTTCCACAGTTACATTAATAGAGACCAGTGCATTTCATATAAATAAAAAAAAAAAGTCACAAAAAATTCCCACAAAAACCAAAAAGAAAAAAGCCAACCCAAATGCAACCCAAACCAAATATTTGCCTTCATCTTGACTTAAATGTTTAAATATACAATGTGGATACAGACATCAGAAATAAGAGCTATTGAATAATTATTTCTGATGCACCTGCAGATGTTCCTGCCAGGTCAATGACACCTGCAGTTTGGAGAAGGATGTTCAATCACTCTCTTCTGGAATTGGACTATTTTAATCTCTTATGCATGGAACTTCACAAGTACATCAATCAATTCAGAGAGTTAAGGGCAAAAAACTATTCTATGAGGAAATTGCGTCACACAAATATACAGTGCAATTCAGCACAGAAATTACATGATTTAAGAACTTGTTTTCTTTTTACTTTTAGGTGATTGTTTCATATTTGAGTTCTGCACTCAGGGAACAGAATTAATACAGTGTTCCCTTAAGCTGAGGCTTACTTAGACTCAGCTGTCAGTAAAATTGTTTTCTTTCAGTCCCAAGAAAAAGTAGTTTTGTAAGTGGTCAGGACAGACAAACTGGTTTGGATCAATTGATGATATGAGTTTCAGTTCACTGATCTAAGAAGGGAATCTGGGGAATAGCAGGAAAAGTAGATGAGGGAGAACAATTTTGGAAGTGGAGTGAGAGGAATTCAAGAGGTGCATGGAGAGTTGGTTTCTATGAAAATAATGTATTGAGTGATAACCCAATCAGTCTCTGACAGGATAATTTAGGGGAGTTGTAAATGCCTTGAAAGGAATCTCCCCATCTTCTCTCTTATCAATCACAGAACTGAAAAGACATTGTCAAAGAACTATTGATATTATGACTAGGATGATCACTTTCTGAACAGGTAATTGGGTAGTTATATCCCATCACTCTGTATTTATAACTTGTGCTGCTTTTCCTCATATTCATAATTCTTGATTTGCTAACATTGCACTTTCTCTGCAAATCCTTGCCAAATCATTCAGCAGCTCTGGGAGACGATCTAACAGCTGCCCATAGCCAACTTTTAGTTTTATATCTTCAGTACTCTGTAGCTTCAGAAAACTTTCTATGGTACTATTCAGCCTTTGTCAGACTCCTTAAGTAAATTTAATTTATTTCTATCCTTTGTTTCAGACATTTAATCTGCAAAAAGATTTTCTCTCATACTCCACAGCTTGTTAGTCTCTTAATATCGTTTAGACAAAAATTTTGACAAAAGCCCTTCAGGGTTCCCTTTATAGAACATTTATGCGTAAACGGAACTATTTTGCATACTTTTAAAACTGAGAGTGTATTTCAATTCAGAAGAACCCTAACTCTTTGCTTGGATGAAAGTCAGGTAAGTACATAAAAAAATTACCCTGACTATTGTCAGAATGACACCTGTGTAACTACTGTCCTGTTTCCCCTCCCCAACCCCTATGTTGGAGTTGAAAAGAAATTCAAATGAATATATTAGAAATGAATTGTGCAATGTTTTGGTCTAGGTTTTTGGTCGCAAGGATTGGGGAGCAGGGGGATCCTGGGACATTTTGTGGCACATATAGGTATTACAGATTACAAATGTATCAATTTCATCATCTTTATCTAGAGACCTGTAAAATGCATGAAAATGCTAAACATGTTGCAATGCAATTCTATTGGATGCAAAAGAAAAAAAGGACAGAGAGATTAAATCATCAGAGAGAATTTAGCAACAGAGAGTACAACTGAGACCTTCCCCAGTACCTCACAGACACAATCACCTCTGTTTCTGAAAACAACTCAGACCAAAAAAACCCCAAAAATCAAACCAAAGTAAACAATTTTTTTTCTCCATGGTTTAAGGACCAGGAAAGAAAAAGTGCACTTTTGGTAGTAATGCTAAAAGAGGAAGCTTACCTCACGGTCATTTAGAAGTCTCTCCAAATCTGCTGCCATTTGATTCTTGACACGCAGCAAAGCTGTCTTTTCTTTATTTAAAAGACTGGTAAAAAGAGGATAGGAAATGCAGTAGCAACAGATAATCTCTTTTAATCTTGTATTCTGGCTGAAACATGCATTTTCTAAAGGTAAATACTGGCAACAATAAAAGTCTGCTTGAATAATTGTATCTAATGATCCTTCTCTATATTCAAGCACTGACATTTTTATAAATGGGCCTGAATGTACTGATACACACAAAATCTTATTTTAGTCAAACAGGAAAACTATTCAGAGCCTTCATAAAATGTTTTTGCTTTGTTTAGTTTTTTTCTCTGAAGGGTCATTTAAATTATCAGAACATTCTATTATTATCTCTTGGTTTCTTCTAGGGAAAATGAGCTTATTTTATAAGCAAAGTAAGGCTCCTATATCTACACTTCTGCATCCACATGTGGATTTCTTTGTTGTATTCATCACTAGTAGCAGCACACACTGTTCTCAGTATCACCTCTTTTTATACTACTGTATTTAGAATTCTGAAAATAGCAAATACAAGGAAAAACAACATTCAGCTCTCCCCCTTTTAGCTGTGTACTTTCTGCAAAAACTGTAAATGTATTTTTGTTATTTTTTATTCCAGGATAATGCATAAGATCAAGTTTGTCCTATGAACCAAGTATGAAAACTGTTTTAGCATGAAGGCATGCTTTAATAGCACAATGTCAAGTTTAACTGTAATTGTTCTTTGTTTTCGTAGTTATAGAATAAGAACTTTTCAAATGTTTAGCATACACATTGTTATTCCAGGCAGCAGTTCTATTATAATTAAATGTATTTCCATATTTAGCTCCAACATGAGTTTCTAACAATAAACTTCAGGCTAATGCATGCATAACACTATATATAATCTAGTTTGTTAAAACAGTCACTGAGATTTTCTTGGAAGACCAAAGTTATATATGCTAATGGCATGACTTAACTGAGTAGATTGTACAATATAAACTGCAACATAAATCAACAACTATGAAAAAATGCAATACTGCATATGGAGTGCAAATATGTAATACTGAATACAGGTCAGGAGTTCAAAAGCAAATGTATTAAAATTTTATAAATGGAATAGAGCAATTACATATGTTGCAAACACAGATTATTTAATATTTCCAGTATTTGATCCAGAAATGATTAACAAAATAAATCAATCTTTAATTGGCCATGTATCATCCGCTTGTTTCAAATAAACAACATCATCCTTTGCCCCAGAGATTTTCTGGCAGTTCCTTGCAAGCCCTGTATTGTAAATTATGACTGTCAATTCCTTCTAGGCGTTCATTAATTCTCAGAAAAAAATGTATGCTTTTGCCAAATTTCTAAGTTGTTTCAGCTATTTAAAAGAAAAGTAATAATATTTATGAAAAACTATAAAGATATTTTAATATTTTCAAGGGTTTTGTTTTCTGTCACACTTTTAATCATGAAGAAATTGCTATACTTTTTCTTTTCCTGGGTTCACGTGTTGTAACTTACCAGTAAGTCACCTTTTCGTGGATTTCTGTATTTTCTAAATACATAAACTAATCCTTCTAGAGGCTTGCAAACTTATTAGAGAAACAATAATAAAAGTTTCTCTATGGCTTCAGTAGTGTACTGAATAAGCATAAATATCACTGTTCATGACTAAACCAGAAGCTCATGTTCAAGGCATCTACAGAACAGAACCTATTCTACTTATACTAGTTATACCTTCTAAATAACAGGACATGACATATCCATGTGGAGCAGTTCTGTATTTGTTTACATCTGTTTATTATTTGTCAAATATAGGACATAAACTCTACATCATTTAGTAGCACTTGATGTGTTTTCTGTCATACATATTAATATAGAATTACCAAAGCATGTGCAGACTTTAGTGGTTTTGCAGTACTTATGCTTTTTCATCATTGAAGACAGAAGGGAGTAATTCCTGTACTTCCAAAAGAATACTGCTAAAGAGGCATATACACATTTAACAGAGCAAGAAAGCAGGTATCAGGCAGAATGATAAGGTACTCACACCTGTAATGACTAAGTAAAGCAGAAATACGTTCAAAAGTTCCATTTTGGGAAGAAGACTGACCCTAGTTTGAAAATTTTCTCAACTAGCATCTTGGATATCAGCAAAGAGGTTCCAGCTTTAAACCACCTTAAACCTCCATCAAAGAGCAGTTTGACCTGATCCAGTTTTAATTGGCAGTGTAACAAATGAGAGAGCAGCTTTACAATTTGTTTCACATTACCTAAGTGAAAACTGTTGCTGAAAGATCATCCTTCCCTTACCACATACTGGTAACCTACTCTTTGTGTTCAGAGTAGAAAATTTGTGATCACATGAAGCAGGCCACTTCACTAATCTGGATGGAAGCTGGAGCCTTTTTAAAGGTTACTTTTCACATGGATCACCAAAACAACTGGATTTACCATGTATAGTGGAGACCCAGAGCTGAAGACAAGAATGAGAGTACTCCATGTGGTGACAGAGTGTCTTAACTATCTTGCTATAATTCTGAAACCACAATGTATGAGTCCACACAAACCAGATTCTCACACTGGAGCTCAAGGGTTATAACTTCCATCTGAAGAGAGAGGATCTTTTTGACCAAGTATAGACCATGCTGTGCTCCAAAGTCCTGGTCCCTGATTGCCTCACCCTGAGTGTGGGAGAAGGTCCCCTTGTGAGATGTAGCCCCAAAAGTCTGGGCTGGAGAACTAACTGAAAAGCAGTGCTCCTGCTTTCCCTAGGTGCCTTTCTAGAAGAAACCAGAATGTCTGGGAGGATACTCAGTTTCATGCCATCATGCTTTTAAAGCTTAGCCAGGTATGAATCCCAGTACCAGGAATGCAGAACTTACCACAAAATACTAGTCATATACATACACGTTGCTCATAGCAACCACTGGCTTGTTTTGTTTTGCTTCACTCAGGATCTAAAGCCAAGGTAGCTTGGATATCAATAAGTAAGACATTTTTAGGTTACATCATTTTTCTGGAGAGTGGATGCTAACATTTCCCAGTTTCAGACTTATAAAACCTTTTCAATCTGGGCAATTAAGCCATCTTAATGCTTAAATATACTAGTTACTACTCTGTTCAGAAGCTTCTATTATTAGATATTTTGAATAGTGGACACACTAAATAAACGTGTTGATACATTACTCTGTTTTATTATTACTCCTATTCAGTTTGAAAAAAGGTAGGTTTCTTTTTCAGTGAACTGTGTACTCTAAATGCTGTAAGAAATAAGAGCTGTGCCTTTCTGTTAATTCCTCGTTACAGCAAGAAATTGAATCCAATTGAGGCCAATCTTGACATGTTTTTTTGCATTTTATGTTCTGATAAAAATATTACCATCAAAAATATCAAACACAAATAGTATATGTGAAGGTTTTGTAGATGCAGTGGAATATCTAATGTAGTCATATAGTGAAGCTACCCCTTCTCTGCAGATTACAGATGTATAGCTCGGAGCAGACAGTTAATTATTAGTCTAAGTCAAATTTTGTTTATAAGTCATGTAGTTAGAAAGGGAGATATAAAAAGTTTTGCAAATAAAAGTTCTTTAGAAGAGAGAATACATGACAAATTAGTGCTCTCTCACTGTGCAGCCAAATAACCACAGGTCAGATTTTTCAATGGATTTAGGAGAGTATTGCTTAATGATTTTAGTTGGAATGGTTCAGGAGGCTTAAAAACATATTCATGAAGTGTCCAAATTGAAATTACTCTTTCAAATTGCAAAAAAAGAAAAATCCAAACAACTTTTTAAAAGTTGCATTACAGGTCAGAAAATGTAGAGAAAAGGGCATATTTCTACAAATTTTGCTTGGACCATTTCTCAGGTAAATTGAAGTAGTGTTGGAATAAATGATGCATACTTCACAGAATGGTAATGTTCTCATAAAAAGCTCATTGCCTACTCTGGGATGGGAAAAACTCATCTAACACTGTATGCCGAGCTTTATGTTTGGATGGCAATTAGAGAACCCAAAATGTTTAGGTAAGGAACATTTCAGTACAAAGCTTCTTAGTGAGCAAAATCCTTATGTGGCTTCTAGATTTGCCACACAGTTAAGGCTTTTGAGGAGTGCTTTTGGGTAAGTGAACCTCTTTTAAAACCAGCCACTGGTACTGAGAAATTTTAGTAACTGCATTTAAAATAAATATCCTTTCTTTATGAATGAAGTCCTGTTTCATGTCTCCAGTTATTTATAAACCTAAATGTTTTTAGCAGAAAATTATGTACTAAAACTACAATTACTTCACTACACACAGAAGAATGAAATTCAGAGATTTGTTTTTCCACAGTATGACATAGTTACAATCATTTCTTTTCAAAGGAATGCTAAATGTGTTATTTTCGTTTCTGGCTAAAGAACTGTATGATAGGGAGATTTCTTTATAGCAGCAAGGAGTCATCCTCACACATAGCACTAGTCTTATTAACCATTGCTGTTTACTTTTATTAACAAGAGTGCTATGTGGTCTAACGTAAATAAGAAGTTACTTAACAGAGTATTTTGAGATATGCAGACCACCTATAAATTCATGCTGCAGATGCTCTGTCACTCAAGACCAGAGGTTTTGTATCTGAAGCATATATGCAGGTTCATGGCTCAGTGCACAAGCACACAAAGTGTTCTGCTCCCAGAGCCACCGCACTTCTCTTCAAGGCCAAGTGCCAGCACAGCCTGTGGCCTATCTGAGAATATTCTAAGAGTATGAGAATGAGGGTGGTAGTGAACATTAGGTGTTGGCAACGCCTAACAGAGACTCCATTACCCCTAACAACCTCTCCTGTTCTCTTTGAGTGGTCAGAAACTTGTGCCTTCACACTGAATCTAAGCAGTGACATCACCACACCTCCAGTAACCTGGTGATGGGTCCCTAAGTTGCTTCCTGAAGTAACTAACAGCAATGACAGCTGCTCAGCTAAGCATTTACCCCAACTACAACAGCTCTTGCAGTTCTTAGTGAAGGTATGGCTAAAGATCCACACAGCTATGTGAAAAATGTCCAGAACAGACACACTTCTCAGCAAGCCACCAAACTACTTCCAGCTCTGGCAGCATATACTTTAAGACCTTAATTCTGCCTGGTAAGTATTTTGACTATTCCTTTCCTTTCAATGAGAAGTTGGATGGGGCTTTGAGCAATCTGATCTAAGTGGAAGATGCCCTTACCCATGGCAGAGGGGTGGAACTAGATGATCTTTAGAGGTTCCTTCCAATCCAAACCATCCTGTGATTCAGTTTGACAGCTATTGACACAAGCAACCTTGAGCGCTATTTGAACTGTTCTTCCAAGTGAGGAAGACATTTTGATATGGAGGGTCAGAAAGACAGCCTTAGCTTTAGAAGTATGACATTTAAGGATGAAGGCATGTAAGCAGCTCCAGTTGAAGTGAACTTTGAAGACCATGTTGAAAAGAAACTTAGATGGATCTGCAGGACTTCTCAAAAATATTATAACAAAATGATCTGCCTGAATCTGTCCCATTCCTCTTGTAGAAATAACTGCTGTCAGAAAAGACACTTTAATACAATTATGAGTGTGGAGAATCCTGAACACATCTGTTCCCTACCTCATTATAAGTGACTTCAGGCCATTTTGTGAAAAATTGGTAAAGATATGGTCCAAGAACATCCAAAATGAGATTTCTGTCATAGACAGCCTTCCTCATAGTTGCCTTCCTCTTGAGCCAATTTCAACAAGATGGTCTATTTCATCATAGAATCAAAGTCACATTCAGTAGCAACCAATAAACTTCTCAATAGATATGGAAATACAAATTGCTGTAGGTTGCTGCAAAACATTTATAAAGTTGCAAGAAAGTACTGACTCATCATCTTGGGAAATCTGATGGAACCTAGTCACCCCAGGAGTATGTTCTAAAAAGATTATTGGCCATGGTCACTGCGTATAGAAGCCAACTATGGATTAAGATTCAAAAAGTAAATTCACTTGCAAATTAGTTCTTGCTGATCCCGCCACACTCAAATTAAGTGAGATGTGATAAAGAACAGTTATATTGATAACAGATGTGACTGCTCTGCTTAGGGAATCCATGATTTACATAGTGCATAACCATCTTGATGAGCAGATGACACAAAAACACAATGCAAAATGAACATTCCTCCACCGCAGATTCTGCACGCTAAACAAGAAGGAAGGAAAATTATGATCAAGGATAGGGCAGCTGTAAGGATAAAACTAAATATTCAGTCTTGATTATGAGGGTGCAGGCATATCAACATTACATTAATCTGTCTCAAATATAAGACTAAAAAATATATTCAAAAAAATCACTAGTATTTTTAAAGATCTGTCAGAAAACAAAAATTCAAACACTATTTTTGTTAGCTGATACTTGTGAAGTTGCTTTTTAGAAATAAAACTAATGTACTTATATTTAAAATTTTTAAAAATAATGTACTTTGTGTAACTGTAGCAGAAATTAAACCTCAACTTAGAGAGGCTGCTGCAGAATTGCAGTATTAACTATAGGTAATGGTTGAAAGAACAATTTTTTTAAAATGGTTTCACAAATATTAAAATTTTCCCTGAGATATCTGAGATACTGAGAAACCAGGCTTCATAAACCATGTTTAGTGTTTTCTCTAATGCTTTTCTAATAGCACCAACATTATCTGCAGAATTTAGGGCTCTCCTTGAGGAGCATTAATTCTCTGAACTCATCCTCTCAAAAATATTCCACACACAAACCAACAAAATGCTGTTTAATAAACTAAGAAGGATAGGAATAGTGGGCTAAATCTTTTGATCCAGCAGAGCTTCACTTGGCATATATTTGGTAGGGATTACCATTAATTTACTTAAATCCTATTCTGATTCAGTTCTGGAATAACTGGGTGTTAGACTCGTCCACAAAGTAATCTGAAATCACCTACGGGATATTTTAATTTAAAACTGTCATCAGCAGATTCCAAAAGGTTATCCTCATCACAAAAGACTGCTTGAATGCAATGGTTCTCTGGTCAGAAATCCCTTCCTCTAACCTTCCTCTCACTTCTGAGAAGGCAAGGGACCAATATTATCAGTTTATACCAGATTATGATTTCTCTGGTGTGCCAGGAAATACCAGCAATTTAGGACCTTTGTTTTAAATGTGGAGTTATGAATAGCAGAATTAGGGACTACTAATGCTACCAAAAGCCCTAAGACATTAGACTGTTTCCAAGAATTTCACTGGCCTATGAAACTAGGGAAACTTGTGATAGGCAATGGCTTGTTTTAGTTTACAAGGAATATTGGAAACTAAAGGCAAAAAAACTCTTACCAAAATATTTGAGATAAAAAGTGTTATTTGTTTTTGCTACAATATTTTTTTGTCAGACCACACCTTCCTTTACAGGAACACAAACTAGTGGTGAGCACACGCCAACTCCCCACAGTATAGTACTGCTGGTATGTTTACTGTGAATAGTCACACTGTGGGGAAGATCCATTTTCTTCCTTAACCTGAGGCACTTTGAGATGAAAACAGTTCCCTGTTAATGCACAGTAACAGGCATGTCTAGGAAATGACTCACACCATCCAAAATCTGAGTTGCTTTTTGAAGACATCACTTCCACCATGAACTATTAAGGAAAGTTGACCTAAGTCCCTAATTTAGGTACCTTAATTTGTAGGCTAAATTTAGGAAGAGTATCTGGGCATACAGATTACTTGCAATGAGCCATATAAACTCCAGAGAATCAATGTTAATAATGCATTTAAGTTCTTACATATTTTAAAGAAGGAAACATACACTTTCAGGTATTACCTCACCTATTTACTTCCTTTCCCTTCTAGCTTTTGAGAGACTTTTGGACTACTATGTGAATAACGAAAGATGTTTTCCTAATACCATAATCTAAAACCGTATGATGTTGGGAAGTTGCTCAGTGGTCAGAGAGTTCTGACATATAACAGCAAATCAGAGAGAATAATCACTAAAGAATAAGCTCTAGTTATGCCTTAAGTACCCTTTGCTGGTGGACTAGTCTATTTTTCTCTGACTTTATTTCTTTATTTTCACTTTTGTACACCTGGTGTGTCATTCTTTCCTTTTACTCCTCTGAACTTCCCTCTGCTGCATGGGAGCTCTTCTCAACTTCAAACTCACTTCAAATCTGACTGTCATAGCTGCTTTTCCAAACCTAAAGCCCCTTTTTCTGACATTATGAGTGAAATCACAGATGCCAGAGTTCCAGTATAAAGACTGGAGTTCAGCAATGATGGAGTGTGAACATCTCCCACTTCGTGGCCAATACTGTAATTTTTTTGTAATGATAAACACATACATAATTTTACTTCCAGTTCAAGAGAAAGTAAAAAAAGACGCAGCAATTTTAATTACCTGACATCTTTTTCGAGCTGTGCAATATGTTCTTTCTGTAGACTTATTTGAGAATCTCTCTGTTGCACAGTTTCAATGAGATATTTGTATGGCTGTTGTGCTTGGTTCAACAAAGAATTTGCTCTGTCAAGCTGCCAAAAAAAAAAAAAAGATATTACTACTATAAATTTTATATTTTATAAAGCACAATTACTTGATTATTATTGAATTATTATTAGATATTATCGATTTTTACCAGTTGCATAATAATATAAACCCCAAATTAAAAAAAGGAAAAAAACCACCCTCAAATTAATAAGGAGTACATTATCCTCTCCCTTTTCTGTAACAGATTCCATTGATTAAAGAAAATAAGTACAGTCAATACCTCTGTTTGTAGTGTTATTGACTGGTGACTTTTTAAAAACAGTATACTATTACAATGGAATTTTCAGCTCAGAAATTGAACTTAGATAAAAACACAGTACAAATGGAAAAAAATTCCCTTAAGGAGGAAATAAACCTTTCTAGCCCTATTCCCTGAACAAATTAGGATCAGCAGGTTTAAAAAGCTTGCACGATATGGCCTGCATCTTGAGCAATATAACAAGATCATTCACTAAATTATGAACAGAATTAAGATCACATATCAAGAATTAGTAGTTTCAGCAGCTGGAGTACATGTAAGTCAAGAAAAAAGAAAAAGCACAAATACAATGTCACAGTGAAGGCTCAAAAAAGGCATTCAGCAGCATGGCAAATATTCAGCTTAGTCTATTTCTTCATTTAGAATATCACTTTTACTGTATACTGACTTGTAAGTTGCTTTTTAAGTCACCCAAAGACCGTACTAGCCTTCTAAACAAAAGGGACTCTCTATCCATAAGTTCTGGCACTACTGTTCAAATCTCTGCAAAGTGAATTAATTCCAAAATTTAGATTGGACTTTAGATGTAGCACTTTCAAATCGCTACTTTGCAGAAGCTGATATATAGCCTTCCACTTACTTAAACTGAGAGTAACAAAGTGAGTTGCAGGGGCAATAAGTGGATTATCACTAACAGGATCTTTCTTGGATCAGGTCACAAGAACTCCTTTATTCTGCTTGCCCTAGGCAACAAACCTTCTATAGCATAAAGTCTCAATTCCTACTTTAACATTGCAGGTCACTCCTTAACAAAGCATCAGAAAGAGGACTTTAAGGGAAAAATCTTTTCTAATGCTGTATCACACCCTCAGAATAGATAGGATGCTGTCCTGCAGTTAAGTGAAGCCTGCCAAACTAGAATAGGACTAACAGAAGACTGACAGATTTTTTTTTCAGTAACTGAGCTTTTCCATAGGGTTACAACTTTCAAGTAAGTACAGTGTATCAGAATTCCTTAAAATGAATGAAATTATGGAGAAGTCAGCATTTTCTTCTTCTTTCTTCTAATGCTGAACTTTCCCAGAGGATCAATATGATTTGTTTCTAGAAAGCTCAACAGTAATTGTTTTGAGAACAGACTGAAAGAAGAGTCTTAGAAAGAGAATCCATTTTTGTTATTGTATTAGTTTTCTTTTCCACCCTCCTTTAAATAGCTAAAAAACCCAGTTGTATCTTAAATACTATACTGAAATATGAGTATTTAATCCAAGTTCAAAAGAAAAACTGATACAATCACTTTTTCATCAACTTTTCATTCATGTTCTAGATTTCATCTGAACAAAATGTCAGTCAAAAGAATAATAATGGGCTACCTAGGCAGCTATAGTTTACATGATCTCTGTTTTGTTCTTAAAAAAAGAAAAAATCAAGAAAGACAATAGCTTGGAATAAAAATCCATCTTGGCTCAGGGAATAATGTAAAGAGAGCAAAGCCAAGTTTAAGAACTTTAACTTCTAAAAAAGGTACTAGATAGCAATCAGCATAAAATATGAAATGCAGAAAATTTACCATAGGAACTACAACTTCAAGGGGAAAGTTGATACTAGAAGACAAAAAATGGGAACAAATAAATTCTAGAAACAGTACAATCCAATATGGTAGAGATACAGTAAAATTGCATATAATGCTGATGAAAACACAGAAGTTTTCACTAAAATTTTTTGTCATCTGTTTGAAAACAAGTCAGATGATCAGTTTGTGTAACATGAGAATGATGGACTATTTCCCATGCCACTATATTCACAAGAGTAAACTCTTTGTGCCCACATTGAAGGATGGCAAGCAGTATGGTTTAGGTAATTGTTATCAAACAAAATTACCTATAATAATATGCAAAATTAAAAAAAAAGAAATAAATCTGATAAAGTGTTCAGTCCTGAATGCCAGACATGAGTTTAACCAAAAACAGGTCTTAAAAGATTTTGTTTACACGTAAGAGTTTTATGTTGGTAGACTCTGCACTACCTATCTGCAAAATGTTTAACTTTGTATTGGATTACATTCTGATTTAAACTATACAATTCTATGATAAAAATCAAGAATTTAATGGCAGAAAAAAAAAAGGAGGGGAAGATGTTCTAGTGGAATTTTGCAGGAATTTGAACTAAGGTCACTTAGGTCTTTCATCAGTGATCCACAAGCAAATATAAAACTAACGTGGGTAAGAAAGGTATTGAAGTGAAAATGAGAAAGATTTCAGATAAAGAACATTGATAAGGAAGAATACCACGTATAAAAACAGACCCACTGATTTCCTGATGTCTTCAAGTAAAGATCTGAAAGAACATTTTAGTCAAATACAAATTACTATGATATACCTAAGAACACATAACAAATTGTTGTATTGGTTAAAAAACCCCACTTCACTATTCATGTGTCTTTCATTGAAATACTATATATAATCATATGCATATAAAATACCAAAAAAATCATACTTGAAAAATATGTAGAAATTCAAGTATTTGCACTGTGAAGTACTTGGGTGTAGTAATCCTAATTTATTATTACCATGGCTTTAAAAATCCAACTGTTAAACCACATTTCTGAAATTGTTAGCCTAGAAATTCCATATGTTGGCAATATCTAATAGCAAACATAGTTGTTCTTTGGTTCCTAAGAGAAAGTTAAAAGACAGTCTTAAAAACATTTGAAAAAATTAGTTTGCCCTAATTCTGGGACGTTTCAAGCTGAGTTTTGTTTAGTGTTTGTTTGCCATGTTGAAGTAATATGTGATTTCAGGCATTATATACAGAATTTCAAAAGACCATTAGATTAAACTCACTGTAACAAAGACTCAAAAACTAAGCAATGTAGAAAAGGATTTACAAAAAATCTTCAAAAGTGATTTAAGAGAAGAGCTGTATAAAAACTAACAGTGTATTCATTGAACAATTAAGTATCAAACAGAACAAACTAGTCTGACCAGCTGGTCTTCTGTTCAGAAATCAAAATGTTGCCTGTCTGCCTCACATTCTTGTTTAGCCTGTAAAGTAATCCCTCTTTCAATATTAGTTTCAAAATGCAATACAAACTTCTTTGAGAACTTTTATCATAGAGTTTTGGTTAATTATGAGGCCATTTTTTTACATCAAATAGATGATAAATATGAAAAAAAATTTATGAACAGCTGTTCTGCAATGTTTATAGATTCTAGTGATTTGAATTTTTGTGTAGCAGTAATTTACCTCTTGTGAAATCTGTGTTACTTGTTCCTTCTGATGTTCCAGATCTTTGACAAGCAATGAGTTTTGCTTTTCTAATTGCAGTAATCTTCTTGCCAAGTGAACACTGCACCAATAAAAAGCAAACTCAAGTTGAACTTTTTCCAAAATAGGCAAAAGTAATTCTCACATTTATACTTCAGAACTTGATTGCTTTAATTTCTCACCAATGCTTGAATACTAATACATATCACATACATGGTTAAATGTGCTGCATGGTCAAATTTAAGAAAAACAACAAAAATATTACAAAATTTAACAGCACTGAAAGAGCAATCCCACAGTTATGCCACTGTAATATTTTATACAACGTATACCTATACAATTTGTCCAGTACTACACGGTTGCAGTAATACTGTCAAAATGCTTCATCTGAGTATTTACTTTACAGCATCACTGTAATAGCCTTTCCTTAAAAAATAGTTTAAAAAACCCCACACATCACAATATACATTTTGTAGTAGAACACTGAAAAATGCAGTATTTTATCATTTTCAAAACAGAGGCAAAATTGTTTTGTCTGACATTTAATATGCTAAATAATTAAATGTTTTAAATAAACTCATGTACAGTCACAAAATAAATTTGAAAAGAAAGCATTAATGAATTACTTAAACAACCTAGTTAAAAATAAGATCCTCAATCTCTTACATGTTTCATACCCAAAATAAAGAGTTTATCCACAACTGAACACCACTCCATAGACAGTACTGGGAAGATTCAATATGCAATTGCAGAACCTACTTCCAGACATCTAACTTAGTCTTCCAAACCATTATTAATCACAGTATCACAGAACTGATAAAATTGGAGGGGACCACAGGTGGTCATTTGGTCTGACCTCCCTGCTCCGGCAGGGTCATCCTAGAGTGCACTGCACTGGATTACATCCAGAGGATTCTTGAATAACTCCACAACCAGTTCTTGACTATAATGCTTGAATCTATGAGAGGGTAAGTGATCTAAAGCAGACTGACAGGGAGATTATATTTACCCTTAAGCTGAGGCTTACAGTGTGTAATGCTAGCTGAGTATAAAGTTTCTCTGAAAATTTGACCAGTCATAACCTCCACCTCCTCAGTAAAATGGAATACACTTTTACATTTGGCAGAAGTCTTAACATTTTTCATCTGCGTTATAAAGCTACCCTGTCATGCAGAAATCTTGTACTTTCTCCTACTGTGAGAGGAATTACCTGCAATTTTCAGTATCTTTTACCATGAAGTTGGTTCTCAGTTCCTTCTACAAGGAGCATTAGACTGTGTAAATAATAACTGAGAAAAACAGAATGTAATTCTCCTAACTAGTTACTTAGATTCTTATCTAGGAGATATGAGATGTGTGTTAAGATCTCATCTAGCACAAAAAAAGAAAATAACCACTTTTTTGACTAGTAGCTATGAGAGCATAAGGGAAAACTTGGATACCTTCCCATGGCAACTTTATGAATGTAGCCCATCATAATTTTCCCAGATACAACTGCTTAGTGCACTTGACCTGAATTTGCAAGTGTTTAAGGATAACATAAATACATCTTTCAAGTGGTGATACATTTTTTTGACCAGTTTAAACTTAAAGCAAAGAGATTGATCTGCAAAGAAATCTTATTCTGGAAACCTTTTATTACAACTATACTTGAAAATTATGCAGTGCTCAAGAACGTGGTAATTTATTGTTAGGAAACCACCAGACTCATCCTGGTAGTATTCTGTATTTTCTCATTAACGCTTTCCCAAACAGTTCCTAGGCATGGCTGAGAAGTTAACTTGGGCAAGCAAATCATTGCCAATACATTGTTCACATGCAGCTGCACTGAGAATTTAGTTTTATGGAAATGGGCTACTACATGCCCTTTGGTCTTGATGCTGCAGAATGTTCCCAAGCATGTTTTATTTAGTACTATGGGTATATAGTGCCTATGTCCAAAGTAATTAAATAGTTGTTACTGGCAAGTAGGCAAAGACATATAGACCTCACAATGCACTATGCTTGAAAACATGGGTTTTGTACGAGGTTTCAGAGACTGAAGTGCATGGGAACTTAAAAGACCTCTTCATTTAGAATCCCATATGACTGGGATTAAAGAGCAGGTAGCGGACTCCAGAAAGATTATTCACATTTGTAATAGATTCTCTTTCCTTAAGCAATCTGAGAGAGCAGTAAACTTATCTGTGTTTCTTTAATGGCTCTAAACATAGGAGCTGGTGTCACAGAGTCTTTGCTTAAAAACTTTGGGAGCCAAAGGCATCACACACATTTTCTGCATGGCAGTTTTCCTTCAATCAAAACAGCAGGTAAACCATACACAGACTTCTGTGGCTTTTAAAATATTTTTAATTTTAAAAGATAGTCTATGAAGTCTCCAAGACCATCATGAAGGATTAAATCAGCTTTATTGGTCAATGACTTTTGGAACAATGACATTCTGAATGACAGTCACTTCTAAGCTCAGAAAGTGTCTTTCAAGCATACCTGAAATCCTGGCCTACTGATCATCAGATTCAGCATTCAATGGTGATTTAGCAGAATTCTTATATATGTAAACAATCTAAATTAAATCTAATAAGGTGGAGAAAAAGAAGGATCTAAACGTAAACTCAGGAAACTTCCCAAACTATTGACAAAAGAGGAAGAAACCGAACTTTTAGGAAATGATGCTACAGGACTTTCAACAGTCTTTTAAGTCAGACATATAACAGCATTATGGAGGGTTTTTTTCACACCCCTACAGCCCCATTCTTTTCTTGTTCATTTTTATGCACCATATAAAGAGAAATCTTAAAAGGAAACAATCTGAAGATGCTTAAAAGAACAAATTAAGCCATGCCAAAGTTAAGTATTACATAAAATCTTTATATTAGTCAGCACTATGTAATTTGGTGCACAATAGGTATAATGTGATTGACAATCATATCAACAACACTTGAAAAATGAATATATAGGGCAGAAGAAATAGTAAGTGGCCCCTAAATCTTTGCCAAATACATGAACAGGCCATCATTTGCCCTTAATTCTCATTAGTAACTTTTGACATTAAATATCCTTTGTCATGGAGAAGGTGAGGATTAAGAAGACAAAACCAACTAAATAAAATAATACTAGCAGTAAAAGCCAGCTATGAATGACAAAGCCTGCTATTACAGCTTCTAAGTGCTAGAAATGAACACTGTGAAGCTATGGTACATGTTCACCCTGTCTTTATACTCTTCTTGGTGTGACCACCAATGATGGTGCAGTTTCTCATTTTGGCCAAAGCCCATCACTAGTACAAATTATGCAGCTCACTTTTCTGCATTTGAGCAAATTGTAGGCACACTTGAATTTCACGGAATAAGCCTAATCTTTAGGAGAACCACCATCCTAATTTTGAACAAGAGCAAAAGTTTTGCGGTGGTCACAGTTTAAAAGTATTATAAATAAATCCACAATAATTGAATCATTAAAGTTGGAAAAGACCTCCAAGATCATCAAGTCCAACCTGTGACTGAACACCATATTGTTTACTAGACCATGGCCCTAAGTACCACATCTACTTGTTTCTCAAACCCTTCCTCGGCTGGTGACTCTGCCATCTTCCTGGGCAGTCTGTTCCAATGCTGGACAATTTTCTGTGGAGAAACAGTGAAACCTGAACCTCCCATGGCACAGCTTGAGGTAATTTCCTCTTGTCCTGTTGCTTGTTGCCAGGGAGATATGAGTCATAGCCACAACACACAGGTTCACAATGAGCCATTCAAATGTCACTATTATTTCTTAAAGACAATGCATAATATAAATTTATCATTTAAAGTGAGTATGATCAAAAGGTATGTCATTCACCTACATGTCATTTTAATCTATTGATCAAACTTTCAAATTGGCCAAATCAGAGCAAACTGAAAAAGTGTAAGCGAAATCAGATCCTGTATTCATAAATATGAAATAATGATGCTCTGAAAACTTGTCCTTCTTAATTTCCTGACATATGTGTTTTTCTTACCATTAAATACAATAATTTTTAGGGTATTAGTAATGTATTTCCTATTATATAAATGTAAACAATGTAACTAATCTGTTTTTACAGCTGCTTAGTTTTATACAATTAAAATTAGTCTTTCTGAAAGTCAATGAAAAGAGATCTTAAAATGACTTAGAAAAATGTATACACTCATTCATATGCATCAACCACATTAACAGGTCCTAGTCCTCAGTCTATTCAAGTGTAATTACGTAATTAAAAAACCCTCTTTATGTTAATTAAACTGGCTGAATTCTAAGACAAAACATAATGCATGTATCTTCATTTAGTTTATCTTGAACAAGTAAATTCAGCAGTTATTTTTCTTTACCTTTGCTTCAGTCGTCTTTTGGCTGTTGTGGGAACATTAGCACCATATCCATATGAGAAAAGAACCCTTTCAGCTTCAATTTCATCTTCCACTGCAAAAAATTGCAGAAAGATACTGTTGAAGAACAGTGCCAGAACTTATAAACTTCTAAGCAATTCTATTTATAACTCTACACACACAAACCCAGTTTTATAAAAGCTATATTTTCAGTTGGTACAACTTTCTGGACTTGGGTGGAACAATTTTGTTCACAAATAACATTAATACAGTGCCAATCTTTAACTTCTTACAACACTTTATTTTTATGATTAACATAAGACATGCTATATGAAAGAAAAGGAAAAGAGTTCAGAGGCCTTGACTATTCATACTGGTGGTATGGTCACAAAATACATACTAATGGTATAAGTTTAACTTCGCAATAGAGAGCTAGATTGTTTGAGGTTTTTTTCTAAAGAATTAATTTCCTGTGCATACATGAGGATGCAGAGGAAAATAAAATTATGGAGCGGTTAAGGTGACAGGACATAAGTAAGTTCACGGGACCAGAATCTGACACATCTGATGTCGCTGAGGAAGCTGATGTCACTGTGAGGCTGTTCACTATCATTTTTGAAAGACTGTGGTGATCAGAAATTTCACCACACTTGAGAAAAACAAATGCCATACACATCTTCAGAGAAAAGCAAGAAGATTCTTATGTTTACACAAGGTAAAAATATAAAAAATAATCTCTGCCTCGATAGATAATTGATTTTTGAAAACACATTTCTAAGGAGTTTAAACACATTGGAATTGCTTTGAAAAGGAATCCCAACTGCAGCAAGATTAAAATGTGTACAGATTTTTGTATTTCAGCTTGTGAAATTCATGTTTCCTCTCTCCTGTAAGATGAAGTGGGCCAGAAAAAAAAAGGAAGGAAAAAAGTAAAAAAAAAAGAAGTCTGTGTGAGTTATAGGGAGGGGCAGAGAGACAGAGACAATGAAGAGGGGTAAAGGGAGACAATAAGAAAAGGTGAGTGGCAGGAGAGAAGAAGGGAGCACAAATGAACACCATCCCAGGCAGTACACAACAACTTCGATGACTCAAGTAGCTGGGAACAGAAGAAACAAATTGAGGAAATGACATAAGAGTCCTATCTGACTCATCTTTCCTAATGCTCAAGTACCTCAAAATCAGAAATTCCTTCACCTCTCAACAACTTGCACAATGCTAAAGCTTCTGTCCTCACTTGTCTAATACCCTTGTAATGCTACTTTAAAAAGGGATTCTTAAAACACATTTAGAAAGAGAAAAGCCTCTAGTAGCGCACTTGTGGTAAGTCACATATCTAGTTACCTGAAAAACAATACAGAAATTCCAGTAAGTATGACAGAAAGTTTACTAATGTGGCACTACAAAGGCACCAGAACTTCAGGGCTGTCTTAAATATGACAGGGAATTCTCCAGTGCTGTTACACATTTCTGGTTCAAAAAAACATAAAAAATTATTTAGCCTGTCTTTGTTAATACTCTTCTTTTTGATTACAAATTCAGTGTGGCATGGTGCAGAAAAACATCAGTAAGATCCCACGCTGTAAATTCGTATCTGTCAGAAGTGTCCAGTAAATGTTAGATCATGAAGACAAGCACAAAAAACCAAAAAATTTAAGTGCTGCAGGTATTAAGTCAAGGTAATGTTCTGTATCAATGCGTGCTTCTCTTATCTTCTCTTACGACATTCTAGGCTCTTCACCTGACTTTGTGATGGAAAACATAAATTTTACAAGGTAGGGGACACATATTACTGTTTTTACACTGCTTAGCAAAAACATGCCATTGTGAGGATACAGGTAGGTTCAACCTTTTATGTAGAAAGATACTACCCAGTGGAAGCAAGAAAAATCAAACAACTAGTCTAGAACAAAAAAAATGCTAGAGTGAAGATTTTACCCTGAAAAGGAAGATTAGACAAATGCCAAGAAAGTTTACTTCTGTTATTCACGTGGAAATCACTCAGATGCTGTAAGAAGTGGCTATATAAATTCTTGATAGTTTCCTGCATATGCTGTTTCATATCACTTCAATATTAAAAAAGTGAGGCACAATGGTGGGAGATCAACATTAAAAATTCAGTGATCTCTTCCACATGTACATTTTTCAATGGAAAAATTAAAAAGGTTATATATTTATTATTTACTATAAATATATATGCAATCATACATATATTATTTATATGACAAAAGCCACCTCACATGTGCAAATACACAGTTTATTAAAAAGTCCAGAGAACCCAAGCCCCACTGCCATCCCAAAATACGGTAAAACAGAAGAGGCTTTTTGACTCAAGGGGAAGATAAAAATAAAAAAAAAATAAAATTATATGCTATTTAAATATAAAGAAGTGACCACAGGACTGAAGATTAATCCCTTTTATAGCTAAAGTTCATAGAAAGTTCTAATTGTCTTTCACACTATGCTTCAGTCTAAATTATATTCCCCGAAAGACAAAGCTTTTCCATAACACATTCAATTTGAAAAATACTTTTATTTCCTTTCAACTATTTTTCTCTCTTTAGCTATTTATGACATGTAAATATCTGGACACAATTTGAGACACATGAGGAAGTATATCTGTCTTCCTCTTCAAAATGTTTTTTAGAAAAATTACTTTTTTCTTTTGTTTTTCCTCAGATACTAGTCTTAACTGGTATTAAGGCTTTCAATATCAAATACACTATAATAATAGAAAGGTCATTATTAAATGGAAAGTATATTGAAATAATATTAAACTGTAACACTTTTTTTCCTCCACTGAAATCAGAAAATAAAGTCATTATATTTTAAGAGAACAGTTCATTTGGAAACTTTTATTTTTTTATTGTAGCATAGACTGTAAACTGTAATTAAAATAGATACTTAAGAAGTTGTTAAGAATGATTTAGTTCTGCATAATCTTTACTGCCATCCCAAGATGCATGAGAAAACATAAACCAGTGTGAACAAAAAACCAACATTCTGAACTCTATCTTCTCCTTGGAAAAAATGAAGGTAAGATCCAAAAATTCTTTATTAATACATAAATACTCCTTAGGCAAGTTTATACAAACACTTCAAAAAACATGTTACCAACTAAACATAAGCATGTATACAGCAAACATGTTTATGGTCAGACTGGAACCTTTGGGTAGTCAGGACATTCTAAGTACAAGTTGCAGTGTATGAAGTTAATAAATTATGTGCAGTCTAATTACCAAAAATACCCTGACATCACTTCATCTTGGTAATAAATACTTCTTCGTCTTGGTAATAAATACTTTGCTATATGCTATTCTTTATATACAAAGCTTATGCATTAATCTTCTGTGCAGAACACATTACAAATTGTGACTATATTTTGGAGGAGCAAGGAAAGAGAAAAGGACAAGAAGACAGTTGAATTAGTTTGAAATCTTAAAATGTATTGTTTACAAACAGGCTAAAAGACTTCAAGATTACAGTCATAGTTTCAAATTAGAAATTACCTGCTTTGTAGATTCATTTAGGTTGAGAATCAAATCAATAGATGTTTTACAGAAATTTTGCTGTGTTTGAGAACAGACATTTTTATTTTTGCCCATCAGAGACAAAAATTTTCAAGATTAATCAGGTATGAATTTAATCCATGGTTTAGTACTCAATACAGACTGAGCTGCAACAAACAATTACTTAATGTCCAATTATTATTAATACAACACAAGGAAGAACTTTTCTGTCCCTTCCAATTAATTAAAAAACTCACATTAATCATGTATTATGAAACCTATATTTGTATGTCAACAAAGAGGGTTTCCTGATATTTAAAATATACTTATATAATAGCAAAATTCTAAAGACCATATCCAATTAAAATGGATTATTAGAATAAGAAAATAAGAAATTATGAAATAATAAACACAAAAAGACATATGGATGTTTGATACACATCTACAGATACATTTAGAAACCTGTCATTAATATTTTCTGCCAAAATAATTACCGCCTTTTACTTCTCAAGCATAAAGAAGAAGGACAGGCTCTGTATTACTTTCTAAGTGCCATTAGAAAAAAAAGTCATAATGCCAGAAACACCTACAGGTAGAGTATAACTCATGACAGAACTTACTTTCTGCTGTCTGCAATATTATCTCATCAAGCTCTTTTTCAAGTTTTTCGTAAGTATCTAGTCTTGCTTGAAACTCAGAATTCTGCGTTTGAAGCTCTATAATGCGTGTTTCACTAGAAGACTGAAGACTATAAAATTCCTTCGTAAGCACCTGTGAGAGTGAATAATGGAAAGATCAGAGCTTCAGCATTACAGCTACTTTTAAAAGAGGTAAAGTATAATACATGTAAAATGTGTAGCAGTATTATATCAAATATGTCATGCAACTTTTGCACAGAAAAGATTAAAATACTTTAAAAAGTAGGCATTTTTTCAATTATATGATCTTGCACAGATTACACTCTCGGGTAATTATCACTTATGCCTATTTCCTAAGGCCTTGGTAACTCTAAGAATCACTCTGAAAAAGCTCCAAGAAATTTAAAGGAAAGTCAGGAAAATCAAGGTAACAGCTAAAAAAATTCACACGTAACAGTCAAAACAGCATAAATGCAATTATTTTTGTTGCTTTAACTGGATTCAGATCTCAGTTTATCAATTTTTTAAACAAAAACCCCTCATATTCAGAAGTAAAAGTTATGAAGGCCTGTATAATAACTAAAGTTTGATATAGTGCTTGACAATAGGAAACATCATTGACCACATAAATGTACAACAAAGTGGAATAAGAAAACCCTTGGCAAGTAAAGTAGTAATGTACATGCTTTGCACAAAAAAATCCCACCAAAACAGGTAAAGTAATAACCAAGTGGTACTGCAGCTAAATTTCATACTAGTTTTCTATGTAAAAATCACAAACATTCAGAATGACAAGTGAATATAGATTTTGAAATATAGAAATATATGCACAGTGTACACAGCAGTAATACCATATTCACTGTTAAAACCATTAAACAACGCACAATTCTTAGAGAAACAAGCCACTTGAACATAAAATGATTGGTCTAGTGTCACAGAAGAAATAAATGTGTAAGTTTAAGTTTGACAACGTATGAACCATATGTTTCCTAATTTAGCAAGAGAAACTACTCTATGCCCCAAATAAAAGCAACAGTTAGTTCACAAAGCAGCTGTAGTTGAGCCACAAGATACTAGTGACCACACTATTAATAAAGATTAATATCCTAAAAGAAGGGTAAGGAAAAAACCTTAGTAAATGAATGCGATATATAGGAAAGAAAATTAAAAAGCCCTAAGAGAATTCAGTCAAAAGGAATAAAAGCAAAAGCTTCAGACATCAAATATCTAAATTCTGCAAGGACATTTTAATGAAAGAGCAGTGGTTTAAAAGTGTCTCTTTAAAGAGAAAAAGAAGTGCCACAAGTCTTAGTGGAATTGAATGCCAAATATTCAAGTTATTATCAGATCAAATAAATATCCACAAGAAAATGAAAATATAACTCAAATTGGACTACATTCTCCAAGTTTAGACATGTCTGTGCAATTAAAAATCTGTTTAGCAACTTCTAAGTCTAGCAAAACTGGCACTCCCAGTGCTTGTGACCACAACTAACCTCATCAGCCAGGATCTGAATGTCCCAATACAGACAAAACAAGAAATTACAGTCTATCTAAAACTCTCTAATTCTGTTTCCACTCTATAGTCCCTTTTCATAAACAACCTAGGCAGGTTCAGCACTAAAAATGCAGGGACCTGAAGATTGGCATTCTTCTCCAAAAAAACAAAGGCTGCCATAACTGGCACTTTCTTCTGTCCAGTTTGTGTCCTGACATTTGTTTTAAACATACACTGCCAATCTCATTTAAATCTCACAAATAGAACTATGTGATATGAATTTGGGACTAACTTTGGACAGGTGAAGAAATACTGTTTTAAAGTTAGTTTTCTCTGTGGAATACTCACATTTCCAAGACTAAAATAAGTGAACAGGATATGAAACATTTTTGGAAGTAAATGTTTGAAAGATAATAAATTCTAAGCCTGCAGAGATAAGCGGGCCCAAGTCATTCAAATCTATGTAAATAGGTGCACTGTGGGTGCAGGTGCACAGGCTGTGCCTCTCAGCCAAGGCGGTTTAATAAAGGACAAAAGTGCTGCATGGCAGTGAGGAGTGAAGGAAAAAATGTGAGAAACAGTCATGTTGCTGACACCAAGGTGAGTGAAGGAGGGGAGGAGGTGCTCCAGGTGCCAGAGGAGGGGTTGCCTTGCAGCCCATAGTGAAGTAGGTTGCCCTCCTGAAGACCATGCTGAAGCAGATGTCCACACTGCAGTCCATAGAGGACACCATGCTGGAGCAGAAGGACATGCCCTCAAGGCACTGCAACCTGGAGAGCCCAAGTACAAGGTTTTCTCCTAAAGGAAAAAGCAGCCCATGAAGGATCCATACTGACTCAGGATAAAAGTGTGAGGAGGAAGCAGCATCAGAGAAGAGCTGTTAAGGACTGACTCGAACCCCCATTTCCCATTCCTCCCTGCACTGCTCTGGGAGGGGAAGATAAAACACTCAGAAATGGGGGAAAGTTAACTCAAAAGAGAAAGGAGTGGGGAAAGATCTTTTAATTTTTGCCTTTATTTCCCACCATCACAACCTGTATCAACTGGTAATAAGTGAAATTAGTTTTCTCCAAGTTTTGTTCATGATAGCAACTGGTAAGTGATCTCCTTATCTTTATATCAACCCATTCGCTTTATAGACTTATTTACCCCACCCCCATCCTCTTCATGAAGAGAAATGAGAGCGTCTGGCACCTGACCAATGTCAATCCACCATGTTAGGACTAGCAAGGTCAGGTCTTTTCAATGCTGTATATACCATGCTCGTCTTGACCTTTTTTAGCTGTAAACAGTTGTTGCAAAATTGCATATCAATAAAAAGTATTTTATTACATGACAATGTTATTACAGGTCCTAGTTTTAAATAATACTGAATTCACTGTAACTATTCTGTAGAAACTGTCTTTTCCCTACAATTATCACACAGACTGACATAAGCAGATATGTATACCTCACACAAATGAGGTACTGTCTTCAACATCTCTCCATGAGAGATTGTTTTGCCTTCTTTCTCTCTCTGAAGTCTTATTTTCCATTAAACTGATCAAACTTAGTAAGCTTTGTCATTTGATCTTACTTCAGCAGAATTTGGTGGAGATACTAATTCATCCATGTTATGTTGCTACCTTTCCCCCAAGCTTTTCCATTTTAAATTCTAATTGTATGTAATGACCCGTAAAATGTCTCTTTCTATAACATACCTCCAGCTTTCTCTGATATTTCTCACATTCCATTTGGCATTGTGAAAGATTCTTAGCTGTTTCTTGTTGCAAGAGTTGAACATGTTCAGTTTCAAAGGACTTTAACTTACTTTGGTGAAGAAGTTCAGCTACTTTGCTTTCTGTGCCAAGCTGCATTTGTCTATATCTAAAAGGAAAATGAAAAAATAAGGTCTGATGATTCAAAAATAAACAAACAGAATATATGCTAGTTCTGTTCATTACAGGCATAAATTTCAAAATACTGTATTAATTCTTGAAGAGTTTAATAGGTAATAGTATGGTTATCTATGCAACTATTGTAACCTGTATTTGAAACATCGTTAGGAAAATTCAATACTGTAATAACAATGCAACACAGTATGTGGAAAACTCAGTCTATGGCTTTTCTGAATATGTGGTTAATCAGCAATCAAATGACAATGACCTTCTGGTATACATAATTTTTCTTATTTTTAAAAATGTTAGATCAATGTGAATCTATTTTTTGGCACACAAATGCATGAACAGAAGTCTCTTCATGGGAGAAATACTAAGGACATGTCTCCTTTCTTCACCACCATGTGTTATATGTGATAGGGAAAGGTGGTATTAGACATCAGTGATATCAATGGTGGATATCAATGGATATCAGCCATACGAAAATATCTCAGACCACACTGGCATATTAATTTCCAGTCACTCAGAAACACAGGTCCTTCTCAAAAAGCAGAAATTAAGTACAATTTTGAGAAAATTGCTACAAGGTAATTATAAGTGACAGATAAATAATATTCTACTTAGAAGTGGTCTTCATCTATTTTACTGATTCATTCTGCTTAACAGGCAGTCACAAAAATGAGGCGTAAAAAGGTTTGCTGACAGAATACTAAATTATTGGACTGTAGAAAATCAGGGTGATGTAAAGAACAGTAGAAAACCTCATGAATCTTAGCATTAAATAACATATGAAATTCAAAGGAGATATATGCAAAGTAAATCACAGGTTTTAAAAATGCTCCTAACCATATACATAGAACAATGAACTCCTAGCTGACTGTTTTCCTTCATGAGTGAGATCTTATGATTATACTAAATAAACCCATTAAAACTTTGGTTAAGTTTTAAATAATGGTCAAAACTAACGTTTTGGGAATTACTGTAAAAGCAATAGAGAAAATACAGAACTCACTGTGTCACTTTTCAATTCTATGTTGTTGCCTGCACTACTAAATGCTGACAACCATTCCAGTACCTCACCTCACAAGGAAAAGAGCTGGCAAAGCATCAGAGAAGGATAGTAAGGACTTTGACAATCAGCAACATTGCACACTTACACAATTGCACTGTGCAGAATAAATTACTTAAGCAAGCCAGGACTCCACAGCTTGGAAGAGACGGTGTAAGGAACAGGAAGAAATAAGAGGCCCATAACATAATGAGTGGCACGAAGAATGAAAATAGGATTCAACTGTATTTTCTAAAAGAAGAATGAGAAAGCATCTAATGACACAGAATGAAAACAAATGTAAGTTACTGTTCATATATGAATGGTATGAAATTCCTTACCATAAGATGCTCTGAATGCTAAAAATTAACACTTACTCAAGAGAATACTGAACAACTTGCAGCAAAGAAATCCTTTGAAAACTATTAAATGCAAGATGGTACTTCTCACACTGAAGCCACTTAACAACAAATGGTTAGATTGCCAGAGGAACCTCTACTCTAGCCCAGCACGGCTGTTATGTTAGCTGTCATTTGTCAGATTGCAGTTGCAACACAATTCCATCCTATTTAGCACCTGAGATTGAGAGTGTTTAACAAAAACAAGGGATTACTTCGGATATTTTCCCTGAGGATTTCAGATGTAGGAATGTTTCTAGGGCACAAAGAGGAAGCAATTTTCACTGGAATTAACTTGAACAGAACAAACAGGTGCCATTATGATGCCCCTGATAATCACTCTGAAGACATCCCTGTATGTGTAAACAGTCCAACCCATGAATGAGATTGTTCCCACACAAGCTGCGTGAGCAGAGATTGGAAGTTCTGCTTACTGAGCTCATTTTTTCTTTTAAAAACAATTTTCTTTTTCAATAGTAAGACTTTCGTTCTTAGTGTTTCTGCACTCAAACTGCTAAGTGCCAGTTACCTATCTAGATATTGACTACTCCTGTAATTTTTGCTTGGGAATGCTTTTCAAGTCCTGATGATTTAAGTATTTCATCACTGTTTCCTGACTCTATGTTCCTATATTCACTTCATGACACAAAAATAATTTCAGGACTTTTGAATTTTCCACTTTGTACATGATTGGCTGCAGACATGACACTAAACCTTTTCCTGTATTCACATTGTTTACAACCCTGGGAAGAATGCTTTGTTCCAAAATGAGTACTTCTTCATAAAGATACCTGTCATCCAGCCAACAATGCAATGAAACAGACAAATTTACTTAATTACTAGTCATATTTATTGACTCTCAACAACAAAGCTGCACCTTCCCCCTTGACACAAACAACAATGCCTTCCTGTACACAGCTTCAGACCTGCAATTAGTCTGAGGTTCAATGATCTGTGCTGTACTGGGTTTACACACTGGAAACGTGTAAACTTAGGCAACGCAGAAGTACGTACTTCTCTGTACCTACCTTCTGTACTTTCCAGAGAAGTCTGTAGTTCTCTGATTATTCTACTTAATCACCTGGCTGCTTTCAGAGCATGCTTCTCATCCCAATCATGAACAGTAACTTCAGAATTTTGTTTTAAAAACTTTGTTTTGGAAATTAGAAGCAGCTTACATGTGCATGACCTGTTTTGTACTGGCAAGGTTACAAAGGGTCAGTTTTCTTTTGACCTTACTACACTGTTGATCTCACTAGTAACTCCTCTACCATAGCACCATTCAGAGTTTCTCTGTCGTATTTGCTTTTACTTGGCCAGATAGTATCTCTGGTTTCTTGGCTACTATTTCAGCACAAGTGTGTGTGGATGTGTGTATAGTCATGTAACACAATGTGCTGAAACACATTCCTTCATCTGCCTAGATGGTCTCTAAGGGAAAACAAAAGAAAACAAAACAACCCTATGCTTTAATACTACTATTATGAAAAAAACCCCCGTGGAATGTGGGTCTGCAGGATTTTTCTCCAAGAAGAAATTTTAGCAAACTTGATATAATGAAAGAGTAGAGTTTTTAATCTCACAGAAGAATGAGAGTTGGGAATGAAAGGGAAATTACAGATTGAGCCAATTTAAAAAGAATGGAAGAAAATGCCATATGTAAGAATCATCTGGAATGAGGTCTCAGCTTCATTATGTCTCTGTGCTATTACAGTGACCAGCCAATGATGTCTGAAGTTTGCTAAAGCAGTGAGACAATGCTTATCTAAAAAGTCTAGAGTAAAGTAGAAGAGGGAATACTCAGAGAGGGACTTAAACTCTGGTTTGTAAGGCTGGTTTAAAGATTTTCCAATCAGAGGAGTTTGTTTTTGCAAACGGTGGATGATGATATAATAATATGTCAAAATCTGCATACAGTGAGAGTAAATGGAAAGATTTCATGGTAAAATCATGTAGTCTGTATATTGAATAAAGTATGGCAACCATTTTTGGAAATGAACTACAAAACACATCAGCACAGCCTAATCTAATATTGATAATCAAAGCATCCCATAGGTACAGTGATAGCAACTCTCATCTCTTTTTAACTAACAGAGTCTTTTTTACCATTGTCTATCCCATTTACAAAACCTGAGATGTACCTCAGTACTCAAAAAGGTAATTGAACAATGAAGTTCATTAGAAGACAACGGATTTGTAAAATTAAGCATTCAAGAAGCAGCAAATCCTAGCGTTAAGCTTGTTAATATGAAAGAATGCCAAGCAAATACAAATAATATATCGTCCAAAGAAAGTCCTACCAAAATTATACAAAGCACCAACCCTTTCTAATTTTGCAAACCTGCTTATACCAACCTAAAGCTCTTTGGGATATATTTTAGAAATTATTTTCAATTTAAAAATATTAAAATCCTCTGTAAGCTGTGAAATCATCCAGAGTCCACAGCTGGGTCAGTTCCAGATTTCAGATCTTTAGAGCAATTAGAATATACTCTCCCATTTGTACAAATGTCTGTGCTTTGGTTCAGTGCTAAATTAGCAACAGAATCTAAATGCTAGACATTTCTTCCCTAATCTGTCCTACTGCAAACTTCCCAATTCTCACCCCAACATGTCCTCTAATGTTCCTGCCCTTCTCCCTCTCTGTCCCAACACCAGCCCAGATGTCTCCTGAATTCCAGTTCTATTTTCATTCTTTATACACAGTGCATGTTTTTCTTCTCACCTGTGTTCACAGCCTATTCAGCTTCCATTCCTATCTTATAGCCCTACTCTCCTAATTCTTGTTTTCTTTCTCTCTGCTCCTCTAAACCTTGTAGTTTAGCATCCTTCATGAAGTCCTACCCATACTTCTTGTAATATGAGGTTCAAATCCCAGTTTAACTTTCTCACCTTCTACAACTGACTCTGGCTATTAAGACTTCCTCACTTCTAAAGATCCTCAGGCTAAGTGTAAAAGTACAGAACTGAATTTCCCTTACTCTTCATCATGTCACTTGGAGTCACAGAAGGAGTAACAGTGGTCTAGATAGGCCTAAATTAAATTAAAGTCATGCCACAGACTGAACAAATGCTGTCCTTACATGCAGCAAACTGTGAGACTGCAGTTCAAACACTGGCATCAAAGGATCATTTCCACTACTTCCCTTGTTCATCCTTGGTACTAAAATCTGGCATTCTGAGCAATCAAAAATTTTCCATGAATTGCATTCACATGCTACCCACTAAAATGAAAATTTAGGAACTCTGATCCTTAGTTGCAAATGCTCATTGTTCAGCTTTTGCAGCACTGAACATAAGTCTGATGAGTCATGTATCTGGCTGGTTTCACAAATTGAAAGTGTTTTAATATTTACGACAAAACGGGTAAAAACCCCTGCCATTCTTCCTTTAAATACACATATTTTATAAAGATTTTTACATTAACTTTATAGGCATTTCAGCCTTTTGTACTATTTATTGCTTCATTCTGGCCTATCATATAAATTAAATTATTTCTAATATAGTCTAAAATAACAATGTGCTTAGTAAAAACAAATTTAAATACTTTCAACAGCAACAACAAAAAAGCTTTGAGTATAATGATAAAACAGACGATGAAGCATGCTATCTACAAATTGTTTAAACAATGAAAATTTTGTTTGTTGATATAATTTTCACTTAAAATTTGTTTTCCCCAAACAACATGCTGAGATTTTTTTTTTCAGCACAGTACTGTTGGCTCAGGTTGTAATTAAAAAAAATATAAATCCAGAAACATATAGCTTAAATGCTAAAGAGTAAACTTGATTTAACATGCAAGTTCTTACCAGATGTTACATTTGCTGCGTATCAAGTAATTAAACATACAGTACTTTTGCATGTGGTTCAGTAAAATCTGTGAGCGAAAGCTTAGAAGCTTTGCTTAAAGCTGCTTGCTTCAAAGCAGATTTTTGTGTTTTGCAGCATTCTAAGCATTTATTTTGTACTGGCCTCTGATCCTCATTCAGTCAAAACAACTTTGTTGGAGGCAACACTTGTACATACTATTTTGCAGTTTGTAGGAAGTGCTAGTTTCAAATATCCAGACTCAGCTGGTTTACACTACCTGTAGCTTCAGGACACCTAAACCCAACATTTCTTTTGCAATAAATAGGAGTTCTTCAGTATGTAGAACCCACATATTCTTTCTACCCTAAGTGTACACTAGACTGGACACTTCCCTGCATCATCCAACGAGAACATGCGTATTTCCCTTGTATTGCTGTGCCTTATTCCATAGAAACAGGTTAGCTGCTGCACTGATCTTACTAACCTGCAATATGACTTGTAAAGAGGGAAGTTAAAAGTGGGGTAGCAGATATACATCTAAAAAGTGCATCATGATGAATTACTATAGAGGCAGCTGCTTATCTCTGTTTATTCCACCAGGACAGCTACAGTGAACTAATTCCCATGATGAGTTCTCCATCTCTTAAGAACTGGAAGAATGAACAATATGAAAGATGTGTCTGCTTTAGATACATCCACTGAACCATGCTGACTGACAGGGACTGAAATTCGTCTTTCTTTCCTTGTCTCTACAAGGACTACACAATTGTGCTTCCTTTTATTTGACTCTGACTCTGTGAAACTTAAGACACGCTCCTGCATGGAGACACAGCCTCAACAGTATTGGCAGAGTACTAGGCTGTGCTTAGGACTTATACTTCAGTCATGAGAATTCATAGAAAAACTTCATTTGGGAGTTTTCACTCAGTCCTGGAGCTCTGATGGATGTCGAACCTAGTCTTTCACTTTCTAAAAGGGCATCTTAATTTTGGGCTACTTTAAAAATAGAAGAATGGCTTCTGTCATGCTTTTTAAAAAAAAATTAAACTGGGTGTCTTTGCCACTCTGTGATACTTCAGTGCTGCTGGTGCATGCTTAGTTTGCTCAGAGTGACTTACCTAGACTGTTATTACCTGATTTAAGTAATCAGTCTTTATTAACTCTTTTGTTATGTTCTTCAATGAAATAAACACAAAATCTATTCAAATAACCTAACTTTATCAGTATAAAGACATTAGTAACAGCATCCTTAACAAAAAAAAAAAGGATCTGAAGAAACCAATATGCATATAATAAGAGGTGCGATATAATTCCACTGTTTCTTCCTCAAATACTACTATTAAGACATATAAATAGGAGACCATAGTCACCTCAGTAAATTTTAAGAGTCTAATGGTTGCTTTTCTCTTTGTCTACACAAATTAGTCAAGCTGTATAACCTTGTGTTCTTATTTATGTTTCTGGGGATGATAAATTCTAAATCTCTAAGAAACTATACCAACATGAAACATAGGAATCATCAGTATACATGTCTGGTCAGCGAATATCTACCAGATCAGCTATTTCAGGAAATGTAGGCACAGAGATAACTAGTTTGTGAATCCAAAAATAGAAATTACCACCTCACAAATCCCTTGAATGAAGCTTCAAAACAAGCCGAAAGAAAAATAAAAGATCACTCTTTTTCAAACTGGATGGCTATGAAAGTTCTGTGAAGCCTAGTGAAGAGATATGAAAGGAAATAGCTTCATAGAATTCTCCTAAGTCCAGGGCAACAGCTAAAAGGGAAACACAGCCAAGCTGAAGGGTGCAGACACCAGCACCTGAAGCCAAAAGCAGTCAAAAGAAACTGCATAGTTCTATTGTTTCTGGCACAGCCTCAATACACTGCATAAAGCTAGCTTTTGCATCTGTGTGCACTAGCACATAAAACAGCAATAGCCTCCAATCTTGAAAGTACAAAAAACATGCTGAACTGAGGTGGACAGTACATCTGGACAAGCAGCAAAATAAGCATGATGAGATTTCTCATTGCCTAATCAACATCTTTGCTTAAAGAAATAAAAACTGAATTAAAAAGGAAATCACTTTGAAGTGACAGATTGAAAAGGATCCCTGATCTGCAATATGGTTTTCTATATTGTACATAGTTTAATCCAAGAGCAAAGAACTTGAAGCCTATTTATTAAATTTCATTATGTCTTTATTTTCTGTGTATACTACTTTTTATTTGATTTGCCATGGCATCACAAACCATTAACTTTATTAAACCAATATTTTTATTTCCTAGTTTACTTCAGTCCTTGCAAAAAATGCCATGCTAACAACACTGAAGTTTGTACTAAATCAACAAAAAGGTAAGGAATAGTCCAGAGACTTATTCCCCAATAACATATATTGATTTGTGAGGAAATACTTAACTGGAATTCTAACCATGAGAGGTTTTGATATGTGACATATATCACAGATCTGAATGAAGAAAATGCCAGCAACTTCCCTGTCATTACACATGAAGAAAGGAAAGCGTCAACCTCTAATATTCCTCTATGCCAAGTCCCAAATTTGTAGCTTGATAATTTGTCTGGCTTGGTAATTTTTTTTCTGCTGTTCACAACAGTTTTTTTTAAGCTACTATAACATGATTCCACAATTTAGCTCCTTAAACCAAGTATTAGCTTTTCCAGAAATGTTATTATTGTATATAGTAATAATACTTCTGGAATATAATTGTAATAATTTGCTATTGTACCAAGAAAACATACCTGAATAGATCTGTGAGATATCAGAAGCTACAGAAATTGTTCACTGCATTTTCATTATTGCACTACCAACATTATGGACACTTCTTCAGTGCTGAAGCAAACTAAGAGACTGGAGTCAACCGTTACACAAAAACTCTGAAACTGTTGCTTGAAATAGTTTTTCCTTTAGGATAAAACTTACAAAAATGTATATTTTAAAATTCTCCATTTCCACTAGTCAGAGAGGTTATTTTTCATCAGATATTCAGTTACATAAATATGAATTTTTTAAGGTATTTCCTGTGATTCTGCATAGAGTGATTATTACTTGCTAGGCTAATTCAGTGTTCTCGATGTTTTCAGAGTGCCAATATCTGCACATAGTTTTACTTCACATGGTTCAAATACATTTTGATGTACCATTACTGACCCTCTCAGCTCTTAACTGCCCCTTGGTATATTTGTATGCGGTCCTTTCACTGAATGTGTTAGGGCAGTAATTCTTCTAGATAGTAGCTGAAACAAATGTACAACTGATAATTAAAGAAACATGACATAACTATAAACTACCAAATTTACATGAAATTCTTGAAGTAAACAATCAATTAACGCTCCTAATACACTGCAGATCCTCTCCAGGGAATAGACTTTTTTTCGTTAATTAATGAATCTATGCTAGTGCTGTCATGGTGAATAAAGAATAGTGCACCCAAATATGCATGTGCATGCATAAGTACACATATATACACACAAAACCCAAACTCTGAAAGAAATCATAAAACCCTTTTGCTAAAGCTAGTAGATGTTTCAACTATTTAAAAAAAAATATCTTAAGTCATCAACTTTAAACTTCTGTAGACACTGAAAAGAAGTTGCTGACAAATTCTGATACACACACATAGGTCAACTCTAAACCATAAATGAATAAGGGGAATATGACTCAAGGAAATAAACTCTCTGGATGTTCATGGTGACAAGGTTAGTTACCTTTTCTATTATTTAGATAATTTACATTGTGAACACATTGATCTGTAAATTACATATACTATTCTCTCCAATCTTTTCCCTCTACTATTCTTTCTACAAACTAGGTTGCATAAGCAGTTTATTGAAGTTAAAACACATAAAATTAAAACTGGATTGCAAAGATATTTTGAAAGAATATTATGGGTCATGCAATGTGTATACAGATATGTTGTAGACTTCTATAAAAACTACTACCGAACAAAGGACAATTAACCATCTCATATGACTTTGATAAAACTTTTGCAGTAAACCAGAGACTGAAAGAGTAACTAAGTAATGAAATTCAAATCTCATTTTACACATTAGAAACATAAAAACCTCCATATTGTTTATGAAGAAAAGAAACTTAAATATGTATCAGCAACCTTATCTTCTACCGTCCACAATAGCATTTATTGTCTGTGGTTGTATATGCTATCGTTCCTCTGATTTAATAAAAAATTCATTAAGATACTTTTAGATATAAATATATACTTAATAATTACTGTATGATTTTTGATTCCATTAATGCAAAAAGAGAAAAAGTTAATGTGAAATAATTGACAGAACAGTTCTTTAAGTGACAACTGCAATAACTAAATGTCTCTTTCTTTTTAATAAAAAAAACACCTAAAAAGCATTAAACCCAGACAGTTACAAACAGAAGAAGAATGTTTGGAATGTCATACACCTCCTTAAAACAGAAATGAACATACAAATATTTAAGTTCTTAATTCCATAAATGCAACTTTTATGTAATGAAGAATATAAAACCTAAAACTCTTATACAGTTATGAAAACAGAGCTTTACATATGAAAAAAAAATAAGAAAAAGTTATCAATGAAGCTTCCCAGAAAAGGACAGGCAGAGAAATTTCAAAGTGGGGACAAATCTTTTGAGATAGGGCTAACTGGGAGACTGTCAGACAAAGCTCCTCCGACATATGAAAAGATAAATGTAACTACTGTACCAGCAGACTGCTTACTCCCCCTCCCTTTTCCCCACTGAAAGCCTGTCAGATCAGGTCAGAAGGTTAGGGTTCAAACTGCCATAATTTAGCAAATGATCGGTATGTCCTTTATATCACACATAACAGGTTTGATTTCCTGATAAGCAGAGTTCAAAGTACAGGCATACCTTGTTATCTGTCAAGGATATGTTCCTAAAAGTGCTACAGTTAGCAATGAAGGACAGCAAAGCAACTTTTCCACTATGAATTAATGTAATGGATGGTCTCAGTGTTTGCAATGACTTTTGAGAGGCCAGTGTATTGCTGCACAGTATTCCATTCATTCTCCAGTAAAATTAACCCTTAAAAATGAGATCTCGATGCAAATGCAAAACAATTATTGAATAATTCAGGTTAGTTGGGATTTCAGGGGATATCTACTCAAACATCCTGCCCAGAGTAAGGTCATCTCTAAAATCAGACCAGGTTGCTCAAAGCTTTAGCCACCTTAGTCTTGAAAACTCAAGGAAGGAGACTGGTCATGCTTGGCTGTAGTGAAAGAGATTTTCCTTACACTGAGACAGAATCTCCTGTTTCAACTGATGCTTTCCCATCCTGCTACCATACCCTGCTGTGAAGGGCCTGGCTCCATCTCCATGCGTGTAGGCACTGGTGACACTGCTGTTAGGAACCTCAGAGCCAGACTGGATAAATCCCCTCCTCGTGGGGCAAATGCTCCAGCCCTGACCATTCTGGTGGCTTTTCACTACATTCACTCCAGTTTATTATCATGTTGCCTGTATTTGAATATCCCAAAACTGGACATTCCTTGATGTCTTGACTATTGTGCTGCTAATACACCATAGGATGTTGTTCACACTGTTGACTAATAGTGAGGTTACCATTTATAAAAAACCATTTGTTCCCTTCTAAAACAAGGACAACCACAAGATAATCTGCATTGCCTTATCAGCAATTGAATGCTACAGAAAAGCTATTAATATATGAAAAATCATGTACAAAAGATTGCTATAAATGTACTTCCAGCAGTTGTTTTAAACTAAGTATGATACTGGAAAAACACACGGCTTTCCATCTGTTTTTCAGAACTCAAAGGAACTTCCATTAAGCTGCCTGAAGGTCATCAGGTATGCTTCAGTGCAACTAGGCAGCTCAGGGGAGTTTTTGTTAGAAGAGCAAAGGATGGAAAGACACAGTAATGGTAACAGCAGAAATGGGTCTTACAGAATCAAAGAATTCTAAAATGACTGACAGATAACCAATGGGTAGGGGAGCACTACTGGATCTGTTTTCTTTCAAGTAAGATATGTAAAATATCCTTTCCTATGCAGTGACAGTAATTGGAATGACATTAACATTACCATTAATGGGAAAGCAAAGGAGGCAGCATGAAGATCGCTCTTCATTCACATGACTTAAAAAAACACCTAAATCATCAACTGTATTTCATCTCTAGGGACAACTATCATATAATAGTGTTGCATACTAGCTGATTTGTCTTAAAGTCTTAAAGTGTAGATATCTATGTGTGCCAGTATTTAGAAATGAAACTTATATTGTTCCTAAAAATTATTTTTCTGAACTGTACAAGTCTTTCAAGTCAATCAAAGAATCTTTTGATGATATTGTACGAACAATAGACACAAACAATGGCATCAATAGCACAAGAGAATATGGAAAATACTCTTATAGCCCAAAACAAAAGGAAGGTGCTACATTCTGCATGCTCTTAAAATCTTGAAGCAGAGTAATAAATTAATCCTGAACAGATACATCTCCAAGCTGCTTATGACACTAATGACACAACATTTCATTTGCAAACATGAAAAAGCCCAATGAATCTAAACTTTCTATAAAGCAGCCTGTCCCAATAAATTCTTCACTTATCAAATTATCCTATATTACCTGCTGAGGCATGTGAAAAATGAAAATACTTCAAAAATGCAGTAACTATTGTGAAAAATAATCAGTTAACTCCAAGCTGTCTCCACTCTTGAGCATATTTGCTTTCACAACATACTTTTCTGTATTTTATCAGTCATCTGACAAGTTCAACAAAATTTATAGACAGACACAACTTTGTCTTTAGTACTCAAGTTATTAATTTGAGAAGAGTAGCATTGTGGAAAGCACTTAAAAAAAAGAGAAAACAAAATCCAGGTTTGAAAAGAAGAAAGTCAGGCTTCATGAACTGCTGAGATACTGGCAGGCTTTGCAATAGAAGTTTCATGCATACGTTCTTAGAGTCTTAGATGTGGTATGACCATTACTCTTCTCCTGAGACACCACAGCAAAAAGCACTAAAATGTATTTAGTTTAGTGCATATCCTTCTCAGACTAATGAAATTTTGTGTTTCTCTTCTTCCTGTAATTATGTCATCTCTCTGCTCTCTTCCTACATATCCTAGTTTTAATTTTTCTATTTTCCTCCCGTCTTCCCTGTTCTTTCTCACCATTTAAGCAATTCTTTCTTCAGATGAATATTCTTTCTTCAGCTGCAATAACCACAACTGAGAAACATAATTTTCTTTCTTCTTGTAGTGGACTTGAAAGCAAATGTTTGTTCCTTTGTGTCTTTTCCCCTAATCGGGCTTGTAGACAAGACACTCCTGACCTCCAGATACTCCCTGTCCCAACTGAGAAGCACATCTTTTTATTGTGGAAAAAAGAGAAAGCTCCCGTTACGCTGTCTATTCAGTGCTTGTATCATTTCATCCCTGCCACCATCCATTCTTTCCACTAGGAGCCCTAGAATATGGCTAGATCTATCATGCAACTGGGGAATCAACTGCAGATGCAATTCTTGTACTCACTGAACAGCAAATGACAAGTTCCCTCTAACATATCATATTGTTAACATAAACTCCTTTGATAAAGGGACCCATTCACTGAACAGTGTGTTAAAACATGGCTTTAACCCTTCACAGTCTTCCAGTTTACAAGAAAGACTTCCATTGAATGGGGGCTTAAATATAGGTAGCAAAAGTTAATGCCCTTTAAAATTGAAAGAATGAACTGTTGTACTTCAGTCCAACCATGCCAGTTACCAGTTCTGTGTAAATATTTAGGTCATGACTGAAAAACAGTCTAGTTACCACTGTGTATCAGTCAAACTTGTTTTGTGTGATGTGCAATTCTTTTCCCTTCTTTATTACAATAATGTTTCAGTAGATGGAGGTGTTTAATAATTTTTAAAGTATTTTAACTCCATTCTACTCTGAGCTTCATGCTCCACATTCCATTAAGAGCACTGTTAAGAATCTGAACCAGGTGAGAACCAGATTTTAAGCCTAATCTAAAATCACTTCATAGGGTAATAGTTCAACTCACCTTAATTCAAAAAGGAGTCAGTTTTCCAGAAAACAAGAAAATCTGCATAATGCCTGCTGTTTTGAATATGCAGTGTTTATAGGTGCACGACACTGAAGTATGCTTGTTTTAGCAATACTAATGGGACACACAATCTAATACTTTGACTACTGTTATATAAATGGGGTGGAGTTTGGCCCATATTTGCACTTCTTCCCAATCTCAATTCCTGGTAACCATAAACAGACATTCAAAGGCAAGCAATAAACAGTGCGCACTGCAAACAAGCATATGGAAATCAATCTTCAAGAACAGTTACAGGTAAATTGCTCCAGGATATCCACAATGTTAGTGACTCCAAGCTGTATTTCCCACAAAAACACCATGAGTATGGGTAGGGAATCTTCAATGAAAACTGCAGAATTACCATCCTGAAAGCAACATAAAGCATAAGGGTTTCATGAGTTAAAACTTATGATTTGCAGTGCAAATCTCAGGGGTGAACTTGTGCTGGGAATCATCACAGTGACAAAGGCACTACTAGATTATGATTACAAGTACTAGGGCTTTTTCATCCAGTGAGAGTTCTGAGGCATCAAGGTTCCCTAGGATCCCTTCACGACATTCTAAAAAAGTATTTAAAAGTTTGAAGTCTATTAATATCTAATGAAAGCATGTCAGCTATACAAGCTGTGTAGAACTTCCCTACAGAAGAATAAAAGGGAACGGAATTCTTGCTGCCTGACAGAGTTAAAGGGCCAAACATTTCAATCTGCAATAAGTGATGAAGCACTAACCACATTACCTCAAAAAAGGTGAGGACCTAACCATGAAGTAAGTTGAGAATCTGATTGACTCAGACACACTCACATTGAAAAATACTTCCTCATATCAGACTATCCAATGACTGCAATAAGTAGGAAAACTGACAATCTACCAGTACTCCTGATAGGGAAAATATGACTAAGAACTTTATTAGTTATCCTTCTATTTGTAGAATCCCTACTTTTACAGGATGTTGGGGATTTACTGTACAGATGATTCTGGTCAGCAAATGCAACAGAGGAAAAACACTCAGCAGCTTGCCCAACTAGAAAATAATAATAAAAAAAATCTCAAATTCATTCCTGATTCATCCAGATATGAAAGATTTACATTTACTTCCTGTTGGTGTCTAATCTTGCTATCTCCAAGTTCTTTGAAAATAGGTCTTAAATTATCACTCCTCACTTCAATTATATTTCAATGGAGAACAAGCAACCCTATTTACTTATTCACTCAACACTCCTATCAGATGATGAACGAATTCAGTTTGATCAGTTATTCCTAAGTGAGATCTCATTTTGCCTTTTTTTAGTAAATTATATAAGAATAGTGTCAATCCATCATTATTCATATAATGATTTTTAACTTACAGGCAGAGAACTTTGTGAACAGTTTTTCTTATTCCTAAATTCCAGCAATATGGAAGTGTAAACTCCTTCACAGTGAAGCTTAAGTCTTACATCAGCAGATTACTGGAATTAAGTTCTTAGATGAAGTAAAAGGTCTCTGTCATGAGAGTGAAGATCTTAGGAAGTGAAGATCAAAATCACTTCTACTCAAAATAGGACCTCCATCCAAGTTTCATGTTTTTGTCAGACTCATTCAGAAGAGACTCTTTGGAATTTTTAATAGCTTTTCTTTTTCAAAGTTTTGAACCTTGCATGAAATGTCCCTCTTTAAAGCAGAGTATGTAAAAAATATTAGTGTCAAATTTGAGAAAGTTATTGTCAGTGAGAAAACTACTGGTGGAGGTGACACCCTTGAGAAGTGAAGATAAAGCAGAAATCACTATAATCTGGACCTTGTCCTCTATCCTTGGCTTTGTGCTGAAAGAGAAGTATGAGAATATTGGACTGTGGATTGTGACAGGCATGAATATTGACAAACAAAGAAAACTGTCCTTAGACTTGAATGTATGAATGCTCATATGTGGAGATGAATACCTAGGAATCAAAATTTCATTAAAAACATGAGACTTCTAAAGGCATAGTGCTAGCATTTGAAATTTAATTTGCCACAGCAGGTTTTCAAATAGATGCCTGAGCTTTCAACAATGAAGAGCATTTTCCAAGACTCCCGTCAATACATAAACTAAGCAGAAGAGTAGGTTTGTCTTCGCTTAGCTTTGTGATGAAACTAATATCAGTATACATGCAGACTAGTATAAAGCTAGATCAAATTAAAAAACACAAGGAACTGTATATACATAATCTTACATATAGCCAAAAGTAACCAGAGATTAAGTTGTTTGACCTACATAAAGTGAATGACTTTCTTGAATTTTTGTTTGAATTAAAAAATATTTTGATAAGAGTAAAGAATATATGCTTTAAGAGAGACAGTATTTTAGATATGTGCCAAATTCTAAACAGAGATTATTTTGATGTGATTTATGGCTTAAACTGTTTGAACAATTTTCTTTGAACTTTCAAGGGAAATTTTCCCCTTCAGAATAACAAAAAATACCAAGCTAATTCAATTCTGCCTGTAACACCAATACTGGGAAGATACAGAATATTTAGCATTTTATTCCATCTTAAAATTGCTTCTTCAAAATAGAAGGAAATGTTCCTTATGAATCTCTGTTCCCTAGCCATAGAACATAACACAACTCAACAGAACTTGCTTGTTTGTATGAAATATAATCTCTTTTTGAAGCCAAATGAATTATTGGTTATTTGCCACTTACCATCACACATAACATTATAAATTAAGGAAAGAATAAAACTTTTTACAGTTGCAGACACCTTTTCCACCCAGTGTAGGTTTTGTTAATTTTTTTTTGCTCAGTGACAACAAATTCCTTTCCCAAGTTTCCTTGCTGGACTGTAAAGAATTACTTGGAGATTTGTAAAGTTAATGACTTTGACAGAATTCAGAAGTTATTACTTCTGTGCCATCATTAGGGGCTCTAATAAAATTCAGAACAAGTATTTTTCTTATTTAAGTCATACACATTTTTAGCATTGTAGGAACCAAAATTGTCATAGTGTGTGCCAGAATTTTTACTCCATTAAGTGCTACACTGTTGAGTGTGTGTCATTACCACTCCTGTGTTTCTAAAAGTGTGTGTTAACGCTAGACATGGCATTATTGTACACAATGCTATATTATTCAGCACTTCTGTCTTATTAATACTTTTCCTTTACTTCCCAAATTTCCATTTACTCTCCTACCTTATGTTCTTGATAAAAATCACAACCAATGTCTCAAGTGAATTATTCTCTGTAGCACATGGAATGAATTCAAAGACTCTAGCTGATTGTGTCAACATTAAAATAGGACAAATACGTTGATTTGGCACACAGAAGTCAAATCCAGGCCACAAAGGTTTGGCTTATGTACAGACAACTCCCCTCTTCACCATTCCTTGGTATGCTATCATTTACACATACTCTACAACATGAAAATACAAACAAAAAACCAAATTCTTCCAAATATATTTACTTAAAATAAGAAATACAAGAAATTAGACACATTTGAAATTATTAAAGGCAGAGAACAAAACTATTTTGCTCATTCAGATTTTGCAGATTTAGTGAATTGGAACACAATCCTTGACAGTGTCTACAATCAACACCTATACTTCCAAGTATCTTTAACTCCAATTCAGATTAAGGCATCTTAAATATTTTTTTTTTTTTTAACTTTGACCTAAGTTAACTACTGTTTGAGTGTTTTCCTAAAACACTACATTTCTCAGCTGTAACAGCATCTGTCATTCTTGGCTTGGAAGCAAGCTCTTGTATGAATGTGAGCAATCTTTTTTTGCTTCTTTAGAAATGCAGAGTATGTTCAACAACTGTAGTATGCATCTATAGGAATCTAAAGCATGTGTTTAAAGTAATTCAATGCATCTCTCAGATCATGATGAAATGCAGCATGCAATATGATTAATAAAATAAACAGCATACTAAAATATTTGGTACTCTTACACAGACATAAAATAGGACCATAAACTTTGCAGATAGGGAAGTAATTAAAGCATACACTAGAAGGAGAATTATAACTTGCATATTCACTTATTTTTGCAGATTTAATGAAGAAAAGTCTATTGCTACTGCAAATATTCTGGTCAAGTTTTACACTTTAAATTGCAACAACAAATGCAGGAATACTTAGTGATTTGGTGCTATTCTCCTATGAATTTCAGTTTCCACAGCTCTAGCGGCATGCACAGCTCTCACTGTACTTTTCTCACTGACTTCAAATTCACAAATTGAGACTTTCAAAAGAATACCAAAGAAAAAAATTGTTAAAAAATAAAAAAGCCAAAAAAGTAGAAAGGAACCAGAGACTATTTGACATTGAAGTGACTCGAGAAAAGAAACCATTCTACAGTATTATTTAAAATATATTTCTTTCACTCTTTGCGTTTGAGAGTTTTGATACTGAGTTTCAATCGTAAAATATTCTATGTGTGCCAAATGGACTATATTTAAAAATATCTTTTTCTCAAGGCCTTGTCAAAGCACTATTACTTCTATATGTATTACTAATTCTCAAAGTATTATCATTATTAGCATGCAATAAAGTGGCAATTTCTGAAATTGTAATTTCAGAAAAAATACAAAAATAGCAAAAGGAAGAAGTCTTGAGTACAATTCAACTGACAGGGATAGAACACATATTTCCATGAAGATCTAAGAAACTATTTATATGTTTCAGTGTTGTATTGGGAAAACTATCCTTCTTTCATGTGGAACAATCACATTTCAGCTACCTTTGTTTTTCCTTATTTGAGGAGATTCTCCTCAAATCTCCCTCCACAGATACATACACATTTTTAATTTTGGAAAATTTATCCTGGTTCTATTTTTCAAGCAAATGCAGCTTTAAAACTGTTTTTAAATAGTTCATTTCCTATTTCAGCATTAATGTAGCAGTAACAGAAAATTACTATCTTCTAGCCACATTTAAGGTCGCTGAACTGATATGGAATGTGCACACATGCAAGATCAATGAAGAATCTTTTTTCAGTGATCATACACTTACATATATAAAGTTATCAGGCTGTCATTTCGTCGGAATGTACTGGTGTGCTACTAAATGCTCTAAAAGGTTGCATTATGAATCATCCATTATAATTTGTACTGCTGGCATCTTGGCATCAGTTTGAATATACAAAGGTTTATTTTGTAGGGTGGTAAAGAGTAGGAAGACCAAGGCAAGTAAGTATAAAAGCTGCCAGAACTACAAACATTATGGAAAAATATCAAGTACTAACATGAAAGAATTTCAGAACTTAAGAAGTGATGCTTAAACACATCTACTTGCTCCACACATGAGCTATAATACATAGGTAAAATCTTAGAGTGTAGCATGCAAGTGAAAGCTAAGTATATTGTTTAAACTGTAACAAAATTTATACTATTCTCTTCCTTAAACCTAGATTGTAGTAAAAAGGCATTCTTACAAATATTTTCTGTTTAAAAGGACACAGAAGTATAGTCCATATGACTAGTAATTAGAAAAATAAACGCGACTAAAACCTATGCTTTTAGAAAAGAAAAAAAAAAAAAAGGAATATTACTCAACATTTCCTTAACAATTAAATCTGGAAGCTGCTAAATAAAATGCACAGAAGAGTTAAAACTTAGGCAAGTACAGAAATTACAGAGGAACCAGTGTAATTTGGTTTACAATTTTCATAGCTAACTAATACAGAAAAAAATGCCCTGACAAGTCTGTACGACCTATTAAATGATAAGAACAAGAAACAACTTGCAATTATTTGCATGTTTCACAAATGTTATTTTTACTCAATTCAGTAATGCAACATCACACTGATTAGAATCATACACCAGAGCTAAAATGACAACTTTTGAAACATATTTCCTTTCTCTTTTTAGCAATTCAATTTTTGTATGCTATTGACACATCACTGAATATCTGAAGATTTGAAATGAAGATTAAAAACATGTTTCAGGAATGGTAATAAGAAGTTTACATATCCTTTTTAAGTGTACTCAGCACAGATAATATGTTTAGCTGCGTTGAATCTTATGTTGACTATTTGGAGCAAAATGACTGCACATCTTCCAGTCGTGCTTTTCTGATACGCTGTAGAGTGTGATTCTTACAGAGTAGTAATAATGTAGCATAATCACAAAACAAATAAGAATGTATATACAAATAGAAGACTTAGAGCAGGGCTAGAAAAATTAAGGTGGTGGTTCTCTTCATCCAGACAGAAGACAAAGCAGACTGATGAGAAGGATCTAGATTTGTTTCATGATATTAGGGTAACTGCTAACATAACCGATCTATGCAAAAGACACCCAGTTCCAGGAATCACTAAGGTACATCTAGTGGAAATAATTGTATCATACAAGATAGAGCAAGAAATCATCTGAAACATTATTCAGAATTCCAGTTATCTGTGTTAAAGGAAGGTCAAGATTAAAGAAATGGTACTCGGATGTCCAAGAGAACAAGGAATCTGTCCCATGAGAAGTCAAATAAGCTACAATCTAGAAAAACAAAGTCTGACTAAGATTTTAAGCAGGCAAAACAACAGATATTTAAGGACTAATGCTATCATCAGAACTCTGTGTTATAAACCAGGAGAAAACAATCTTAAAACAGAAATTAAAATCCCGTAACAACTAGAACAGCTTCCACTAGGAACAGTACAGTTCAGAGTTTGATTAATGAAAAGATGGTTACATGCAATGACAAAAGAACCAATGATCCAAACGGCTCACTAAAAACAAGGTTTATAAACCCTACAGGTCACTACTATATGGTTAATTTGTAAGGTTTTGGTGTTTTTCTTCTTTCAATGATGGAAAAAGAAGTATAAAAAAGGCAATCACATAGCTAAAAGACCCTGAAAGTCATATTTTAATTGAATTTTTATATTTTCTTGAGAATTTGTTTGATTTTCACAAAAAAATCCCCCCAATTTTTTTATTTTTCCTCTTCTGTAGCATTTTGCTAAACTCATGCATTATGTATGTCAAGACTTGTTGACAATGATTCCAGGCAAATTGACATAGCTTCCAAAACCTGTTTAAATAACTAGGGAGATTGAGAGGGAAAGGACAAGGGTCTTAAACTTCCCATGAAGTGCTCAAGGCACGTTACAAATGAGGCAAAGCTCAGATATTACCTTCACTTCTAATAGTGTTCTGGAGTGAACTCAATGATTTTGAATGAGTTAGCCATGACCTAATAAACACAGGCCCTTCGGGGACTTGAACAGAGTTCAAGCACCTCCCTACCCATATCAAAATAAGCACTTAGCTTTCCAAACCAGGAGACTTCCGAGCATGCACAAGGACCTCTACCTAGATGTGCTCCAACTTGGAATGCAGACTGATTTTAAGTGCCTCTGAGGTTAGGTGGTGCTTGAGAACAGGAGGTATTGGTAAGACTTCACTGGAATCTAGTCAGGGAAAATCTGCCCCCAGGCTATGACAACCTGCTGAAAAGCCATTAGCACGTGCAAAACCTGTACTTACCAACCATATATTACATTTTAAGTACAGTGTGGTGGGTTGCCCCAGACTGGATGCCAGGTGTCCCCCAAAGCAACTCTATCACTCCCTTCTGCATCTGGACAGGGCAAAAGAAATATAATGAAAGGTTCATGGGTTGAGATAAGGACAGGGAGAGATCAGTTCCCAGTTACCATCATGGGCAAAACAGACTCAACTTGCAAAAAAATTAGCTTATTACCAATCAAATCAGAAAAGGACAATAAGGAACAACTCCAAATGTTAAAGTAAATCACATTCCCCCCATCCCTCCCTTCTTCTTGGACTTTACTCTCAATTTTCGCTACTTTCATCCTCCCAGTGGTGCAGGTGGACGGGGAATGGGGCCTGCAGTCAGTTCATCACATTTTGTGATGCTGCTACTTCCTCCTCACGGGAAGGACTCCTCAAACTCTTCCCCTGCTCTAGCATGTGGTCCCGCCCATGGGAGACAATCCTCCATAAACTTCTCTAATGTGGGTCCTTCCCACAAGTGCAGTTCTTCAGGAACAGACTCCTGCAGCCTCGGTCACAGGTCCCAACAGCAAACCTGCTCCAGCATGGGCTTCCCACAGGGTCACAACCTCCTTTGGGCAACCACTTCCCGCTTCATGGGCAGCCCTTCATGGGCTCCACAGGCTGCAGGGGGACAGCCTGCCTCACCATAGTCTTCACTATAGCCTGCAGGGGAATCTTAGCTTCAGTGCCTGGAGCACCTTCTCCCCCTCCTTCTTCTCTCACCTTGGTGTCTGCAGGGCTGTTTCTCTCACATATTCTCAATCCCCTCTCCAGCTGCAATTGCTCTCCTGCACTAACTTTCACTCTTCTCAAATACATTACCCCAGAGGCACCATTGCCTTCGCTGACTAGCCAGCTGGTTAGCATTGGCTCTGTTGGACATGGGGAAGCTTCTCACACAAGTCACCCCTGCAGCCCCCCCACTACCAAAACCCTGCCATGCAAACCCAATACATAGAGTTACTGCATACATTTTTAATACTGCTATCACATTTACACCCCAGGAGACATATTCATTTTATACTACAAAACCAGTATGGTGTATTATCTGATTTTTGTCTGTCCTTTCTCCCCTTTTCTCTAAAAAGACAAATGCAAGCTTCCTCTTCATTTGGGTAAGGCAACTCTCCTACAAGTTACTGTAAGATAGCTGAGACTGAAAATTTTGAAGGGGCATGGTATCTTCCTACCTTCTGTAGTTTCATTAACCAGATCTAATATTTTGTGTAATCACAACTCCAGACATTGAACTTCTGTCAGTCAAAATAGTTCCAAACCACGTAAGACAACAGAGTTCATTAAAAACAAAGGCAAAGCAGCATATAAGGCATATAACTCTTCATAGTGAAACCATTCAATTTTATGTCCAGCATTTGAGAAATGCTTAAAAGCTTTGAGATTCTGCATTGGAGGACGACTCAGTAGGAATGATGGTAAAGCATAAAAGCTCCAAAGCCCATGAATTTATGAAAAGAATCTATGCTGAACTCCTTTAACTCAGAAAAGCCAGGTGAGTCTCGATTCACCCAGCTTCTGCTGTTTATGGTATGGGTACATCTGAGCCTGCCTCCCCTCCTGTAGACTCCCTTTATAAGTCAATGGAAAGAAACAAGTACCTTACAGACATTATCCCATCCCAAGCATTTAGTTGGAGACAACTGGTGACAGCCACAGTAAATAGTGTACTGAGATCCATGTTGGGTTTACTTATTTTTCCCCAGGAACTAATGCTTGAACTCATCCAAAGTCTTAACAGTACATTACATTGAAAAGATCTAAAAGATCTAAAGCTTCTAAAAGACCATAAAATTAAGAAACAGTGGTATGAACAAAACTGAGTTCTCAGAAAATGGATGTTCAAAGATTTACAGTGTTAGAATTAGAAAATGTTCACCTAGTCCTGAACAAAACAGATAACAAATAAGCTAACATCAATAAGATTGACAATTTCCACCTCTGCAATTAGCTATACATGTTCTGTATGAGCAGAAAGGAACAAATGGACTCTGCCACCTACCCCTACACACTGCCTTCTCCTTACCCAATCCCTTCATGCAACTGTTTTGTCTTTGCCTGGTTTAGACTACTCTCCCAAAGAGAAAGACTGGCAAACTGCACTATATATTTTACACTCAGATGAATCACACTTGGTCAAGTTTTCATGACTGCTATTTCTTTTCTCTTTTTTTAATTCACACTATTCCTCTCCCCACCCTCTCATTACCCTTCATCTTTTCCCTATCATCAATCTTCTTCAAGTTTCACAGGAACTTACACCTAATGGAAGGAGAAAAATGTATTTGTCTGATAAAATACTTGAAGTCTCTCAATCCCCTCAGGTAATTTCTTCCTCTTCTTTTTCCGTTTTCTCCTTGATAAAAATTTAGTACATTTAAAAAGAATTCAGGGGGAGGGAAGGGGAGAAGGGTTTTGAAATAGGTTTCCTTTATATTTTATACCACACAGTTAAGGGAAAAGAGATTCCATGAAATCTTTGAATGCAAGTAATCCAAGTTTTATACATTTCCCTCATCTTCTTCTGAGTCTAATAAAAAGTTAAAGAAATTTTTAAGGGTGATTATTACCATAAGACCTTACTGATAACATGGTGTTGCATCACAGACAACATACAGATGGCTAAAGTTGGAACAGAAAATAATCTGAGATGTGTAAAGTTATCCCTACCATGCATATTAAACTGACAGGACAAATGCTGCCAACAATTGGAAGAAAATTAGGGTGGTATTCAAATCCAGACTGCAGAAATGTGAGTGTATCTAAGCATAGATATCACACGTGAGCAAAGCATCTAAGGTCCCATTTTAATAAATGTTTCAGATGCCAGGAAGCCAGGGCAACAAAGCAAAAATAAGAAATATTCTTTAAATAAAGATAAATAAAAATTAACTTTATCAGAAAGGAAACACTGGTGATTTAGCAATGGGAATTTTGTCTGGGTTTTTTTTCCTTTTAAATCTAAGTATGCCTGGTCTGCCTCCCCTGTTTTCCTCTCACTCCCACTCCGCTCCTGTTACTTCTCGGTCCTTTTTAAGCATATAAAATATTTAATCTTGAGTCCTTTTCTAACAGTTGGACTGTCAAGGTAATGTGTCAGAAACAGATTAAAGTGCGGAGTGGCATATATAACCCTAAACAATACCACATTAGAGATTGCATTATATTTATTTTGAAAAAGTTATAAAATTGAAAAACTATAAAATAAAAAAGCATGAAACTTTGCAAAATCCAGTTCATATACCTGAAGGAAGGTATTACTTGCCTGGCTAAAATATTCAATTACAACACATTGCCTGTAAATCTTAAGGCTTTCTCACAAAAATATTCTCCCTATTCTACAGGATGGTTAAACAAAAAGATACTAAGAGTGGGCAAAAAATCCAGTAACAAACAACCCATAACAAAAAATTACCCACAAATGCTTTTAGCCTTATCATAAAGGACATTTCTGAGTTCTGAAATGTCTATTCAGTCTTCATTTTAGTGAAATACTATCTGGAAGCAGTTCCTAAAACTGGATGTAACATTCATTTACACATATCTGCCAAGTTTTTAAATGTTTTAGAAGCTAAGCTAAAACATATTGAAAATGACTCATTGTGGTACCAGAATATGTACTGTAGGAAATAAGAACTCATTTACAAGTGGGAGAAATAAACTCACACTTCATCTGTGGGAATTCACTAGATTTCCCTTCCAGTAAACGTTATATTTTAAAGTAATCATGGAAAATACATTCTTTTAACTGAAGTTTATGAAAAGATTTAGACAGCAAGCATAACAAAAGAGACTTACAAAGATAAATGCAAAAATTGTCCTTAAAAATAATTAATAATTCTGCCAAAAGATATCAATTTAGCAATAAAAAAGAGGCCAACTTTTTTTGCTTACTCTAATGGCTAAACTAAGACTGTTTAATACAGTTGTTCTGTATAAACAGATAAGCATTTGAGACAAAAGACGAAAGGAAGATTTGACTATTTTACAAAATAAGAAAATGCAGAGTGGAGGGAAAGCCCTGGCAGACAAACAAATTACCGTAAAGTGGCTCTTCTCTAACTTGGAGCATGTCAGCTATGTTCTATCCACACACTCTAATAATGCAAGTACTTTGCAGCAAATGCACTACTTTTTAGAGAGCTTTTTCTTTCTTTGAAAAGAAGAATTCACCTGGCACCAAAAAAATAAACCCAAAATGTACCCCATTTATCTATGCATATAGAATACTTTGGAAAAAAAGCAGAATTCTGACACAAAATTAGACACAGATTTCACAACTTGTGACTGGGAACAGTGTCATAAAGGACAAATCTAAAACAAAAAAATCAGCTTCACTAGCTTCTATACAGTACACTGTAAAAACAAAAATGTCCTACAGGAACATGCAATAGACAAAAAAGATACACTATTTCCTCACTGGCTTTAGGTCTAAAAATCTTAGAATTAAAGTATCAATAGAGGCTTCATTCCATCTAATGCTGGGCTTTCACATGCTGGGCATGGGATTTACATCAGTCACACTTTGCTCGTCCTTTACTATTGAGAGAAATGCACTATATTAAGTATACTCAGAGATGCAGGAGTCAGTTAATTACCTGAAGTTGAGCAGCATAAAAAGACAAGAGAAGGACTAGGGTTTCTAATTACTCTCATCTACTTACAGTACCATTTTGCACAAAAAAAAAACCCTTATTCCCTTTTCATAGAGTTTTTAATGGGACAAATTCCTCTACTATCTATAATCCACAACTAATTCTAGTGACCCAAGCAATGTATCCAAGGTAAAATGGGAAGATGCAACTTTCTGAAGCATCTTGAAACTTATAATCTAGATTATATTTTTGGAATGGAAGAGGTTAAGATCTCAGAAAAATCAGAACAAACATTAAGCAAAATTTCAGAAGAGATGAATCAGTGCATTTCTATATCTGCTTATCCATGGCAACAAACACTTTCCATGAAACAATTAGAATATCTATAAAAACAATTCCAGATGACAAGTTCCACATCAAAGCTTAAACTACATTACATGCAGTAGTATTTATAATAAAATATTAGCCAAGAGCTGCAGCATTTTGACAAAATATCCAATATTTAAATTTTAGAAAAGATACACAAATAGGCTTGTAAGTGCAAGTATGCATATCTACACTTTACATGTATATTATGAAATCTAACATTTTATGAAAAGACTAAATGCCTGACAGGCATAAGCTTTCAGGTAGCACTCAAGCTTCATCTCAAAGGAACCTATTTCTAGCACACATAGTTCTACAACTACACTGCCACTTGATGGAAAAAGTTCACCTCCCTTTAACAGAAAGTTTCTCAAACTTGTTTATTCTGTGGGTTAGAGGCTGGCATAAACTATGGCTACTTTTTTGCCTCTGGAATACCTCAAAGGGGCACACCCCCCCGCCCCACCTTGTCTCATGAGTCTGCAGGATAGCCTGTGTAACACTGTCTTCAGTTTGTCAACATTTGTTTCCTTTCAAGTACAAAAACCTGCTATGAAACAGGCTTATAAGACAGCTTTGGCAGTAGAGGTGCATATGAGCAGCAGCTTTATGAATTGTCCCCAGTGGTAAGAATTGCAGAAGCCATTTGTTGCTTGTAGTGAAGCCCCTTGATCTATTCTTTCATACACATCCTTTCATTCCATCTTAGTTGTGTTTCTTCAGTCCCCAGGTTCTGTAACCTTACTGTCTCTCAAGACACTCCTCCCACAGAATTACAAATCCCCTCACTAATCACCACCAGCCACCATCAGGAGCAGGCCAGCATATCTGCTTTCACTGTGCTCCCCTCAGAAGCTCATCCAGAACCAATGTTCCCATCTCACTTTGAGCTTGCTGAAGTTCTCCTTTTAAATTATCTTTTTTCCCCCCGCCTTAAATCTAAAACCAGTTTCCCCTCACTGATATCATAAATAGCACAAAGTAGTACCACCTTCTTGTTATCCCCATGATTCAAGTGTCATGTCACATCTAAGTGTCACTATGGCTAAATGTTTGGCAAAAACGTTGCTGACATGTCACATTGTCACCCTACAGCTACTCAGGATTGAAGTACTCCTTAGCAAGCGCCTGAACTCTAGTTAACTATGCACTGAACATTAATTGCACATTCATTTTGCTGTTTTCACAGAATATTCTTACAGAGTTATCCACACAGTCATATAAGTAGACACAATTGTGCCTTTAGATCATTTAGCCAGGAACACAAACAGCTGTAAAAATTATCTAAATAGCTTTGCACTGCGTAAACTGAAGGACATGGCCTTCCCACTATCCAATATGTGATGCAACACTTCAGTGCCGAAGACATTTAGTTTAAAAAGAAATTTACTGGTCTCCCTGAATGTAAACAACTCTCCGAGCCAACCTTGACAAAGTCTGGGATCCATTCTTGAAGCAATCTTATCTAGAAACAAGACCATACAAAAGGGAAGTCAGCCCTCCAATTCTGGTCTTCCCATTCTCTCATCATTAAGGCACTGGTCAGCAGACAGGCCAATCTCATGAAGAGAGAAAGAAACAAACAGGCTGCCAAGGACTTTTATGGCTGTTACAACAGTTGTGAACAGTGGTTTCACCAGTTGAAAGTACCACATGTAAATATCATATAGCTCTCTCTTTCAGGAAGTCCTCGATGTGATTAATTAGGCACATTCAATGCTGGATGGACTAATGTTCAAGGCAAATAGCTCCTTGTGACTTATGGCCTGAAAGTACCTCGGCTCATTGATGTACACTGTTTTGGGTGTGTGTGCATGAACATACTATGATTGTCCTTCACTTACAGTTCTTCATTTATTCATTTACACAAGACTAGCTATCCTCCATTCCAGAATTATATATACCACCAATTTCCTTATTCATAAGAGTTACTCACATGAAACAGGTATCATCACCATGGAAATAAAGACCAGCCTACTGCTTTCAGTTACACCTAACATTTTCTCAACACTTCCAGTGTGATTCTGCAGAAGACAAGCTCTGGCCAAAACTCTCCAAAGCTCTCACTCATAAATAATAAGCCTTCTTGACTAACATTGCACAGTTTCCCATGAGTTTACGATAAGGTTCCTAACATAAGATCACAAAACCAACTGCCTTCTCAAACCACACAAGCACCTATTTGGACACTTCTTCAAGAGCTTGCTATTCAGATATGAGTATAGATCACATCCTTTTCCAGAAGATAATCAGAAAGTAACCACAGCCTGAGAATGCAATTCCAGAACATAATTATTGTTGAAACTTCTATGGTTTTATTAAGCTGAAATATAATATTACATAGCCATTATTTTAATATAAACATTTTTGCAAAGACATCCAGAAAATACAGTATCTCTGGCTTTAAAGAATTTAGCTTTTGAATAGGCATTACAATACACAATTTTGGTAAACATATACAACTAACAATCCCTGCATGTATTTACAGTCATGTTGTTATTTGTGACCTGTTTTTCTTCTGCATTCTAAAAAACACATACTTGGGATTTTCCTAAAACAAGTTCTTTTCTCACCTGCCATTGAAGCCTTAGTGGTTTGGGCTACTTAATGCTGCTAGGGACTTCACACACAAATTCAATATTTCAAGCTCAAATGATTGGAAACACTCAGAAACGTTATTTGCATAGATAACCTGACATATATAACAATCTTTAAAAAAACACTCAAATAAAATCACAATAACAACTTCTTCAGATAAATGCTTTCATTTATATCTTGTCATTACATCCATTGTAATGTCCCCTTTACAAAGGGACACAAAGCACGTGCAGTAAAAAGGCTGAGAAGTTCCCGTTTCATACACAGAATAGCTGTAGTGTGTAAGACAAAAGGCCCATGTAGCCTGATAAACCTGTCTCCAACTGCAGCCAAAAGTGTATGTTTTGAGAAAACCATGAAAAACTTCTGCGTGGATTGTATTTCTCCCTAATTCTTTGTCACTACTTCTAATTCAAGTGTTTCCTGAATAGGATGTGTTTTCTACTCACACAGTGATTTTTAAATTTATCTCTGAGCTTTTCCTTTTGAACCCATATAAACTTTTAGCACCTGAAACATGATTTGGTAATGAGTTCCAAAGGACCCCTACTTGTTCACCATGAAAGTGCTGACCATTAATGAGCTGTATGCAGCAAGTCACAAAAACAGGAGTGTACATGAGGAATACTAACAATCATAGCAAAATCATGGACTGCAAATGGAAGTTTCAACCTTATAATTCAAGAAATATAGAAAGTCTAAGCAGCACTCATATCACAGTTCTCTTTGAAGGAATTTATGACTGCCTTTAAATTTGTTCTCAAAGGACACTAATATATTTTCAACCTTTCCAGGTTAGCAAAACAATTTAAGGACATAAAAGAGTAAACAATTTCTTAGGTACTCAGCACAATAGCCATCACAGAATTCTAACATTTTGTCTCTGCTAATTGTAATGATTTAAGAATAAGACCTTTTAGCTAGTGGGAAATCAACAAGTAAAATGAGAACATTAAGGCTTAAGGAAAATCTTTATGATACGAGGATATGTTCATATTACAACCTTTCCAAAGCATCCCTCAGAGGCTAATAATATTTTGTGAGAATTATTGCTTAGGAGCTGGGGCAAGAGCAACTGAAATAAAAAGATTTTTAGAGCTATAAATATAATCATTGAACATTCCTTGCACAGTAAGAGCTGAACTTCAAAGCCTGAGTTCCAGATGCAATGAAGCTCAGAGAGATCAGACATCAGACTAACTTAGCATTCCTATGAGTCTTGATGCTGATAATTCTACAACATCAAGACAGTTACAGTTATGAGGTGACTGGTTACAGGCTCAAAGCATTCATTCTGGAAGAACATTATCTTAGCTAAGAACATAATATTTTGAGATCCTGATTAGGAATCTAACAACCGAAGACAATTAGGCTTGTCCTAGCAAGTATGCAGTCTTCCTAATACCTTTAGTGACTTTTTTCATCAATTTGGCTAATTAGGTTTTCTCTTTCTGTTTAATAAGATGCATCTTAGAATTATCCAGTAAGATGTAAAGTTCAAATAAACATATTCTCAGAAGAAAAGGAAAAGAGTAGGAGCCTCCCTAGTCATTTGAGTAGAAATACAAGATACATAGACTTGTTTTGTTATGGCTTTCAGTGATGCTTCTACAGCTTGGGAACAAATTAGACCTAGCCACCTGGGAAATGGACTTTTTCTTTGCTTCTCCATCATATTATCACTCCTGGTCCTTTCACTGGCTTCTTTGCATTGATTCTGAATTTCCAAGAGGATGTCTTTCAGTAACGTTCATGACATTCATGGAATTCTACCCTTTTAGCTGTACCTCATACTTAACTTTTTTATCAGGAAAACAAGATGAAAGTAGTTTTACAGGAAACGTACAGTAGTTACTTTGTCTAGATTTCAGCCTTAGCCAAAGTCTAATGATACCAGTGAAGGGCTTGCCTTTATTCTAATAGAAATTCTAAGTGTTATAAAATTACACATACACATAATACTATAGAAGTCATAAATTAATACAGCAGCAGCAAATTATTATTACCAAAAAAGCATTTTAGAATACACTAATGAAGTTAATTGAAACTGAAGATTTAAAGCAGTAGTGATTTTCAAGACGTACACAGCAATTCAAGGAATTACAAAGCACTTCAAATACAAATATAGCAGCCATGCCTAGGGAGTAAAAGGCTATGACAGTAGTTTTTAATATAGGGTGTTGGCAGCTTTGCCAAAGAAATATTTTGACCAGCACAGTGGATCTTTATTTGTTATTGAAATCTTCATTTTATATAAATATTCTTGAAGAGATAACAGGCCCTTATTTAAATAGTACCAGTAACTTCAGCACTTAAATAGATTGACTTAATAATTGTAATATTAAAATCCTATAATTGCAGTCAGAAATGCCCAGGTTACAAAAATATGCTAATAGAAAGGGAAAATAATTAATTTTAATGTTTCTATTAACAATGGACATTTAATGTAATAAATGAAAATCTAATAATGAGATTCCTGCATGCTCCACAGAGATTCTAAATGCAAAGTAGAACATTAATTTATTCAGTAAATTTATCCAGTTATTTTCTCACCTAAGATAGTCCTCTAGGCTTCTGTACAATTAATAAGAAGATAGCGGGATCTTAATTTCATCTAATTTAAAAAACTATTTGATGAACAGGATTGATCCCATCTCTCCATCACCTACAAAGTTTAAGACAGGTGACTAAAATCAGATAGCATTCACCTCCAAATGAATTCAAAAGAAGTACCGCAATTATGAAGAACAAAGAAAATAGGGATAAAAAGAGATTCAAATTATAAAGATTATGGAGAGACTAAAATTAGTCTCCAAAACGTATATACATCTTACAGCTGATATTTTACAGCTTTTTTTTCTGTCACTAAGAAAAATAATATTTTGTAAAATCACACTAACTATGAATTTTCCTTGTGTTCCCAGTAATTCTAGAATTTTTAAACCAGCTTCCACTGATAGAGCTGAGTCCTGGAAAAGACATTATACTCCTTTTAAAGGAAGTTTAACGGAAGTCAACAACCAAAGATAAGAGATGGTTCTTGTAGACAACCTCTGAGGTGAAGTGCTCTAGTATGAGTTCACCCCATATTAGACCTTAGACTCCACTTTGCCCAAAGGAACCATTTCAGTTCGATGTTGCAGCTTTCACAAAACCAGAAAATTTAAATATCAGGAAAAAAAACACAATAGCATGGAGATGTTTTGGTGGGTTGGGTGTTTTTAGTTTTGGCAAGGAAAAGTAACAGATTAACAGCCAATAGTTTGAAAATAACAACCCAGGAACATTCAAGAGAAGGAAAAGCTGGAACATATTTAGCATCTACACTTAACTATGTTGCAGATGATGGAGCTGTTATAGAATTGCTCTCCTCATTGAACCCCTAGACACTTTCAATTGCAGTAATATAGCTTTAAAATTAGAAAAAAAGTCCACCAACAGTTTAAAACAAAGTGAAAATGTTTCCATTTGGTCCTAGTTTTTTAGAACATGTGACATTGACAACAGTTTAATCCAAAATATAAAATAATTTAATATTTTTTTCCATTGCCATAGGTAAATGAAACATGGATTTTCACACAGAATTTACAGCTTTATAATAGCAAAGAGTAACACAACTTACATCCTAATATCACCGTGATCTACTTTGAGGCTTAAACAGCAGATCTTTTCTCAATATAACTCTTCCATGAATATTATCACTTTGGTATTTTCTTGGCATTTGTAAACAGCTATTCACAGAAAGCTATCACAGACATCAGTAAGAAAAATGAAAATAACTGCACTTGACTAGAAAATCGGGTATTAGTTACACTTCTGATCACAAGATTTGCCAGGGGCTTTATTTAACCACCATTCAGGCCAGTCAACATTCCACATACTTCTGAAGCTTTCAAACATGTTTGTTTATACAGATTATGATACCAATGGTAACTATGATGAGTCACCTTGTTTTCACTAAAGTAGAACAAGCTGTTATAATCACTTAAATATAGAACTGGACAACACAGGTATTCCTTTTCCATCTTAGAGGATTCTGCTATATTAGAATATTCCTTTGTTTCACAGAACTGTCACATGTCAGTCCACAGTAAATTCAGAACTTGGGGTCTTTTCAATTAAGGTATTTATACCATCTCAACATGACAATTAGTTATTTTGCAGATCACTTAGGTAGATGATTTGGAATGTTGAGAAAGTCCTGGTCTGAACACCTGTAGAGTGGTTAGAAATGAGGCAGCTTTAAAGAGAGACACCAACATTTTAAAGAACAGTAGTATGACTTTTCCATTTTTCCAAGCAGAAAAGCATGATCTTTTGAGAAACAATCTACTTCTTAGAACTCCAAACCCCAATATTAATCAACCTATCAATTTATTTAACATGAGGAAAGGAGAGTTTTACTTAATTGAAGGGCTCATCACTAGAAAAAGCCACAGGAGCACAGAAGCATACGTGTATCAAACAAGATTCTTCATTTTATGATTGCAGGGAGATCTCCCTCCTCAAAATCAAGTAACAGTATGAAAAGAACTGACATTATACAAACAGGAATACAGTAGAAGAGTATTTTCTCTATGGTTCTTAAGTTTAAAAATAAATATAGAATTGCAAAGTTGATATTTTCATCAAATAACAGTGCATATACAAATTATCACACACCAGACCTATTTTTCAGAAGAGTTTCCAGTTATATGTGAGTTCCTCACAAGTCTTGGCAAATCTTACCACAGTGAAAGGTAGGAGTCTCATCAGAAAGAAACAAAGGTTGACTCATGTTAGATTTTGACTCGGGCAGCTCTGAACCGAGTTTCCTGGTTGTCTCCACTTAACTGACTTCGACTTCCACATTTGGATTTGCATTGTGTAGCCATCATCTCAGAGTTTACAAAGTGAATTCCTTTTTCAGAATCCAAGAACACCTACAATGCACTCTAAACACTAACAGACATTCAACACCCTTGGACCCATTCAGCCTGAACCAGAATTAAGCTGAAGTCAAAACCCCTGAAAACCAGTGTGGATATCAAGTCCTCTGACCCATTCTGTTTACTCTAGAACTACCCCTATTGTTTCACATCACTAGTTAGCAATGACATTTTTTTAGTCCTTAGGCAATAGTATCACCCCTGCAGTTCAGGAGTTATACATAAAAACTGAAAGCTTTAATAAATTTGTGTCTATGCCTAAGTTAGCAACATTTTAACTGATTACTACTTGTAATCAAAAAATATTTAGGGGGGAAAAAAAAAAGGTTCCACTAATACTTTCTTTGAGTAGATGACCAGGTAGCACAGTTGGTTAATGAACTGATCTTTACACAAAAAAAAAAATATAATTTAGGTGAAACAATGAATTAAATTCAAAATTAAGGACACATGACAAACTTTGTCTGAACAACTTTGATTTCTGTCCATAGTTTTCCATTACCTCATAATTTACAGCTAATACACTAAATTTACAAAAAGTAAGGATTGCAGAGCAGGAAAGTAAGACTCCTTGTAAACAAGTAGAAAATCAACTATAGCTGATTTTCAATCATAGGATTAAAACTGTGTGTTTGTATAAACAATATATTTTATACATGGAACATGAAAGATTGAGAAGGGACAGCAGTAAGAAAAGAAGCATGTAGCAAGCATAACTGTTCCTGACTACTGCTCTCTATCCACACTTCATAAAAACTATTAACTTGGAGTCATCATATAAAAGGATTTTCTACTTTCAACTAAAGCAAAAGTAACCACAACAGAACAGGTTCACACTTTGACCACTGCTATTGTAGAGTATGAAATCCACATTCTTACTATGAGATGAATAATTATGTTTGCTTGTCTTTACGGGAATGTAGAAGAAGAATCAAACTTTCATACTGTTGCTGCATTAGTAATGGAAAAATGTTACTACAAGAATTAGGCCTGTAACTTCATTTAAACAAAATGTTTGTAATTCAATTTGTTCTTAATAAACAGAAAGCCAGTCATCCCTCCTGCCTAAAACTTCTAGATATATAGTTATACCTTTAGATTCATTATATGCATTTTAAAGACACTTACTGTTCTAAGAGTTGATCGTATTTTCTTAAAGCATCCTTTTCAGCAATAACTGCTCTTTCTTTTTCAGCAACAGCATTATCTCTTGCTTCTCTCAAATTTCTGAAGAAAACAAAGGTTATTCTGTTAAGAGACTGTTAGGAAAGACTGTTTTGCTTCATTAAGTATTACTGATTGATCTGAACTTCAATATTACTTTCTTCAATTCTCACGGAACGATAGAAGGGTCTTTCTATCTGTATGCCTAATTATTATAGAGGCTTTACTAGAGATTACTTTCATATATATCAGCAAAGCTTTCAGTTCTGAAATTCTAAAAAGCAAGGACCAGATCACCTATTTTTATGTAGAAACATATAATTCAAATTATTCTAGAATACTAGAACCATAAATTATTTATTTTTGCAGGAATTAAATAAACTGCAATAATTTTGCTTGGTACTTCACTAATAACTACAGGAATGCTGTCCACCTGGCTGAGATGATTCACAATTTTTATGACAGAGCAAGAAAAGATTAGCTATGCACAGAAATCCTACTTCCACATACAAGTAATTTTCTAGTTATTCTGATTTATAGGTTGTTGCTTATCATTGGTGTCTCCTTCTGGATTCTATTGTGGGCAAAATCTTTGATCTGCACAGAACCATAAAATAACAAACATTTTATTACAATCCATTGATGTTTTTTCTACTCTTTTTTTAACCAAGTATCAGTCAAGAAGTGCAAGCTACCTCTGTTATTTCACCAACACAAATGAGAATAGCATGATATGAAGAATAATACTTATAGTATTTGTTAAAACATTATATAGTTACTAATAGTCTGTTATGATAGAGGCAGACTATAGATTAACACTGCAATAAACTGTCCAAAGGGGGATACTGTTTAGATAACGTGCATAAGCTCTATGTCCAACATTTAGTGCAACACAGCACCAGCTAATTTGCAGAGCTAACAGTGGTTACGACTGGTTTTGAGGATTTTACTTTAGTCATGAGTTGCTTCTGTGACCTGAACATTCACTAGTATTTGGAATATACTAGATGATCTTAAAGATTTCTTTCAATTTCATTTCATCTAAAAAGAATCCTGTTCATGTGCCACAAATGTGAGTAAATCCAAGCACAAACTGTGAGGCAAGCAAAAAACCATGGCTAGCAGTAATGACTGGGGGGTTTCACTTCAACATCACGTTCTTCACCTCAACCAAACTGCTAAGGTGGATGCAAAGAAGATCTTGCCACTGAAGTTGTTTTTTTTTTCCCTTCCTCCCAACAACTTTCTGACTTAAAGCAAAGTGAAATTATAGCCTCAGGCAAGTTTTGAAGAAAAGAGAAAAGTCAAGACACAGAGGAAAATAGAAAATTTTTAAGCCCCTGTAAATGTTATCTCGGATCATTTTAGCCACACAAAAGGTATATAATTTTTGTTTTGAAGATTTTTTTCTAGACAATGTTACCAATGGCACTTTTCTGACATAAAAGTAGTTCACATGAACAGGAAATAGTTACTTAGAAAAAAGTCATCATTGGAATTATGTAGCAGTTAATTGGCTATGAGAGTAAGGTACCAAAATTTTCTTTACAAATGAATTTACTCAGCTAGAGAATTTAGTGCAGAAATTCAGTGACTGGCCTTGAGATTAGTTTCTTTAAAACTGACTGTTAAAAAAATATGGGAACATGGCAAAACATTTTGTTAACAGTATTACGATCAAGCATATTATGTCATGGTAGGAGTCCAGTGTTGCATCCTTAAGACTAGGGTAACAGAAGTGGGATAAAAATTAAGTGATAGGAGATATACAGAGACTCATTTAGAGAATAAACTATTTCGCTTAGCTGAGCAGCCCATCAATTGAAAATGCAATAAGAGAAAAAAAGGACATAAGTGAGATACTTTTCAATCACCAAGGTGACAACCACAGATGTGATGTAACTTCTGTTCTAGAGTGCCAGGAAACACACTAATGATGCTGCCAGTTTTCAGATCGTGTGACTGTGGTTTCAGACGATGTGAAGCAATCTATCTGGCAGCACAAAGAGGCCACATGGACCGTCAGGTATCTAGCCAGCCAATCACACTAGTGAGAGTACCCTTTTAAAATGGGACAGAAATACTACCTAGAGAATCAAGAATGGGTGTGTGGGTTAAAAAAAGGTGGAATGACGACAGGGGACACAGAAGCTCAAGGGCATCTGTGTTAGCTCTTTAAACAAACCTCTTGGCAACTGCCATTTATCACTCTTTGGTACATACCCCCAAACTCTTCTAGAGTGCACAAACTGGATTCCAGTCAGAGTGAACCAAGTCAGAAAATGTGCTCAGGGAGAGCATCTCACATGCTCAAAATGACTAAATTGTGTTTGATCTATGGGAACAGACTACAGCTAATCCAATGCCAAACCCCATGCAGACATTCACATGCCCTGTGAAATCACTCATGCTTGCTAAGGCAAACATAGCCAATGCTTTTCACAACCAAACAAGTGAAACTGATGCCAAACAAATAAGGAATGAAAGCATCACCTTTTTTTTGGTGCCTCCTTTCCATTTTAGTTTCTTCAACTGACTCACTCAAGTGTACACCAATAAATTCAAGAGAAATATCAGATGCATCAGGCTTGGCAAAACAGTAAAGAATAAAAGCAACCAACTATTAGATTATCTTAGCTGTAATACCATTTCGCTCTTTAAGCCTGAAGATGAAGCCAGTATCTTTCTTTTCAATCACAATCAGCATCTCGGCACATCACACAAAATCACTTTTGTGTGCTTTGTTCACAATTTGGGGTTCCGCTTGACTTGCCATTGAGGCAGACTGTCTTATGGTGGTTATTTTTTTATATTTTATAGAACGAACATATGCTAAAAAGCCTTTTTGTGTGTGTGTATAAAACATGAAGGCAAATCGAAAGGATTTACATTTCAGAAGTAATTATTTCAAAATGAGGAACAAAACTTTTGTAAATTGGTTCCAGATACAAATAAAACATTTCAGTAGCTTTCTCAATGACATACAGACCCTTGTCAAATCTCACAAACAGTGCATGTTTAAATTCATTTTTTGTAATTCAAAATAGATTTGCATACAGGAAGTGGTGTAGATGTGTATGTACGTATACATATTTCACTCACACTTGCAAAACTACACCATGATGTAATTTTTTTTAAATTAGAACCTTACAGTTGACTGGAAGACAGCAGAAGTCATGCTCTTTTTTTCACTCTTCCCAGCAGTAACAAAACTACCTATTAGAGGAACAGATGCTGATGCCACAAATATCTTTTTACTACCATCATTTCCTTCTCCACATGACACTTTCAGGACATCTACAATGAAGTTATAATGAATTATTAAGCACTCCTCCCGTTTTAAAGAAATAAAACAGGCAAAAAACAAGCTAAAAAAGAAATCCAGTGCCAAAGGTCCAAATCCCTAGATCCCTAAAGGCTTGTGTATTTACATGTAACGCCACGGTATTCAATCAAACAACACACATACAAAATTCAGTATGCAGGTCTTCGCAGAACTAGAATCATCTTCAAAAGAGAATTTTAAAATGATTTACAGGAAATCATTTTTTTGTTAAATCACAGTGTTGTAAACAATCTCTATAAGATTTATTTTATAAAGGCCTATTGGTTTTTTATAAAGGTCTTATTGGTTTTCCTCATTTTTTTCCTGCCTTACTTTCTGTATTAACACCTTTTCTTCTGGATTCCCGGCACAGTTTCAAGATGGCCCATATAAGCATGACAGGTAAGCTAACATTCTGTATTAACTAACACTATATATCTGAACAAACTTCAAACCATCCATGTTTATCTGGAACATGAATTTTAATAATCCTTTGCAACTGACAATGTTGGATGTCCATCACTTAACAAATATAACACCGTATATTTACTGTACAAGTATAAATTAATTTTAGTTTTTTCAAGATTCTCATCAGTTTTACAACTGACCTTAAGTTTTTAGATTTTGAACACCTCTCAAAGAGTCAGTCAATTAGGATTACACCTAAACACAAAACAGTGCTTGGTCATTTCTGCCCTATTCATATCTACCTGTTTTCACGTTCATACATCTCTTTTGAAGTGCTTCTTAGTTGCTCGATTTCTTGATTTGTTTTCAACCTTATTTGTTCCAACTCTTCATGCAGTCTCTTTTCATATTCTGTTTTATAGTGATCTCTGTAAACAAACAAATACATTGCACTGGTCAAAATATCAAAATTCCAGGTACAACTTTACAAGTAGGGTAGAGGAATACCTGATTTTACATTTTATTTCAACCCTTAGTCACTCACCACTCAAATGACTTGAAATATGTATCAGCCTATGTTGTTACACAAATTAAATGAAAAGCAATCAGGAATAAATAATATTTAATGGGGAATAAGTAAAAGCTTTCTGCATACTGCTTTAAATATTTTAAAATAATGTGATATTGATTAATCACATAACACTAAGCTTAACATTCTTCACAAAATTCTAAGTGCTTATATTACTTCACCACTTTGAAAACAAAAACTCTCAATTCCCTCTTCATCACTGGGCAAGAATTGATTAAACTTACTGACTTGCAATGCTGCCATGCCACTAAAAGACTTCTTTGAGTACTATTTGCAACTCACATGAGGGAAAAACATTACAAGAAACACTGAAGATTACATGCAGTGGAGATTTCTGAAGTAAAAAAATTGCAAGATTTGGGAATTTACACTGTCAATGTGACATATAAATTATTTAAAATACATAAGGAAGTTTTTAAGCAATGGGTATTAGAAGACAGCAGCATAAAGAATTTCATTTCAGAGAAATATTGACACTTTTTAACTTTGGAAGCTCATGACAGATTGTAGGGAATCCCATAAAGCATCTCTCCTACAAAACCACAAATAAAGGCTTATGTTCTAAGTACTTAACAGCTAAGGAATGTCAAAATTTTCGAGCAACTAATTAATGTTTAAGAATAATCAATCAGCATTGAAGTAACTGGTAGAAATTACAGGTTTGGAAATAAAAGCATATTATGAAAAAATGTGCATTTACAACCATAAAAGGTTTTTGATTTCTTCTCATTTTCAATTGTGTGACAGTCCAGTTTTCACAAATCAGTACTTGAGCTGGCCAAAAACTCCTTCACGTTAACTAAAAGCCTCAAAATATTAAAATGTCAATGTTTGATGTCCAGGTTTTCCTGTTTTCTTTTTATTGAGACACTGAATTCCCGTTGATCCTTCAAGGTAAAAGTAAATTTATCTCCTCTCTTTCTTCAATTGTATAGCACTATAGCAAATATTGCATGATCTTTTACACAATAAAAATGTTTAACATGAAAAAAAAAATCCAAACAAAAAACCACTCTGTACTGGAATGCAATGGTTCCCCCCATTAGAAACTTCCTGTGTTCTTTATGTGCTATATGGTTTAATATAAAGAAAAAAACAAAGAAAAGAATGTTGATAATCACAACATCAGGATACAATTCTTCTTTGCAGAATCAATAAGAATTACCATTTTCTTGGTACTTAGACAATTTGCTATTACTACTTGCCAAAAAGAAAAAAAAATAAAATTTTTGGACATTGCAGAAATTACATCTTCCCTTCCATGGCAAGACAGCTAAATGTCAGGAAGGTTAAATGAAAAAATTAAAAGTATTTGGAAAAGTCTTGAACATCCACAGTGATGTCACCATAAGACAGTTCAAAGTGATGCCTATCTTTATGAGGACTAAAATAAACAGATGGTATAGGAAAGGGCATGTCTCAATTGACTTCCCTGTCAATGCATTTAAATAAATACCAACTGAGCTGCTGCTAAAGCAAAGGATCAGCATATAGAATCAGCAAATCATGAATGGTTTGGGTTGGAAGGTACCCTAAAGATCATCTTGTTCCAAGCCCTTGTCATGGAGAGGGACACCTTTCACTAGACCAACCTGGCCTTGAACACTTCCAGGGGTATCCACAACCCCTCTGGGAAACCTGTTCCACTGCCTCACCATCCTCAAAATAAAGAATTTCTTCCTAATATCTAATCTAAACCCACTCAGTTTGAAGCCATTCCTATCACTACATGCCCTTGTAAAAAGTCCCTTTGCAATTTTATTTCTAACCTGCTGTTACAGTCTTTATTTAAAATGCAGAAGTTCCATGTGAAAACGTTCTGAGATATAAACGTGCAAAACAAATTAAAAAACTTTAAGTGACTGCATTGAAAGGAAAAATAGTTTTAAAAGACTTGTGATAAGGGTTGGAACTCATAACTGATCATTTCAATAGAGTGCCCTCCTATTTTCACTAAGATAACACTTTGTATTTTAGTTATATTACAGAAGAGGCATATTAGCACACTTCATCTCTTGATTCAAACAGAAGGAAGAGGCTGAAGAGAAGCTGAACCTACCTCATACTCTAAGCTTAAACATTCAATCCACAGGTGTTTTTTTAAGGACCCTACTAACCAAAAAATAGGTTTATGTTCATTAATGAAGGACATACAGAGAAATATTTGATGTAACTTTGGGATACACATTGAAACGATATTTTTTGGCATCTAGATGCAGGGAAATAACATGAACTGGATATACTTGCATTGGATGATGCTATTAGTCATATGATTTAGTTTTGGATAGTCCTGCAAGGAGCAGAGAGTTAGACTCAATGTTCTTTATTGGACCCTTCCAAATATGATTCTATGAAATTTTGTAATATAGCATTACCTATGTAGCAAGACATGTAGCTGAGTGGTGTAATGTTTCCTGTTCAACATGCTATACACATATCTAAACCAATTCAAAGAGCATAAAGATTTGATGCTATTCACCAGTGATTAGCATACAATAATCGATCTATTTCTCAAGGCTACACTTAGAGAATATGTATTCAGGTTCAAGGTACAAAAGACTGATAGTTCTAATAGATGATACCAAACATACTATGGCCTATTTTAAACATTTATGACAACTGAATATATTTTATTCTGCAGTAATAATTTGTTTATCAAATACTCCTGTTTTTAATAAAGGTCATTTGGGTAATTTGTGGTGGTGGGAGGTCAAATCTGTAATACATGCACTTTAAAGATTTTTTTCTCTTTTGTACATAACTATTGTTACCTGTCTAAATTTCTGTGTAAACCTAAGAGATCAATTGCCACAAACTTTCAATGTTGACATCTTCACTACTATGGTCTTACATCAAAGGTTTAAAAAAAATTTTCTGATATGCATTAAAACTCAAGAAAAACATTCTACTTCTAGTTAGAGAAATATTGATTTGCTTTCTGAAAAATAAACAGGATTTGTGCAAGAAACAAGGGAAAACAGTTAAATAACTTGTCTACTGATAGAAGTGAATACTCAAGAACTTGCCTGGATTTAACATATTTTTCATACATTTCTTCCCTAGCTTTTTTGGCATCCTCTAGGTGAATCTGAAGCCTTTCAAGACGATCTTCTTCATGTGCACAGCGAACACTAAGCTCCATGTTCTGGCGATTAAGATAATCTTTATCTTTTTGCAACAAGTTGAAGGATTGTTGTACAGTTGCTAGCTATAAAAGGTATTAAAAAGAACATGTTAACATATACTTCAAGGTAAGCATTTAACCTATGTACACATATTTGCAATGTCATTTTAACTACTTTCTGTGAGGAAAAAAAACATAACTGTGCTCTCTCTCCAAGTAACAGGTTAAATGTATATCCACAGTGAACAGACATCATGGATCACTACACAAAAACAGAAACAGTCACTGCTCCTACAACTAGTCCCCCCTGGAACAAGTACTGTGTAAACACTTACAGTTGGATGCTCCTCCAATCCAAGACTTATGATAGTGCATCAGTATACACAGAAACCAGCACAGACCTTCCAGGCAATTAGTGTTACCTTTATTCACTCTAAGATTTAGTATAAAGTTAATGAAAAAAACCATTGCTTCTGCTATGTGGCAATACTTGATGCATACACAAAAACTTGGTGTACATGACAATACTTTTTTGGCCATTGTTGTATGCTGAGAACAAACTTGTCTTTTGATGTCCTCTTAGACTGCCATAACACGGAGGAATAAAGAGCCTAACAAAGCCTTCTGGCTTGTATCAAAGAGGAGAATATAAAAGGTATTTTCAAACACAAACTAAGTTTTTTCCCTAATGTTTCTGACAATCTCTACAGCTACCTGTAAAATTAGACAGACCAATAGTATCTTTGAAGTGGAAGTTATAGCCACTATTTTATCTGTAACACTGTTATACAAAGATACTAAGCGGACAATCTCCTCTGGATACACTCAGGAGTAATCTGTCTCATCTACTCAGCTGCTAAAGTGTTAAATACAAAGATCCTCCATATTATTCTTCCCTGAACCAGTGCAGAAGACAAGAACAACTTTCTCATGCAGTGCCTTGCAAATGGTATTAAAAAATAAATTCACAAATTAATTCAGAACAGCTAATCAATTAATTCCTATGTTTCCTTCAGTGTTTCCTGGAGTAATTTCTGTATAGAAGCACAGTTTAAAAATAGTCTTGCTTTTGCATTCAAGTTGCACTGAGCTACAAATCATCTAACAATTAGTCAAAGATGAGGCAACTGAAAAGGTTTCTTTCTTGGGATTCGGTAAAAGTCTGCTGTCCCTCATGAAAAACTGTTGCAAAGTTACACCTACATTAGGGGAAGGGAAAAATCCCTTAGTAATGCCAATAGTTTTGGAAGATTCTATCCTAATTAGCTTACTTAGGGTGAAAAATTCATCCTGGCAGTTTAGTGAGGTAATCCGCCCCACAAACAATTTGATGCAGAAATAGTGAAAGCGGATGCTGAGTAATGGAAGCTTGCACTGGTATAAACCAACAAAAGCCCTACAGATCAAGGCAGTGAGCTTGGAAACATTCTCTATGAACATTTCTCTGAGTCCCTTGTCCCAAAAGTTATCATACATATCCAGTAAGGGAGGCATCATGGAACATAATTCGTGACTCTTGGATGAATGAATTACTGAAAGGAGAAGCAGCAAGGAGCATTTCTCTTGATCTGACAGGCCTCTGGCTCTTGGAATGTCCTTGGAGAAGCAGAAATATATTCTCCTGTGCAAAACCAGTGCTACCAGAATAGCAGTGGCTGAGATTTGAGTAAAATGACTGATCTATCTGGATCAGGACTCCCTGGAATTCTAACAAAGATGAAAACCCCTCTCTGCCTGAAGAGGCATTTATTCATTTTCCCAACAGAATGAATTTCACAGACTAATGAAGAGACATTAGAGAAAAACAGTCCATCACCCTAGTGGGCAGTCCTGCCCAAAAGGCAAGCAGTACTAAAATTCCTCCTGTCAATATGTAGCATCATAGAAAGAGGAGGTCTGGAACAGCAGTCTGCTAGTGACACAGAACTAACTTCTGTAAAGGCAAACTGAAGCAAACATTACCAGAGAGTTACAAAGAAGAAAAAAAAATATTCTATTCTTGTATAAAAAACCCACATACAACAAAAAAAAAAGTCATACAATAGGTCTGCCCTACTGTCATTATTCGTCAGAAAGAACTAAAGTAAGTTATAACTAATTCTGCACCTTTCGAGGTATAGAGCATTGTGCTGGTTTTGGCTGGGATACAGTTAATTTTCTTCAGAGTACCTAATATGGGGTTGTGTTTCAGATTTATGCTGAAAACAGTGTTGATAACAGACAGATGTTTTAGCTATTGCTGGGCAGTGCTTACACAGGGTCAATGTCTTTGGCTCTCACACCACCCTGCTAATGAGGAGACCAGGAGTGCACAAGAAGTTGGGAGGGGACACAGCAGGGACAGCTGATCACAACTGAACAAAGGGATATTCCATGCCATGTGGCACCATGCTCAGTATAAAGCTGAGGGAAGAAGGAAGGATTGGGGAGGGCATTCAGGGTGATGGTGTTTGTCTTCCCAAGACACCATCACACAGGATGGTGCCCTGCTTTCCTGGAGATGACTGAACACCTGCCTTCCCATGGGAAGTGAGGAACAAATTTGGGTTTTCTATTTGCTTGTGGGGCTTTTGCTTTGTCTATTAAACTGTCTTTATTTCAACATACAAGTTTTCTGACTTTTACTCTTCCAATTCTCTTATCTACCCCACAGGGATGGGCAAATAATTGTGTGGGGCTTAGTTACTAGCTGAGGTTAAAGTATGACAAATGTACCCACAGCACTCATCCTCCACTGGTAAATTTTGCCCAGGGGCCTCCAAGGTTCCTGAGCTTATTGGCAGAGTTCAGAAGGCTCAAGGAAAGACAAAGAGACCAAGGCAAACTGCATGTAATGCCTAGAGGAAAAACAGAAAGCATTTGACCCGTGTTGATGGAGATAGCGAATGCTGCTGTGAGGTTCACCAGCTGTTTGAAAGATCATAGCAAGTGATTAAGGTTTCTGATGATCAGAAACCTTGTTCAAAGAGGAAGACCCAGGGAACTGTGGGTTGATAAATCTAATCTCAGATGCTGCAAGTATTACAAAGCAAATCCTGCTGCAAGCTATACCGATGCATATGGAAGAAAAGGTGACTGGAAACAACTGGCAAGGATTTACCAAGGCCAAACTTAGCAAACCTGATAAAAATGTTGGCTCTATGGATAGGGGCACCACTATCCATGTAATTTACTTGAATATTTGCATGGCTTTCAGCCACCTTTGATAACATCTCTATGGGAAAATTGGCAAAATACAGATCAGATAGGCAAACATCAATTGAACCAACTGAACATGGGACAGAAGTGTGCCCTGACAGCAACAATCCAGTGAGTTACAGAAAATCATTATTATCCTGTGTTCAGCAGACTATATTTGGTGCACCACGTCCCATTTGGAGATCCTCGTAAGGACACGCATTAACATACCGGGGCAGGAGCAGAAGAGCTCTGCCAAGATGGTCATGGACTGCAGGAGTTGAAAGAAATGTTTGGAGCTTTTTTCAGCCTTCAGAAGAAAAATCTGGTTGAGGAAAATCTGATTGTTATTGTCACCTGTTCAAATGGAATGCATAGACAGATCCAGACTCTTGGCAGTAGATAGTGACAGGATAAGATGCAAGAGAAAAAAAGCTGCAACAACTCTGATCAGCTTTTACAAAAATGTTTTCACAACACTGGAACAGATTGTCCAAAAGGCTGTGGAATCTCCATCCTTGGAGATATTAAAAACTTGACAAAGCTTTAAGCAACCTGACCTAATCTTTCTCTGCATTGCATGGGAAGGTTGGAGCAGCTGGTCTCCTGAGGACCATTCTAATTAAATTATTCCATGATCCTGACAGACTTGATTAGACACAGAATCAAATTCCCAAGGTGAATAAATCCACTATTACTCAAGTGAGAACTTTACATTTACCTCTTTTGCCAAGTCATTTCTTTCTTTAGCTTGTGCTTTGTATGACATCTCTAATATTTCATATTTTCTTCTGAGTTCTGACAACTCATGCTCAAATACATCACGTTCACTGTTAAAACAAAGTGAAACCATTAGGTGCATAAAGTGTAATGAACAAGATTCCTGTGTATTTGTAATTTCTCAGCCTTCCTTCAGTTCATGACACTAACTTCTTCCAACCAGTCACTTATAGGGCAGTTAGTGATAATCCTACCTTTTTCAGTTATTAACACCTAGAACAGTATCTTATTATATGAAACAATTTAGGATTATTTAACTACTTTGAAACAATGAAAATTCTAATACAATACTTTTGAATTCCCATCTTAAATTATTTCATCCTCTTCTGATTATTCTTTAGTGTAACTTTGGACTCTGTTCCTAGCAATATAAGCACCCTTATCCATTGTTTTAGCTTTATCAAGCTTTTGATGCTATTTCCCATGACATTCTCTTGAATCTTCTGTAGATTGAAGATTGATGAAAAAACTGAAGCAACATATACTCGTTCTTAGTTGCTGTTTTCCCTTACATACAGTCCCTTGATACCAGGGTGAGTCATACTACCCTTGTTTAAAATATACATGACACAACTGCAAAAATTATGTTAGTGTCCTGAACACGACTACTTTCCATATGCAGAAAGAAGCATTTCTATATCTGCACTCTAACACCATCAGGACAGGGAAATGAATGAGCTTACAGTTCGGGAAAAAAAGCTAACCAATTTTATATTAAGTATAGCATAGCTTTAGAACTGAGGTAACTTGTAGTGCGGCAGAACTAGAAGATTTGACATACCATTTTTTAAAAGCAGAAACAAAGCTGGAAATTATTAACTCCTGAAGCATTCCCAAATATCCTCATACAGTCATGCCAACAGTGCTCTCCCCTCTCCTTCGTCGGTGAGTACCCAGATGAATATAACCTACCCTCTCAAATATAGTTTTGGCACATTCATTGATGCTTTTCTCAACTCAAGACTATTTTAAATACACACTGTTAAACATTGGGGCCATTCACATGAACGTTATTACAATCCACTTATTAAGATGCAGTTGTACATAGGAAGCAAGCCATAGCATCAGTCCATCCTATTTGTAACAAGCTGCCAGGTAGATTCCAAGGTTGTTTTAGTACATAGATCTGTGAACCAGAAGAGCTGTGAATCCAGAAGACAGATCTCCTTCAAGTTACTTAGTGGCAAAGTAATTTTCGTCAGTAACTATGCCTGAGTTCATACCATACGAACAACTAAGGAGCTGACAGGGTGCTTTCTATTCAGAATGCCCTTTTTTTAATCCATTTGCCAACAAATGTGCCAAATGCCAGATTTCTTGTACTTGCAAGCACACTAAAAAAGCCATTTGGGAGCTGCACTGTGAAGTATACATCTATGGGCGTATCTATAAGAAGTCCATTCTCACTATTTTGGAACTGTTTTTTTCCAAGATGGACATTCAAAACATTGACTAGAACTGTAAAATCTGTATTTTTAAAAAGAGACACACTGGAACTTCATGCAGTTAAACCAATTCACTAAGGTAATCCTAAGATTGTCTGATAAAGACTTCCCATAAAAGACCTTTCAAATTTATGGTTACATGGATCTCTTAAGTTGTAAATATTAACTCCCAAGGTCCTACCCTCTTAATTCACTCTATTGGCACCACGGAGTAGAGTACAGGGCCTTCTCTGAGATCCTTGTTTTTAAACTAAGAAAAAAAGAGTACTTGTTTCAAGGTGCTTGCCATCAACAGCTACCACTTTCTTAGTTGCAATGTGACTGCTAGGCTCTTCTCAAAAGACAGTAAATCTCAAAATATAAACATTTAGAAATATAATTCGATGCATTGGTTTTCAAAATGTTGTTCATTTTATGTCTGCAATACACTACAGCAGACAATTGAACCATTAGTGGACTGAGGTAAGGAAAAAATATCTGTGGTGCGTGTAAGTCAAAAATAAAGATCTCTAGTCAGTCAAGGTTGATGCTTATCTATTAACATTCATGTGTTATTTGAACACTTGAATTATAGAGATACTTACGATTTTACTTTATCATAGTTCTCTTGCCTGTAATCACCTTGCTGAATCATCTGCTTGGTATCAGCCAGTTCCAGTGTTAAACGCTGGCATCTAACCTCAAGTTCTGACCGACTCTTCCTCTCGTCTTCATAGCTCTAGAAGGTAAGACACGTTGAAATAATCACAGCTATGCTGCTATTTACTTAAAACAATCACCAACTAAGTTTTGTGAAGGTCTCTTATGAATATTTAGTATTTGGTAGTATATTCCATTTGACTCAGTATTTGGAAATTTAGCACACACCACAAAGTGACCAGTGATATCAATACTCAACTTTTTCTTATTATAAATACTTGATTAATTGTACCTATTTCTTATTATACATTTGTCTATTAGCACAACTTCCAAGACATGTAACTCTCGTATACACAGCCATTTAGGGCAATAGCATATATTGTGTGTATGACACAAAGGCACTCTGATCAACTTCGAAGGCACCATCAACTGAAAGACTGACAGAATGCCTTCTTAGAAAAACACACCTAAATACTTGTAAGACGCTACAGAAAAGCTCCCTAGGCTACTAAACATACTGTAACTATTCTGCTAATAAAAAAGAATTTTTTGGTTTATATTTCACAAACCCAGTAATTTTCATTTAGATCAAAAATCACATTAGGTCACAATCTCAAAAACAACACCAAGAAAGTTTTCCTAAGAATTCTGGATGGTCAATCATTAAAAACACCAAATTTAAAGACATGATTGGTACTTGTCCTAACATATACTTGTATACATGGCTTATTCTTATGTTTATGCTAATTAATGGATATATATTAAGCAAATTAACACTATAAAATGCTTTCTTTCTAAAGCAAATAACATGCCATTATTTATAAAGAGTACATCATTATGATGGCAAAGTCTCAGTCAAATGTTTTTCATAGGTGTTGTCCACAAGTTAGCTAGTTTCAAATCTGTAACATAATGGTGCTACTACCCTGCTTTTTAGTGCAAACATGACTCATCTTGCAATAGGAAATGTTTGCAAGGACACTTAACTTTTAAGTGCAAATTGAAAGACTAAGTTTCAAATAAAATTCTTCCATGGCTATTCTGTACCATTCTGCTCCTATTACCAAGCTGGAATTCATACACTCCTCAATGAGTGGGCTACTGAAGTTCTTACAGTATTACATATCTGTCAGCTAGAAGACAACCACCTAAACTATAAAATTAAATTGGTTAATGTCTGGATAAATTTTTCATAAACAGTTTTAAAGCACCAACTAATAGAACAGTTAAATATCACAAAATTAGTTCCTTCTAATACCTGAGCCATAAATTTAGTTCTGAATTTTATTTCACAAATCAGTTATTAATATCATGTAACAATATGATAACTCCAGGGAAGGGAAGTTAAATTCTACTTTCGAAAAGTGATACTAAGACATACCTTAAGTATGGGGGTTTGTTATGTTTGTTTTTTAAAGATTTACTTTAATTCCTGAAGAAACAGTAATCACACTGCACAGGTCACTGCTTTTCATCTACCTAATCTTAAGGTGTCAAAGTCGTATTTTAATCACACGAAGAAACTCGACAAAGCTAATAGATGGTCTAGGCTGTAAAGAGGCTAACACACAAGAAACCTGTATCGTATGCATAAATCCAGGTAGCAGATACACCAGCTTCTGGACTTCCATAGCAATACATCTTAAAGACATACAATCAAGCCATCTGTGCTTAGGAAGAACAAGGCTTGCTTTGCCTGTGATGAAATTAATTTAGTTTGTAACAATGCCCATATACCCTGAACTGATTTTAAGATCTCTGCGGTAGAACAGCTTTATCTTTCAATTTATCTTCAAGAGATACCTTGAAAGTCTTTATGAACAGCTTTGTACTGCTGAAGTGAAAAAGGGGCTTTTAAAACAATCAAGACACAAAGTACTTTCAGGGACAGGAATGAGGCCCTAGAAATAACACTAATAAACAAAAATAACTTAACTAAGCCCACAAACCTCAAAATAATTAAATGACAAACAGTACTTCTTCAAACTGAATGTGATTGTGATAATACTCCCAACAACACCTGGCTTTTCTTCAGCTTCTTACTAATTTTTTCCTTCTGCAGAGAGCAGCAACTCAGACTGATGAGATGTTTAAAACAAACAAAATCAAATCTGTCCTGTGTGAGACAGATAGACAAACACTGCCTAAAGAAATTCTTGACAGAGCTGTCTAAGCTAGTATTAACCAGTACAGGTAGTTTCTACACAGTATCTGAACAAGTCCCTGCCATGAAGTGCTTCCATTTGTTTTACACGGTTAACAGATGGATGTTTCAAGCAAGAAGAATCTAAACTTGCCTGATCTGCACCATTTAAAACCCAAACTCATAGAGAAACTAAGGATCTAATGGCAGACTTCAGTTTAATGATATTAAGCTTCACTGTTATCCTCAATCTGGAACAAATAGCAGTTTACAGCAGTGACCGAAATGAACATCTATCTAAATTTCAAGTACAAAAGCTAGGTGACATACTTTTTGAACAAAATTAGTGACACACAATAGATGGTAGGAAGTACCTGATCTTTCAAATAGCCTTTGGGGATAAAAAGATAGAAATACAGAGAAAAGGTTAATCAGCCAACCAAGCAGAAATAGCATGACTTCTTCATATTGTCTACAGATAAGCCTGTAGAAGAACGTGTTCCTGCTTTTAAAAAGCTTTTTTAAAAATAGCTCCATCATTGAAGAATCAGCAGACCAGCACCTTGTTCATATCCTAAGGTACCTAAAGGTCCTAGACAAATACAAAGCTACTATACTACTGTGATATGAAAACCAATTCCCTCAAGTTATCTGGACGAGGTGCTGCCTCACAGTGAAGACAACATTTTGCTTCAATGGTTCACACAATCTGCATTCAAAAACTATTGGTCAATACATTATTTATTGCAATACAACTGCTCAAATGTCAGGAAGAAGTTATATATAACTGGACGAGTAAGACATCTCTTTAGTACATTGATGTGAAATTGGTAATCTAACAAGGATTGTAGATGGGTCACTATCTGACACTAAAAATTATAAACAAAAATGTTGAGCTACTCCAAAATAGAAAAACTTTGCAAGAAGAGTAAAAAAGAAAAGCTTTGACCTAAGTGCTTCTATAGAAAAAGAAGGTGGGCGAATAAAAAGTTCTTTCTCTGGATTTGAGTTCACCAGAATTTTCAGGGAAATATTCTTAGGTAAAAAGAATCCTTGAGATCACTACATTACAGCATAGTATGATTAAACTATTTGGTACTTCTGAACAACAGCTAATAGTCAATATGATCCATAGCTATGTATCAAAAGAGTTATAAAGTTATTGGATAGAAGAGGGAACTTTCATAGATACATGATTTCCTTGAATCTTGCAAATGTTAAACTGCTCCCTCAAGCTCATTGTTCCTAGTAGAGTATCTTCTTTGAAGTTTTTTTCCTGAACAATATTACTAATAACAAATGAAAAAAAAAGACACTTACTACACCTAAGACTGAGGCCTCATCTGTCCTTTCTAGAGAGCTCTGCTGACTAAGTAATCAAGGCACTGCTTGAAAGAAGTGGGGTCAGGGGGCTAGGGAAGCGTTCTAGACTGCAGTTTTTACAGGTGCACAAACTTTAGGAGAAATCTTAGGGACCACAGTCCTTCTGGAGTACCAAGAACAGCCTCAATTTTCTAACATCCAGATACATGCCAACCAATCCTTTGAATACAAAAGCTTAGTTTATTCTTTGAAGACCATACATAGGTTTCTCCTCCAGCTGGAAAATATTACCAACAGAGAAAATTGTTAGTTATGTCTAGCAAAACCTGACAGGTACTAATCCTGATTCAGAGACCAAGTCTTAGAAGAGATCTTTGTACTACATATAACCAGTTTTGTCTCTAGGCTAACCATAGCTTTTAGATACTGTCATACTATAAATTTTATTGCATGTCCTGAAGGCAACTTTACAGAAAAAAGAACTGAGGAAAGGAAGCCCTGATGAAACTGTATCAAGACTGAATTCCAGGAAAACTTTGCCAAGAAACTCCTAGCCAGAAGAAGAAAGCAATACTTAAATCTTCTAGAGCTACAAAGAAAAGTAAGATTTCCCTCCCACACTCTCTCTCAGCCTTGAGAGAAACCCATGAGTAGTTAATTATACCTGTTTGAGGGAAGATTCTAACCGCTTTGGAAACAAACAACCCTAAAAATAGTAAACTGATGTTCAGCATGGGAACACACACATTAGAAGCTGGTTTTCTTTCTGGGAAGCTCCTTGTAATACACTGCTATAGCTGGACTGCCTTCACTAGCTATACCTCCAAAGGTGGTGGTGTCAACATTATTTACACTTGAAGTACTGAGCACTGTAAAAGGAGGTCTAAAATGAGCCTGTTCTATACCTTTAGTAACAAGTCAATCAGCACTGCAATATAAGAACAAACTTCTACCAGTTCCACCGCCTCCTCCTGGTCTGTGGCTACTGTACCTTGAATCAGAGGAACTGCACTGGCCTAAATCACAGATGCAACAACTGTGTACAGAGAGCCACTAACTTAGCAGCTGTACAGCAGAACCACTTACACTGACTACTTCAAAAACAGAAAGTAGCAACAAATATCTTTTGACACTAGCTGTGTTTATCGGACCATGTTCCAGTGGTAGAAATAAGTCTTCACACACTACTTTCTGCTACCAGTTGTCAGAAGCTGCTCCCCACCCTACTGGGTCTGTGTTACAGATTCAGCAGCCTTTGATTAAGTGCTAAGAGCAGCAATACACGGTCAACAAGAGAAGTTTTCAAACTGAAGAGTTTCAGTGCTCTTACTTCTCAGCATACTAAGAATTAAATGAGTGCTAACAGAGGCTAAGTGTGCAAACACACAATAAGGACCTTCTGCCCCTTCTGAATAAACAAAATATATTTTCATATACCTTGAGGACAAATAAAGGTGACAAACATTTGGAAGATGTGTTTCATGCCCTGAAGTCAGAAATAAAATTTTTTCTAATACAAATGAATTAATGAATTGCCTAGAGACAAAAACAAGTGGATCTGTCAGGTCTTAGAAGATTAGTTACTGAAGGCTACAATGACAAATCAATTTTTACAGAATCAGGCTTGCTATCCGGTACAGCCACTTATACGCTCAGTTGACAGACAGGCCATAATACTGGGCCACTGTACTCACTAGCTCAGGTCAAGTCTGTTGTGCCAAAACAGAGTATGGTTGGTTTTTGTTTGGTGTCATTCCCTTCCACTCTCCAGAAAAAAAAAAAAAAAATGGGTTTGAATATCTGATTTTATATAAACCATACTCAGCCAGAATACTGGCTCGTCATAACAGCATTCAGAGAGTAGAACTGCTCTATTTTCTCACAAAACAACATATAAAGGTTCATGATAGAGAAAACAATATAATTTAGGACTCTTACATTCACTACATTACTACAAAACAAGAACAGTAAAATTAGAGCTCATCTCTTTTGACCATATTAAAGAACTACAGCCATCCTGTCACAAAATAACAAAACTGACACCCTGTCACAAAATAACAAAACTGACACCCTGTCACAAAGTAACAAAACTGACACCCTGTCACAAAGTAACAAAACTGATATCAGGTAATGGTTGTCTTATTCTTCAAACTTTTTCAATTCTTTGTTGGCTAGATAGATTTTTCTATGAGCCTAATACTAATTCTCTCATATATCTCATGATCTTATTCCTGGGTGAATACGTACATGTATAAAACCTACTCAAGCCTAGACAGTCAGCCATGAATAACCAGAAAAGGCAGCAAAATTTTCCTCTCCTAAGTCATTAGTAGTCAGTAGAAAGATCTGGACTGAACATAATTTTTGTTCCTTTCCATGTTCCACAGAGAGGGGGAAAAAAACTCCATATTGAAATTCATTAGGAAGAACCTTAACTATCTGCAACGGTAGAAAAAAAGTAGGAAGTAATTTATTCTCACAAAGTAAAAAACCCCAAAACATAATTGTCTTAACTTCAGCGATGTTTGTATTTCAAATGTCTGAATCATTAGTTTTCTACAGAAGCTTTAAACTCAGAATAGGCACTTTATTGATAAGCTAAGTAGAGAATAGAAATATTGCAGAGGTTGGAGAAAACTCAAAACTCAAGGAATCCTGGATGGAAACACAGAAGAAGGTTTCGAAGAGTATAAATTACTAACTGACAGGCAAGAAACTTCAGCAACTACATTTCATGTACCTGGATAAAAAAGAATGATTGGAATACCAAAATAAAATAAAAAAATCCAGTAAAGACAAAATTTTATTTCCTACTGATAAACTTCCTTGCCATAAAGCTTGACCTTATTGAAGGAGCTCAAATACATGTTATCCCAGCAGTACACCTTGAAATCACTTCTTCATAAACTGCAAGATGTGTAGGTATGCCAGCTTTAGTGTACCAAGTACATTAGAGATGCTAAAGTACCCTCACACACTGATGATGCTCCTCTTATCATGTGAATCAGCCTGAGGTACCTTGTTACAGTGACACTTACAAAGTCACAGGGTCAAATCTGACCTTGCCAGAATCAAACTATGGAGACTCTTAAAAATACCTTGTATCTTTTCATTAAATATCCAAACCACACCATCACTATGTCTAACATATAGGGTGAAGACTTGCATCTGAGATTATTCTGTACATATTGACTAACTGTATTAAGTGATCTTATCTGAAACCCGAGAATTTTGTGACATTTCAATATCTGGATCTCTTACCTGACTTTTTTTCAAGTGAATTAGTAATTTTTACTAATTGTCTCTCACTTTAAGCATGTAAATAAGGTATAGGAATTCAAAGAACCACCTTAGTTCAACATAGGCAACATTTTAGTGCTTCTTCATAAGGGGTAATAGAAAAGTACAGCATACTTGAAACTTGGAAAAATATATCAGTGGGAAAGGTGCATACTGCCACCATGTGGTGCAAAAAGAACAAAATTGGAAGTTTCTGCATTAAAGAAAGGTCAATGTACCAAAAAAACTGTTTCTAGCACAACTTTAATCATTACTATCTACTATCTTGTTAATTTGCTTCAGCAAAAATTAATATAGATATCAGTCAAATCTCAGAAAGCTGAAATCCTTCTGAAGAATGTTATTAAACCAGTGCACATTAAATGTACAATGAAAGAAAATGCTCATGTAAACCAAAATTAACAGACTTAATTTAATCTCAATTATGACCAGAGGTGATGACACAAAATAATGCTGAACCACATAAATGCACTAATTTTATTGACCACTTTTTTTAATTCAATCAAAAAGAGAAATTAAAATAAAATGAATTTCACAAGATAATCTTGTGTAAATAATTTCTTCTTACACTTGAGTATGCCATAAGTAAATTTCAGAGTAGAAAAAAAATAACCAAAAAATATTCTCAGAAGTAGTAAAACAATAGTGGAATTTAAGTCCCTTATAGCCATGACTTTGATAAATATACACTCAGTACCTGAAACTGTTATCCCAACTCCAGATTTATGTAGAACTAGGCTAAAATACATATCACCCTAGCTATATACATGCTAAAAATACTATAAATATTCATAAATACCTGAAAAATACCATGCTCCTCATACTGTTCCAATTACTTTGCTCTTTGAAAATAAAAATTAAATATACTTATATAATTTGTTTCTCTGCTTCTGGTGTTTATCCCTTACTTGAAATCAAATTATCTTTCTCTTAAATATAGAAATAGGAAAGTTAAAATATAAGGAGTTGAAAACCATAGCAGAGAAAATGCAACCCCAAAGAATTAAAAAATTATTTTTATATCATTAATACAAAAGGTGAAGCAAATTACTACCAAGACACCACCATCTCAAAAACCGTACACTGAACCATCATACTGTCTCCAGCTACTGCTGGGTGGATCTGTCTCAGCTTCTCCATCTTGAACCATGCCCTTAGAAAGCTAGCTAGTAAGGGACTCCCTGAATAGTCTCACAAGCATATCTTGCAGGGTGGGCATGGCATAAAATTAGCTGTTACACAAGGATATATATACCATGTTTTCCCATTCCCTCCCTGCCCTCTTCTCCCCCACAGGAATTTTTACACAGAAAAAAGCTTTTCTATCTTATACATGAATAACGTTTTGGAGAATGAGGTTTTCACAATATATGTAGTTACAGAGTTTCTTAATTGAGATAACTAAGAAGTACAGACCTCTGTCACAGATTTCAGCTGGGATTTGTACCCACTTAGTTCTTCTGTTAGACTCCCCTTTTTCATCTGTAGATCATTTAGCTCTTTTCTTAAGGAACGGACTACTTCATAGAATCGGATCTAGAAGAACAAGATATATATTCAAAATTGAGATTAACAAAATTGCAATTGAAGAAATACAATCCCAAAAAGAAATCAGTTCAACATTTTATGGCAATAATTCACCAAATTATTTCTAGGGCATTACAGACTCTGGTTGGGCACGTAGGGTATAGTGAAGGAAATGTTAAAGATAAACCAGTGTCTTTCTTCAGCCTTTGGCATCATCAGCTAAGAAATAATCACTTTGTGTTTAGCACCAAACAAAAGAGAGGAATAAAGGTAAAGATTACAATGCTGTTCAACTAAGGCAGCACCCAGTCAGGCTGCTTTGTGAAAAAAAATAAGACAAAAAAACCCAGTTGCTAATGAACCACATGGCCCCATGCACTTACTTGTGCCAACCTTGAGCCTATTTGATTAACAGTCTAGAAAGAGAAAAAATCCCAATCCAAACAAACCAAAAACCTATTTAGCAATAACCAACTTAACTTGCTAACTTTCCCCAAGCCAATATAAATTTTTATGGGGTGTGTAGAAATAGAGAGAGATTAATTCTTGTTTTCTGCCAGTTCAGAGTGCTGAATTTGCACCAAGAAAAATTCAAGAGCAAGTGCAGGAAGCAGGAACAGCACATAACCAGAAGAACTGTGACACTTCTCAACACAAAACTTCAGCAGCAACATGTTGCTATATGGATTCAGCTGCATCAGACAATTAAGCCTTTGAAAGACTCAACTCTGCTAAATTAACATCAAAAAACCTAACCCTGTAAAAAGATTAAAAATAAATTAAAATACATACTTCTCTCTCTCCCCTCACTTTAGTCATAGGCATAGTCTCAGGCAAGTGAGTCCCACATCCATAAAACATTTTCAGAACATTTCTACTGAGCAATAAAAAGAGTACAAAATGCAGTAGCAAATCCACAAAGTCAATAGTAAAAAACAAAAAGAGACAAAACAAAGAAGAAAGGGATTTTTTTTATGTACTCCCACAAATAAGTTCACAGAGGTTATTATTATTAAAGAATACAAGTAAGAAAGCACAAATAAAGTGACCGTTCAATAGCAAGCTGTACTACACTACCATGCAGAAGGAAGACAAGTCTCTGTTTTGCTACCTGTAAATAGCAGAAGACAAAGGAAAGTTCCAGGTATATTTCATGTAATTGACAGCATATACAATTCTAAAAAACACAGAAGCCATGGAAATTTGCAATGCAAACATAGGTATAGTTTGCCTTATACAATAAGGCAAGTCCACAACATGACTGGAAAATGAGTATTTATAGTTTTAACTGTAGCATCTGATAATTCAATTGGTCATTTTTAATAAAAAAACACCAAAACATTGACTATCATTAATTGGTAACCATTTAGAGCATTGTGGTTTTTTCACACCTGCTTTTCCAGTAAGTTCTTGTACTTTTACTGCAATTTCCCTAGGAAACCTAGCTTATGCTCTTATGCCGCATTTACTCCCCAAAATACAACCTTGAAACATATTTCCCAGTAAAAAACAAGATTACACAGGATATAGGCATCAAGGATAAATGTATTTGCAAAGCCCTCCCAAGACAAGTTCACTGCATGGTAATGAGAAAGTGCAAATGAATGCAGCAGATGAGGGTGAGGTTGTAGCAGAAATTCAACTGTTACTGTTTAGCTAGTTTGATGGCCAATAAACATTCATTTAACTCAGCAATCAAAACACGTGTTGCCTCTTGCCAACTAAATAGGGCAGAAACAAAAATTGCTGTAAATGGAATTTCTGAAACAATTGTGTATCTTAAAAATTACAAATTTACATCAATGTGCTGTAAATACAGAGTTACTATTTTCCAGGCAATTTTTAAAAACTCTTTGCATGTGCCACCATTTTTTAGGAAAACTAGAATTAAGCTAAAGATGGGTAGGTGCAGAGGATGAAAAAGTTCGCTTCTCTTAAATGAAGTTATGTAAAAGCAGTTGCATCAATTAACTGACCTCTTAAACAAACAGCAACTGAGCTGTAGTTAGCAAAATGATAAAATAGACATGGCAATTAAAATCAGATCAAACAGAATTTGCAGATACTGTTTTAAAACAACTTGAAGGATTTGTTTGTTTGTTTGGGTTTTTTTTACAACAGGGTACACAAGAGGTTCACTTTACTGAACAAACTGAACTGGTGCTTGGAAACTGGATCACTTAACAGACTGAAGTACTTTAAAATTTCACATATACTCTTTCTAAAAAAAAAAAATCTTATAAACGGTAAAAACCCCCAAACCTGAATTTTAACTTATAAGTTCAAAACCATAAAAGCATGATTTTAGGAGAAAAATGCTTAAAACATAATTTTTCAGTTGTCACCATTAACATTAAATATTACCTAGTCTTTGTTCTAACATGTCACTATTGCACCCCTTTGTGGAAGAACAGTGAAAAACATCTCACATTTGCTTTAATTCCAGTATTGTAAACTTGAAATCTCTCTCTATATAAAATCTGGTTTTAAGCTCTTCCTGCTGCTTGTCCAGTATATCAGGTTTCAAATAAAGTCTAGACATTATATACGTTTGCTTCTAACCTGGAGAATTGTAAGCCAGTATTTTATAATTGATAAATAAATGAAAAAATATTAAAGAGTCTGAAAATTTCTTGTTCAACTTGCCTAAGCAGGGCCCTTTCTTGCCAAAGAAAATTTTATCCTAGTATCAGTAGACTATATTACTAGTTCATATATAGATCTGGAGCCAGAAATTTTAACTGCCTGAGAAATACACAATTTCTCCTTAGGGCAGCAAAGCTGAAAACAGCATTCCCTTTAACATCCTTTGCCTAGCCTTCAGAAGCCAAATGGATATACAGACAGGATAAGCAAAACAGTTCTGCAGCTCCCCAGTATCTGTATCAGCTGAATAATTCGAAGTAATTATAAATAACCACTGAGCTTAACTGACCCTTCCAGGTTCGCACTAATCCTCTTTCTAAAAGAAGGTGAGAGAAGAAGCAGAAAACTGCATTTTACTATAAGACACCTTTAAAATGCCTCTCCAGCGGACTAAAAATAAGAAAAAAAAAAGGCCCAAAAAACCCCCCACTTCTTTAAAAGAAAAAGTGTTGTGCAAAGAAAGGGGCTTCCCTGAACACATAAGTAGTGGAATTTTTGGCACAGACAAAAGCAGCATTTACTGGTTGAACACAAGAGAAAAAGAGAGGTAGGTTAAGGGTGGAGGGTGGCTGCAACTCATCTCTCCCACTTCACATCTTTTTGAGAACCCCTTTCCACTCACAAATGAAATCTAAGCACTCTAATTGTGCTGCATCAGCTTCAGTTAAATTAGATGACAAGGTTATTAATTCCTGGTATCTGTCCTGCCTGGCTAGATAGTTTTTTGTACTGACTGTCAATTAGCTACTGAAGTCCTGTACTTCCTGCATGCCAGTTTCAAGCAAGTTGACACAGATTTCTGTTTCTGTTAAAAACCTTGCTTTTTCGACTATGGTGGTGCACGAATCAACAAAAATCCCTCAAATACTTCAGTAGTCAGCAGGGGCAGAGTAGACAGATAGGGGCTAATAACCTAATAGGGGCCAAGCTACATATTCTTGGGCTGAGCACAGCCTTAGGATTTTCCTAGAACTTGCAGAAGTCCAAGTTTTGGAACTTCTTAAAAAACACGTTTGCAAGATCATCCTTTGGATAAAAATGACAATGTAGAAGTACACTATCTCCTGTGATTGGTCAAATAGGAAAAGGCCAGATGCAAAGTGTGAGGGAAAGGTAAGGTTCTTTTAAAAACATCAGAACCTGGGATTAAAAGGTCCTATTTTTTACTGGAATGAAGTCATAATGGACAGATTGAGAAGCACATCTCACTCTGAAGGTCCTTCATTTATAGCTGGGGATGAATAAGAATTCCCTTTCATTCTAAAAAATAAAAAAATATGCAATTTACAACTTGTGGTGGGTTGACCAGCCCAACAACCAGGCACCTATATGGCTGCTCACTCACTGCCTACAGCGGGAATAGAACAGAGGAGAGGGTGAAAAGAACAAAAGCAAGCAAACTTGGGTGCTGACTTTTCTAAACAGTTTAATTACTGAAGGAAAGAGAGGCAAACTTAAAAATAAGAAAAAAAAGAAAAGCAAAGACAACCACTCACAACCTCCACAAGCAGACTGATACCCAACCAGTCTATGAGCAGTAACCACCCTGGAAGACACCACTCTCCCCTACCTCCTCTTTTTTCCACTGCCTCCAGTTTGTATTGCTGAGTATGATGTTAGATGGCATAGAATATTCCCTTGGCCAATTCATGTCAGCTGTCCATCTGTGGCCCCTCTCAATCTCATTACTATCCCTAGCTTGTTGGGTCAGGGAGAGGCAGAATGGGGAATAGAGAAAGCCTTGAAGCTGTGCAAGCACTGCTCAGCAACAGCCAAAACACTGGTGTTACCAACACTGTTTTAGCCACCAATCCAAAACGAAGCAAGATTCAGGCTGCCATGAAGAAAGTTAACTCCACACCAACCAGACATGATACAGCTTATATTTTAAACCAATACAAGACAAAATACTCACAGAAACATATTCAGGGATAGAAAGCTGATCTTCAGGAAGAGATTTTAGTTTCTCATAGCAATCATCTGTTAATTCCAAGTCTCTCAAGCTACGACGGATATTTCCAGCTCTCTCCCTCAATTGAATATTTGTTTCCTCCAGTTGCTTCTGTCTCAATAAAACAGTTTCCATTTCTTGTTTCATTAGAGCCTGATGTTTTCTTCAAGATTGATTTGAAAATAGAAGACATTAAGCAGTGAGTAACACAAGTGATAAAGCTTCAAATACTCTGGCAAAGGAGTGAATTATATTCATTTTTTAAAGGGGAAAATGTACACAGGATAGTTAATTAGTGAGAGTGCATACCACCACAGTTACACAATCATATCAGATAGAATATATATAAAAAGCCAGGAACTTTATAGTCATTTGCAATACAAAGCTGAATCTGAGAAGTGACAATCTCCATACATGCTGACTTGAATTTATAAATACATCTTAATTTACCAATTAAAAGGTAAAAAACATAAAAAAGCAGAAAATATTTCCACAAAATCCCCATGGAACTAGTATATTGCCAAATAAAATAATAGCAACTTCAACTTGTGTCTTATCAAGTTTCAGCACATGGATGGTCATGGTCTATTTCACACACAGTCCTTAATTTTGTAATAAGTACAACATAAAAAGTTGACATCCTTTAAAAAAAGCCCAAACAACAAACAAACCAAATACCACTATATTACTTCCAGGCTTAAAACACCATCATTAATATTACCACCAGTGACAAGGTATTACACAGCAAGAGAAACTGCACATCGGTCAATGATGTTTCAAAGCGTTTAGTTTATTTTACTTGAATCATAGAATCATAAAATGTTAAGGGGTTTGAATGAACCTTTAAAGATCATCTAGCCCCAATCTCCCCTGCCTTGGGCAGGGGCATCTCCCACTAGACCAGGTTGCTCAAGGCCTTATCCAACCCAGCTTTGAACACTGCCAGGGTTGGGGCATCCCCAGCCTCCATGGGCAACCTGTTTCAGTGTTTTGCCACCCTCACAGTAAAGAATTTATTCCTCATATCTAACCTAAATTTCCCATCTTTCAATTTGTACCCCTTACTCCTTCTCTGGCTTCCCTGTAGGCCCCCGTTCAGATACTGAAACAACCACACAACCTTCAAATCAAAGACAACTGACCAACTCTTTTGGAGGTTTTAGCTATAACTCTTGAAAACTCAAGATACTCTTGATACTCAAATTAAATCATCCTTTAAAACACAGTCACTCATGCATTATTTAAAAAGTAATTTGAAAAAGACTAGCTAGTACTACAAAGCGATATCTGTCCCAACAGTTTAGAAAAGACAACAGAAAGTGTGAGCAAAGCAGGCACACAAGGACATATTCTGTGGTGTGTACAATTCTGTTAATGGGGATGAAAAGAAAAAAGACTGACAAAAAAAACTAATGAAAAGACTGGGGAAAGGAAAGTAGTTCAACCTTTTTATGCCTATTAATAACAGTTTGCACATCAGTATTTTACTGAGCACTCCTTGGATAACTCAAGTATGGCCAACATAAAAACATTCCACTCCGGTGCAACTACGCATACAGAGTGACAGACTTTTTCTGACAATCAGCTGCTCTTAGCTGAAAGACTTTCCTGAAACTAATTTCAGGTCTGGTTTCACATTCCTAAAACTGTTGTAGCCTTACTACAGAGTATGACTTTGAATTAGCCTCATCCTGTAAGCTGGTGCATCCTCTACTGTAACAGACTGTAATTAATGCTGTTCCTTGACAGGTGCTAAAACACTTAACTGATAAAGTAGTTTGGAAGAAGCCTGCTAGCCAAACTATTTTTCAGTTACAGGCTAACTCAAAATATTTCAGAAAAGCAAGATGGAAAGTGAGTTTCTACATCATCAACTGAAAGCATTTCTGACAAATAAGCAGTCTTGACTGGAAATGCTAAACATTATCCCCTTAGCTTTCCCAAGTCATCTACACTTCAGAGTTACTAAAAATTCAGTTTAAACTGAGGGAAATTCTGCCCCCTCTGCTTACTCCTTTTGCCCTTTATTGGTTTTAAGAATATTTTTACTCCTCTTTCCTATTAGATTTTAAATCAAGGTAACAATAAAACCAAAACCACACACTTCAGCTCATGAGAGTTGAATTCAAGTTTACTTATATGTAAGTTAAATATGTAATTTCCATTTTTAAAATGAAAATACTAACATAATCTGCAAAAGAAATCCTACTCCTGCAATTAATAATTATCTGTTTCCATTAATAACATATTTATACAAACTCAAATTAATGGACAGTAAAAGATGAAGTTCTTAATTTCACTTTCATCATACCTAGCATCTTCTTGCTGTAATGCCAGCTGACTGTCCAGTCGTAAAGACAACAGTTGCTTTTGATGGATTGCATCATTAAGCTTCTCTTCTAGCTCCTCGATCTAAGTATAGAGAATATAAAATAAAGTTACCTTAGTAATTTTTAGAAAATATTTTACAAAAATAACAACTTGAGAGAAAAAAATAAAGAGCCCAGTGCTGTGGGAAATGCAACAACGACTGTCTAACAAAACCTCTAAATATGCTAAGGCTTCACAGAATATGATACGGATTTTGTCCCAAGAATCTAAAAATAAAAAAAAGACTTAGTTTTCAAAGGGGTTTTTTCCAACCAAATAACTACCCATTCAACGAATTTCAAATCAGGCTTAAACTCGGAGCAGCAAAGCTACAGATACTATATAATAGGTTCTAAGAATGAACTGTACATAAATATAGCAAAGCTTTTACACCTTTCTTAATTTCATGCATTTTAGTGGAAGCTGTGCACAACAAAATCTACTATTAGCATGTTGCTATATTATAGCCACATCTTTATTACCAGATCATTGAATAGTATTCAGATCACTTTTTCTAGTATTCCACAAGTTCAGGGTTGAAGCCCTGTTAAGCTGTTGTATCAGTGACAAAATGATTCTTCATTTCTGAAAGAAAACAGGCGCATTTCCTTTGTATTTTGAAAAGGTATGACTAATTAGATCCCACCTTATTTATTTATAATTATAGTGACTTGGACAAGTCATCTAAATTTCCCATATCTTTGTTTCCTCTTCTTCTTATTAAAGAACACTAACAAAACACACCAAAGAAAACCCACAAACCAAGCGGGCTTCCATCATGCAATTCAAAGAAATTCTGACTTTCAGAACAGAAGTTTCTACCTTACTCTAAAAGCAGCAAAATCAAAATAAAATTATATAATGAAAGCAGAAACACTCCTTACCTTGGTCAAATAGTCCACTTTCAAGTTGTCAATCATGAGGTTTTTCTGAGATAACTCGATTTTAAGCAGCTGAAGATTATGGAGCAACTCCTTCCGTTCAATCAGCTGCTTAGTGATTTTTACAGAACCTTCTTTCTCTTCAGAGGAAGAAACATCATCGGTTGGCATTGTGGTTTCTAAGCTGATATCTTCAGATTCCAAAGAGCTAGAAATGTTTACTTTCTTGATTTCCTTAGAGCTTCCCTGTGACATTTTCTTCCACTATTCTTAAAGCTTTTTTCAAGCTTTACTTTGAGATGAGCTCCCTGAAGAATTAACTGCAAGAATCAAAACAAATGAGACAAATGTCCCCATGAAAAATTAACCAGTTAAACTAGACCACTAAGCAAGTGATGTTTCTCAGTACCGCATGATTTCATTTTTTTTCACCCAAGAACATTCTGACAGCCTCTGAAGAGGGCAGCAGCCCGAGGACTCTCTTCCTAAACAACTGTTAACAAGGCTTTTGACAACAGTATGATAAATACCAGTATGAATCTTGCTTACTATATGATACCATAGCTAAATAAAGATGTGCAAGCTATCAGAAGTGCATACACTGAAAACTTCAGAGACCCATGAGGTACATACAGCACCAGAGGACATCCAATAAGAGGCATAACAAGACTTTTTGGAGGAAATGGTAAAGAAATACTTTTATCACAGAATCAGTTAGGCTGGAAAAGACCTCTGATACCATCGAGTCCAACCTACGACCGAACATCACCATGTCAACCAGACCATGGCACTGAGTGCCATGTCCAGTCCTTCCTTACACACCTATAGGGACGTTGACTTCACCACATCCCTGGGCAGCCCATCCCAATGTTTAATAACCCTCTCTATGAATAAATTCCTCCTAATGCCCAACTGAAGCCTGTGTCTTCTTGTCCCCTGTCGCTAGTTCCCCGGGAGAAGAGGCCGACCCCCACCTGGCAGCACCCTCCTTTCAGACCCTGACTGCCCTCTCAGCAGCGGTACCCTCGCTGCTCTCCCCAGCCCGGCTGACCCAGCAGCCGCACGGGCTTTTACGACTCCCCGGCACAGACCACGGCTCGTACTTACCGA
>VWZF01002314.1:165185-201883 GCA_013396755.1 Sclerurus mexicanus | reverse complement strand
GGCCGCAGGCCCGGGCGCCCGGGAGTGACCGCCGGCGCCGCCGCCTCCCGCTGGGCCCGGCCGTGCTCCGCGTGGAGCCTCGAGCCCTCCCTCTGTGGTTAAACCCTCGTGTGGGTGAATTACCCCGCGCCCTTTAAGCGCGGGCCTGCCGCGTTTGGCGGCGCGCCGTGCGCGTGGGCCCTCCCGTCAAGTAGCCCTGTGGCTACTTGATCCATGACCTGGCAGGCCTTCCTTGCCCTGCCGGCTCCTCAGGAGAGGGCTGCAGCATCACCAGCTCTGCTGTGGTCTTAGACTGTATTCCGGTTCTATGGGGTTCTTGGGTTTCTTCGGTTGGTTGTTTTTGGGTGTTTTTCTGCCTGATTTTCTGAACGATAGGAATAAACAACAGCATTTGTTTATTTTGCTCGTTTGTAGTCTAATATGGGTGTAGAAAGTCAGGCAGAGAGAGAGTCGGTAGACTCTGAAACAGCGATTGGGATCTGCGGTCAGTGATTTTTTTGGATCTTCTGGTAGTCATTGCGTTTTCCTGTCAGCCAGCATTTTCCTAAATGCCTCTTCCGTTTTCCAAAATGTAGGTTTGTGTGCCTTATACTGTGGTGTTGATTTCATGTAATGAATGGAGGCTGCAAAATCATCCCACGTGCACCTCTGGAAGCTTGGGAGGAACTTTGTAGCCCATCACTAATTGTGCAAAGTTCTGAATCTGAGCAGTGCAGACAGTAGCCTTTGAGGCTGGGAGGTATTGAAATCACTACCTTGATATTTAATGTTTTTTTCTTTGATTGCTTTTGAATACCTGTGTAGAAGGTAGCATAGCCCTGAGCAGACACTGGAAACTGGAGGTAATTCATGAATCCTGATATGGAGTACTCTGAAGAGAGGCACAACACTTGTGTGTTATAGCAGTTACACACCCTGAGAATTTTAAGGATTTTCTTCCCAAAACAGCACATCAGAGGGTGTTTTCAGCCTGTTACACGTGGACTTCTTGTTATCTGTTGGTGAAATTTGTATGTGTGTCCTGCAGAGCATTCTGACCATGTGCTGGGCCATGCTGCCGCAAACTGGAGAAATGGGGATTAGGAAGTTTTGGTAACGCCAGGGAAAGATTTTGCCTAGCAACTGAAACAGGTTTGCTCCAGTAAGACTTCAGCTTGTACATAGAAGAATACTGGATTTCTTCCCCTATGAACATGGCTCTAAATCTTTCAGGTCTTCTAAGCGTCCGGTTCAGAGCGGCTTGGTCTGGCATTGCTTTTAATTCTTTTAGCTATGCCTTCTAGAACCTTATTGCTGTCTCATTTTGGAGGTGGGTCTGCACAGTTCCTTACCACAAAGTTAGCAAGTGGAGCTCCCATCTTTTTATCCTGACAGTTTGCATGGATCTTTGGTGTACCTTTCTCCCTTTTGCACACCATGGCTGTCAGGAGTTGGCAAAGAAAAGTGCTGAAAATTTTTTAACAAATGCTCTTAGAAAAGATAAAGATCTTTCAAAAGGGAAGAGCAGCTAACAGAATTCCAGTTGGTTTGACTTTGTGGGAATTAAAATTGCAGTGCAACAGTGGAATTGATTTTGGACAACTTAAGCCTACACATGCACATCTAGGCATGTCCATGTCAGCTGTGTGACAGTGGTCAGGTGCTCTTTTATATCTTATATTTTATATCTGTCTTTCCTCCCATATGCCATACAACCTGTAAATTATGTCCGATTACTGTCAGATTGTACATAGTTGTATTTTGTTTTCTAAGATTATAATTTACAGGGACCCATTTTATGTAAATAAAATTTATGGTGTGCACTTGGCCTTACATTTGTTTGGAGTCCTGCATATGTTGGGGATGAATATGTTCAAAGTCAGAGTAAGTCCTTATCTTTCCTCCAGGAAAATTCAGGTCACAGAAAGCCTGGAAAATCATACTTGATTTTTTTTCCCACAAACAGGAGGAAGCAGGTTAATACACTGTTCAGTTTCCCAGTGGTGAGAGAAAAAGGCAGAAGTAGTGCCACTCATTGTTCATGTTAGCTTTTTATGTATTAACCAAACAAATATTTCAAGTCCTGTTACTGGATAAATGACAATTTTCATTAATTGCTGTTTTGTCCCTCAGATTGATGTCCTTGAAGACCCTGTTATTAGGAATGTCATTGTGCTGCAGACAGTCTTACAAGAAGTCAGGAATCGGAGTGCACCAGTATACAAGCGAATTAGGGACATGATTCAAAACCCTGAAAAACATTTCTATTCTTTCACCAACGAACATCATAGGTAAGGTGTGGAATAGGGTATAACAAAGTTGTGCTGATGTCTGGTAAAAGAAACTGGGAAACAAAACTGAAACGTGGACTAGGAATTAAAATTAGAGTGGTGTGTGTAGAACTTTATATTTCTAAGAAATCCTGTTGGGAAATAGTTGTGTGTTCCGGGAGCTTTTCTGTTTATAGTTAGTGTAAGTGTATATATGTGTTATGAAAAGGGGATTAGAATATTGGATAAGCTTTATAGACAACACTGTTACCTTGAGCAATAGAATACTGGTTTTCCATTTTAGTTTCCCTTTTAAGCGTGTTCCAATGCTTTATTAATATTGTCAGCTCAGTCTGTACCAGAATTCAAAAGTCTGTTAGTAAGTTAGTGACAGAAAGCTCTAAGAAATGAAGGTGCAATTAATTTGCTTTTGTTTGTGCTCACAATTAGTTTCCAATACTGCAGCATCATAGTTTTAGCAATCTTGAATTTGTAGCTCTAGGATCTTCAATGCAATCCTCTTCAATTGTCTGTGAGAAGGTTGTGTTAAAAATTAACCCTTCCTATTTTCCTTTACCTGTCTGTCTGTCTCCTGGCCCTTCAGCAGCCTAGGGAGCGTTACACGTATTTTAAAATGAGTACAGTAATGATTCTTTTGGCCTCAGAGCCTTGATCTTGTTTGTCTGGAAAATTTTTCTGAGTATAGATAGTAGCTGGGATTTGTTTCGTTTTGTCACACTCTGCCTTTGTTTTTAAAATTCATGTAGAGAAACATACATTGAGCAAAAGCGAGGAGAAACTTCTAATGACCGCAATGACAGAGCCATTCGGGTAGCAGTAAACTGGTACAATGAACACTTGAAGAAAATAGAGGATGAGGAGAAGATTCAAGTTATCTTTTTAACAAATGACAGAGCTAATAAAGAGAAAGCTCTAGAGGAAGGGATAACCGCTTATACATGTGAGTGAAATAGTATGTGTGTTTAATTTATTGCTCAGATAAACTGAGCAGTCTCTTCAGACCTAAACCCTGTGCATCTCTTGCATAACTATTTATGTGTGTGCTTTTGTAGGTGAGGAGTATATAAAAAGCTTGACAGCTAATCCTGAGCTTGTAGATCGTCTTGCTTGTGTTTCTGATGAAGGGGTATGTTTTTATTTTCTTTTTATAAAATAAATTAATCAGAAATGGTTTGCAGTATAATATGGGATACCATTTGTCAGGCTACTAGCGTCAGTTTAGAATACGAAGACTGGACTTTATTCCCATTTTGGCAATTTAACGTTTTGACAACTACAAAGTAAAAAGGAAACGTTGCAGCCATTTTTAGTGCTGCGTATATGACTGTTAGTAGGTATCTTTTTATTTGTGAAAAAGCAGTTGCTTTAGGTAACTGTTGTGAAGACCGGAATAATAATAATAATAATAATGTTAGCTTACTGATCAAAAGCATTTTCATTTGGTGATCAGTTAAGTTGACATAAATGCAGTGTGCAGTTCAAAGATGAGCTACATCCTCTTCTGTTTCTTTGTGCTTTGTATTTATCAGACTTACATTTTCACATACAACTGATATAGCTGAGTACAAACTCTACAAAAAATGGGAAGGTTAATTAGTTCTAACAGAATAGTGCTTTAACTTGCAAGAGTAGGAAGAAAGTGGAGGGCTCAGGTGATCTTTTCAGCAGTTAGCTGTAGTAATTGTCTGACTGCTCCGAAGTTTAGTCACAGTGATGTGTTTTCATATTTCATATAGTTTACAGTATATACAGTGTGCCATACTCTTCACTATGTAGTACTATGCTAATATGTTTTTAAGTATATGTTTAGTCAGTATATGCAAATCAACATAAAAGGGTATGCCACTTCTGCAGTGTTTTTTTAAGTAACTGCAGCCAAACAGGAAAAGTTCCTGAAATTGCCATAGTTTTATGGCTTTTATGCTTTTGATACTTCATTAGAAAAAATACTGCTTAGTAGTAGTTTTTAATTATTGTGCATATTCATACCTGCACATAGTTAAAATTTTGGAGTCTTGTTAGATTGATTTTCATGTTCCTGAGCTCGTTTGGAAATAATCATAAATACAAAATACTGAAAATTTCTTCTCCTTTTTTCCTAAAGAAAGAAATAGAAAGTGGAAAAATAATATTCCCAGAACATATTCCTCTTAGCAAATTGCAGCAAGGAATAAAATCTGGTATTTACCTCCAAGGAACTTATAGGGCAAGCAGAGAGAATTATCTTGAAGCTACTGTTTGGGTTCATGGAGATGCTGCAGAAAACAGGGAGGTGAGTTTTTCATTATACCTTCAGGCTGTGAACCCTAACCAGCCTCAGTAATGACTTAAAATTTAATTCTTTCATGGTGGCATATGTTAAAATGGAGCATTTTAGTAATTTTTCCTCTTCTGGGTTTTTCCTATGTTTTTAGTGATATTTTCATTTGTTATTCATATGGATATATACTACTGAAATTCTGACTGTGCTTTTTTTGGAAAAAACAATAATGTGTTTAAAATTACAGTTTGATAAAGGAATTCATAAAACAAAGCTGAATCTTGGTTGTTAATAGTTTTTCAATTGACTCTTAACAGTTTTTAAAATCAGCTTGAAATATATGGTGAAAGAGGAACAAGTGTATCGGAGGATTTTCAGAAAAAACTATCATGAGCCCTTGCTTTATTTCCCCTCCTATCTTCGTGCCTGGAGAGAAGTAGACGGCTTTTTCCAACCCAGCAGTCAGCCTTCTGTGTCCCTGGTGGATTCTAGGTTGATACAGTTGTACAGACACTGTTTCCAAGCAGTGGCAGGTGTTTCCTCCTTCCCTATTTGTGGCGGCAGCTGGAGATACTTCTCTCTTTTATTCCTCTTTTCCCAGTAATATGTGGAGTCCCCAAAGCCACAAAAAATAAGATTGTCCGATTTAACAAAAAAAAAACCCAAAAACAACAAAACAGCTAGGGTAAAACAAACTTTTTATAAAAGGAATTGGAATCCTGAAATAAGATAATCAGTACTCTAAGAAACCTAGACAGAGGAAAAAAGATGGATCACAAATATGCTTTAAAATGTTCTTTGAGGTGCAGAGCCTGTTGTATGTGTTTACTCTTCTGTTATACTGCTTGGATTTGGGTCTTCCATGTTTATCATCATGAATATTTACATTTTCATTTTGTTTTCTAAAAAATTCAGATAATTGTACAGGGACTGAAACATTTAAACCGAGCAGTTCATGAGGATATTGTAGCTGTGGAGCTGTTGGCAAAAGATGAATGGGTAGCACCATCCTCAGTGGTCTTGCAAGATGATGGCCAGAATGAAGATGACATCGAAAATGAAGAGGAGAAAGAAAACATTGTATGAAATAAATAATTTTACTTATCTGTTATGTTAAGAGATAAATGAAATCTACAGTATCCTGATAGTGTTAGGCTTTAGATAGGATGTGAATACACAAGTTATAAAACTTAATTGTAGTTGTACAGTTGTGTTAAATACATGATCATGTATAAAATGGATACTTTTTAATTAATCTCAATTAGAAATTCCTGCATTGCTTTATTAATCTTAATAAATCCAAAAATTACTGAGTGGTAGTCAGGAAATATGTAAATGTGTATACTGATGCGCAGATTAGTATTTGCCAGAATAGGAGCAGATGTTGTTTCATGCTGACAGCTACCTTTTATGGGCAATGCATACATTTGGAACCAGTTGTAAAATATTCTTCAGCATCCTGCAGTAATTCCAGTTAATGTGCATGTAATCCACACACATATGCCCTGACCAAGGAAATCATTCCTTTAAAAATGATCTTTCCATTGAATTTCATGAAATCATTTTTCATTTATTGTGTTGAGAATTACTGGAGAATTTTCAAGCAGCATGAAAGGACTCCTAAAAATTAAAATAGGTGGTAAAAATTATATGGAGATTGTGATTTGTTTGTTTTTTTTTTTAATGGACATAATTCCAGAAAAACAAAGAACAGAAAAAGACTGGGAATAAAATGCTATCTCATCCCACTGTCCCTGCTTACTCCACAACTAAGAAGTCATGTCACATTCTGAAAATATTAAAAGTTATGCAAAGCGCAGGGAGGCATAGTTCTATTTATGAAGTTGCAATATAATTTATGGCATTATAAAGAGACATAAATTGTTACTACCAAGGTCTGAGGTACATGCTGTAGTCAAACACATTAACATGAGTTGAAACAGTTTTGTATTTTTAAACTCTGTGTTCTACCAGCTGAAGACTTCTATTAACAAGGACATGCTGAGACCTACAGGAAAAGTAGTGGGCATTATAAAACGAAACTGGCGACCATACTGCGGCATGCTTTCCAAATCGCACATCAAAGAGGTAAGGAAATAATCCAGTTTCTGTAGATGCTTTTTGTGGTTTTTTCTTTAGTTGGAAATTAATTGTTCTTTTTTCTGGCTGTTAATAGGCAAGGCGCCATTTGTTTACACCAGCTGATCGCAGAATTCCTCGCATTCGAATAGAAACCAGGCAAGCTGATACGTTGGAAGGACAAAGAATAATTGTTGCTATTGATGGCTGGCCCAGGAATTCCAGGTATCCTAATGTAAGTTTAAGCATTTTTTTCTGAACTTTTAGTTATCTGATTTTTATGTGCTAATTAGGTAAAATGTTTATTATCTGCAGCACTGAGTAACAGTAAACAGTCTTGACATGAATTTTAAGTTCTTTGAGAGCCAGTTGATGCTGCAAATTAAGGAATTCTTTAAATTATGTAGTTTGCTATTCCCCCAAAAAAACAGCTATGGGTTATCATACTTAGAAAGTTTACTCATCCAGTTCTGCAGTGAACATATACGTGCTGTTTAAGGTGCTTTATATAGACTAACCAGGGATTGCCTTGCATGTGGTGGGACTCTTGTGGTTGTCCTGTCCTGAGGGCTGAGAGCTGGACTCAATGATCCTTTTGGGTGATGGAAGTGAGGAAGAAAGTGTGACAAAATGCAAACCTGTAGAGAAATTAGAGCTTATTAGTTTTGCTGCTTATGCAGCAATGGGTTTTCCTTCATGCAAAAATGAATTCACATTTACAATTTTTGCAGTCTTAGCTCAGCACAATGTAGTGTGATTCAAAGAAAAGAGGGGGATGTGCACGGTTCAGACTTAATCAAATAAATATTTAAAAATAAATTTGTCTCTTAAAGATGAGAAAGTTAACCAAAGGAAAAAATACTACTCCTATTGTGTAGTTTAATATATGAGTAATCTAGGGGATAATGTTCACATACTTCTTTTTGGGCAAATGGTATCACTTGATGTGTGTGTGTATATATATTGTTTCTCAGGGTCACTTTGTAAAGAATTTGGGAAGTGCTGGAGATAAAGAGACAGAGACAGAAGTTCTTCTGCTTGAACATGATGTCCCTCATCAGGCTTTTTCCCAGGCTGTTCTCAGTTTCCTACCAAAAATGCCATGGAGCATTACAGAAGAGGTAATAATTTGTAAATTATTATAATAATTACTGCACCTTCTCCTTCAAAGCAAACTGTGACACTCTTGGATATCCCAGTGCATCAGAAATAGAGAAGAAATGCTGTCCAAGACATTTTGTCTTAGGGTGAACTTTCAGCTGGATTTCCTATGGAAACAAGACCTCTGCAAGTTTTTGGGTTTTGGCTAAAACTGTTTGTTGAGGGTAAACATTTCTAAGATAAAAAACATACTACAGGTTTCCTTAAAGAATAAAAAGGTAAAAGAATGTTTTTGCTAAGGAGAGAGACTGAACTTCAAATAATTATACAATCATCCCTAAGATTTTTTTATCTTGCAAAAGAATTTTGTAACCAAATGTGACAGCCTGTTTCATGGACCAAATAATCTGAGGGGTGGAGACTTAAATGTATTTCTGCTGTAATACAGTAGACAAAGAAGCAATTCTATCCTTTTGGGTTCTGTCTGAATGCAGTTAGTGAATCTCATGTTCCCGCCAGTAGGTTAAATACGGGAAATGGTTGCTTTAGAATAGGAAAATGGCAAAATGTCATCAGGGGACAATTTGGGCATATTTTTTGATTTGGACTGGGCTGAATGTTTTTGTTTGCGCATTTTAATGTCTTAGAGGTGGGTTACTATTATTATAATTTATTACCTATTCCTGTTTTTTTTCGAATGGAAACAGAGTGATCTTCATGTAAATTAGCTCCCTAAAAGTCAGGTCTAAGATACCTGAGATCTTTTTGTAGCCATTGTACAGAAGTAGATACTTCCAAAGTGTGCAGTTCCTTTCCACTCTCTAGACACCTAAGCCTTAAGAAGCTAGAGTTGAGAGCAGTCATATCCTAAACAAATCATCCAGCTGGACATCATTCAAAATTTCACTTAAAAAAATCTTTATTCCTGGTCCTGCTAATTCTATGATCATAGCAGGATTATGGTTGTGTTCTGTTCCTCTTCCTGATAGCTTAAAACAAACAAAAAATTGTTACTTGATCATCTTCTGTCTTAGTTTTTCTATCATTGTGGTTTCTGCATATCTGTTTTAATCTTGTCCTAAAACAGAACAAAACAAAAGCATTCTGAAAATACTTCGTCGCTTAGGAAAATCTTACCTAATATGCTTTTCTCCAACAATTGTTTTTACTTTGATATGAAGGTATTCTTGAAAACAATGTTTGATTTGTTTTAAATTTCAGGATATGAAACACAGGGAAGACTTACGGCATCTGAATGTGTGTAGTGTTGATCCACCTGGCTGTACGGATATTGATGATGCATTACATTGCAGAGAAATAGAAAATGGAAATATAGAGGTGTTGTATCAAACCAATCATTTATTTGTTTACTTCTTCCTTTATTTTATGAACAATGCAGTAGTGGTAATAGTATATGACATGAGAAAAGTTCCCGATCTGTTACAAATAAATTAACGGTGTTTGCCCAGCTGCCAGATGGCAATAAAGAAAGGGAGTTGATTTCCATTACATCAGTATCAAAAGTGGGAATTTAGTGTCTTCTAAATTCACCCTCCTTTATCCTCATTTGCTATGGGAAATTAACATAAAATGTATTTGCTGCTTTAGGTAAGTATTATAAACAAGGATATTTACAGCTAGGACAAGGAAATGTGAGGGAAAAAAAAGGTAAGCTACTGCTGTAGTGCCTATGGATTGATTATTTTATTTAAAAAATAAAAAGAATTAAAAAGCTATAGGCTTAACACCAGCTCTCTACCCCCTTATATCTGATTTGGTCACATTGTCATCCTTGGAATTCAGAATTGTAATAGCAGAGTGTGCCAAAATGAAAGGTAAGAAATTTGCAGTAAGCCTTGAAGAAAATGAAAGAGGTTATTTGAGCCCCTAGGCAAAGAAGAGTTGCATTGGTAATGAATATAACTCCTCCCTAAAGGTACACATGTCCTTATTATGAATAATGGCTGCAACTATTCATTATTTTAATATCAGTATGATAGGTTTTAACTATTCTTATTACTAAATACGGGAGCTGCTGAAGGGAACTGGCAACGGATAAATTGGGTTGTAAATAAAAACTTGAGAAAGTTTCTTGCATGTTGAGAACTCTTTCTGTTTCATGAGATGAATAATGTGATACTTGTTTTTTAGGTTGGTGTACATATTGCAGATGTCAGTCATTTCATTCGCCCAGGAAATGCTTTGGATGAGGAGTCAGTAAAAAGAGGAACAACAGTGTATCTGTGTGAAAAAGTAATTGTTTTCTACAGCTTTTTATACAATTAAGTGGTCGAATATTCCTTGCTTTCCTCTTCTAATTCTTGGGAGTAGAGGCATTATCTCTAAACTAAGGAAAAAAAGTGGACTCCTTTAGGCTGCACTTAATTTGTCTAAGACAATTTTTTCCCTTTTTATCTTTTAAAATCTATTATCTGGAGAATATCCCTTTCAGCTCCTGTTCAAAGCATTATTGACATCTTTCTCTGAAACTGGAGTACTGTTTTGATACTAGTCTGAAGTTGCAGAAATAGCCTAGTTTTGCGTTTTCCATGTTTCGTATGGTTTGCAAGCATTAACACTGTAGACTTGGTCATGTTTATTTTATTTCTTATAGACCACAACTTTTTTCAGAAATAACTGTTACTAAAAAATTGATGATTTAAATGGATCTTGGAATTAATTTCCTTGATATAGCATACTTTTCTCTCAGAAATCTGACCTTTCTTAGCAAAAAAATAGTTGTTATTATCACTAAGCTTTTAGTATATTAAAACCCAGTAAGTTAAAATGCATACTTATAAATAGTCTTGATTTTTATTCTTTATTTGCAGAGGATTGATATGGTTCCAGAGCTACTTAGTTCCAACTTATGCTCGCTAAGATCCAATGTGGACAGGTATGTGTATATACTTTGATCCTGACAAGAAACTACAGATGTTTATGTGTGGATTTTAACAGATTTTCCCCTCCTTCTCCCTCTTATAGACTTGCATTTTCATGCATATGGGAGATGAACCATAAGGCTGAAATTCTTAAAACCAGATTTACAAAGAGTGTTATTAATTCCAAGGTTTGTCATATAAATATTATTATACTTCTGAAAAAAAGCTGGAAGCCATATTATAAAAACAATGATAAACATACTTGATAATACAAGTTTTCTTACTGCTTATTTTTATTTTCTTAGACTTGCAAAATTTTGCTGGAATCCTAAAAATAAAATGTTATATTCTGTCCTGTTTTAAACCTTTAATGGTGCAATGTTTTTGTGTGTAGTTACTTTGTATATGATATATATATAGGACTTGGTTGATATATACCAGCTAGTTATAATTTTCAGTTAAATTCAGGGGATTCTGTAGATGTTTAATGAATTTCTGAAAATTAGACCCCTACTGTATAAAATACATCTGTGATCAGCATAAAAACCACTGTAAATGCCTGGTGTTTCTTAATGTCCTACATAGCTCTGTCCTCATTTGTCCATTATTCTTTGAGGATGCCAAGCATTTAGGTGTTGAAAGTAAAGTTTTATATTATTGTGAACGAACTTTGACAGCAGGCTGCACTTTCTGCAAGATGTAACTATGTATTCATTTATGTGTCATGATGTCTCTCCTTTTTGAACCTCTTCAAGGCTTCTCTTACCTATGCCGAAGCACAGATGAGAATTGATTCAGCAGCTATGAATGATGACATTACTACCAGCCTACGTGGATTAAATAGATTAGCAAAAATTCTGAAGAAGAAAAGAATTGAGAATGGGTAAACAGTGCGGTGTACCTGTCACCTTTTCATCCCCATTTTTTTTTACTGCCTTTTTGTGTAGTCAGGATGTACGATGGTCCTGTTGTCCATTTGTCTAGTGAAAAATCTTACAAAAGAGAAGTATTTGTCCCATTTTGATTTGCATAAAAATGCCTATCTTTGTTTCCTCAAAAATATAAACTTGGGGTGTTAACTTTTTCTTCACAAGGTCAATCAGTATAGATCTCTTAGCGTCATTATCAAAATACAACCAGATCAGTAGCATTTGAAATTTTAGGAGCTACTTCGGTGTGTATCAGCATGACAATTTCTGCAAATTTGAACAGAGCCCACAATTTCTGCTAATTTTAAATTACAGTTTCTGATAGACCTGGATGTTGCGTATAAGCTTGCAGCTCAGCTGCTCTGTCTACTTTACTGTAATTCATTAATACCACTTACTGTCTTCCAGAGCCTTGACACTTTCCTCACCAGAAGTTCGTTTCCACATGGACAGTGAAACTCATGATCCTATTGACCTACAGACTAAGGAGCTCAAGTATGCATTTTATTTATTAGTTAATTCAACATAGGGATTGATTTAAAGACATGTTTAAGTAGCAACATTTAGTTAATAGTGTACAAAGTTCCTATAATAGTGCAGGACAGTCATAGAATGAGAGGATGATTTGGGTTGGAAGACACCCTTATAGATCATCTAGTTTCAACTCTCCTCTCCTCCCATGGGCAGGAACACCTTCCACTAGACCAGGTTGCTCAAAGCCCTATTCAGCCTGGCCTTGAATGTTTTCAGTGATGTGACATCCACAGCTTCTCTGAGCAAGCTGGTCCTTGGAAAGAGAACTCCTCTGTTTTACTGCACTATTTATTTAGGAAGTTTTGAACTGTATGCTTCATATATGAACTTGTGTCTTTACTACTGATTCAACAGAGCACTAAGTTCCAAACTCTATACATCCCACTGGCTTCTCTGTGGTGCTCTTGTACTGGTATTAACAGAGGAGACAAAGTAGAACTCTGGAGTTAGGGATTACTGAAACCTTGTACACAACCAAGCAGTTATGGCATATATGCAGTGGTACAATTTTACTGGGGAGTTCTAGTAACAGGACTGTTGATTCAATTTCTGAAGATAAATACTTACTCTCTCGCATACTACTAGTTTCTTTGCTAAAATCTGCACTAGGTTCTGTATGCTGTCACAACTTTATGGCTTGCAACATGGTACTTTCAAACTTCACATACACAATATTTTAAGAGTATTCTTAGGAAGAAATCAAGACGCTTATCTGTTGTCTTTTCAGGCCCTTTAGGATTGTGTAATGTTTCTTCATTAAGCATTAAAAATAAATGTATAATTTAATGCTTTTCTAACAATATAAAATATTTTATCTTGATAGAGAAACAAATTCCATGGTTGAAGAGTTCATGTTGCTTGCCAATATTTCTGTAGCACAAAAAATTTATGATGAGTTCCCAGAGTTTGCCTTGCTCCGGAAACATCCTGCTCCTCCCCCATCAAATTATGACATCCTTGTGAAGGCTGCAAAGTCCAAGGCAAGTTTTTACCATGTTAATTAAGTGAATTAATTATGAAAAGCTGTGTTTTCTCTCTGGTTGGCCACTTATCCGAGAATAAGGGTTGGAAAGCAGTATTTTGAAAGTGTATTGGTTACACTTTGAAATTGCTGGTAGTTATAGAAGATAATCCTACCACTAGATGAAAGGAAGAATCTTGTGCTTTTTAAACCCTTTCTTAGGTAGACAGTAAATCACTCTCTAAGTCTGGTGTTGTAACACTTGTGTGCTGTGAGTGTTTCTCCTCTCCAAGTCACATATAATTTTTGAGCCAGTTTTGGCTTTGGATCACATACATTATTGATGTACTTAGAAGTTGGTCAGTCAAATCAAGTATGTTTCTTTCAAAGGTGGGAAGTAAGCAAATGTGTTTATAGTTTCCATCCTCTCCTTAGATCAGCTGCAGGTTTATTTAGCCTGAAACAAGTCTAATTTAATTAACAAGTCTGAATAGAAAAAATTACTTTTACACTTTCAGGATCTTTTATTTGAGCTAAACTTTTAACTTTCTAGATACTGTGATGTGTATTCGTATTTACTTTCCCTTCAACTCTTTCCCCATCCCTTTGTTTCCTAAGGGCACGAGAGGAATTTCCAAATTCTCTGTGTGTGATTAATAGACAAGCCCAAACCTAGCCCATTTAATTTTCCACTGGTATAAAACTGGAATAATGATAATGATTTTATTTGTGCTCTGAAAATTATTTTTTAATGTACTGTTTTATTTGGAAAGGTAAATGCTTGTGCATAGATAAACATTCTTTTAAATAAACTAAAGTGATTTTTTCACTACTCTTGACACAACCATCACAATTAGGTATTAATATGCTATATTTATACTTTTTTAATAAATATGCAATTATTTTACCATAATACAGGTGTAATTTGATCTCTGGATCATACTTTGTTGTCAGTGGTGTACATGAAGGAAAGAGTATTCAACTGATCATGTGATGAAACTTACTTTGCGTTTCTGGAAATCTGAAACACTATGTATTTTCACACTCATTGAATTTTTAACAGAGAACACTGGCAAACAGGGAACAAAATGTATACAGTACTAGTTTTGCAAATCACTTTTATAACTCTGTGGAGTAACTACAGCAAACTCAATTACTTACCTTGTTGTTGCATGAGAACCTTTGTGTGGCATAAATACAGGGGGTTTATATTCCTTCTGATTTATTCAGAAAAAAACCAACTTGTTAATATTGGCTTAAAATGTTTCTTAGTTGAGAGTGGATGTATTTTCTGAATTCCTAGGCTACAGGCATTTCCTTTTTTGCATAGACCACTAGTAATAATGAGGGAGAGATCTGTGTGTGGGTAGATTTTTATTTTTATAATAGTGGCATTCCATTATGTTACTGGGTGTGATAGCTATGCCTGTTGCTACGATTACCATCGATGTAGCTGTTACATTTCTGCTTGTACTGTTAATGTTTGCTAGTAATGTCTCACCTTTATTGTTTTTTTTTTCTTCTCTCCTTTCAGAATTTGGAAATCAAGACAGATTCAGCAAAGGCTTTAGCTGAATCATTAGACAAAGCTGAATCGCCTACCTTCCCCTACCTAAATACACTGTTGCGAATTTTGACCACTCGCTGCATGATGCAAGCTGTTTATTTCTGCTCTGGAATGGATAATGATTTTCATCACTATGGTTTAGCCTCACCTATTTATACCCACTTTACCTCACCTATTAGGAGGTACTTTTATTTTACAAAAGTGTCAAGGGAACAAAAAAGTGATTTATTTGTGAAGAAATTCTATTTTAAATTGTGGTGGTGTTTGTTTAAAACAAAGTACTGTTTCTATTCAGTGTTGGATTTCAGTTGAAGCAGCAGTGGCTTACATGGTGGTCCATCTTCATGTAAGCTCCCAGGTTTACTGCCCACAATTCCTAAGATTTAGAAACATTTTTTAAAGAGCCACATAAAAGTAATAGAAGTATATCCCTAATGCAGATCTCTGGCATAGAAATGCACTTTGGGGTCAGTTAGCATTAGTCTCAACCAGAGACTGAGGCAGAATTTTAGATGGAAGCTGTTTAAATTTTGAGGAGACTGTATTTTATGTATGAAAACACTGCTAATTGGAAATTTGCTATTGTAACTGTTGCCTTGTAATGAAATCATACTTCTTGGAAAAGTAGGTTGGGTTTTTTCTTCTAACCAAGAATTATCTGAGTTTTGAGGAAAATATCTGTTATCATCTTTTGCTCCTGAGAGATGTTTCAAGTGAATTCTCTTTACATGCAGATTAAAATTCTTATGCTTTTATGTGGATAATTTGTGGAACTTCTAAGAGTCCAAATAGTAAATTTTAATTCCTACTGGATGTGTTAAAAAATTCCTGGATAAGGCTCCAATGCAAGTTAGGTACCAAGAAGTTCAAATGTGATTATGCTTTGCAGATCAATGGCATTGTAATACTATTCTACCCTAAATTTGTGGGAAAGGGAAAAGAGATTGGCTTAAGATTCCATGATGAAACATCATCCTTTAGTCCAAAAATAAAACTTTGTTTCTTCTTTGTAAGCGTTCAGCAGTATAGAGTCTATTGGTACAATATAGTAAAGAATTTCTTAGCAAACCGTATAGTTAATTCTGCCTCTGCAGTGCATCTTTGGTCAGCAAAGAGAGTGATATTGAATTGATACAGGGAGTTGCCATTAGACTGTCATTATTACAAAAACTTTCAGATCTTTAAGATTCACAAAACAAACATATATTCAGAAACTTTTTTTTAATGTTCAAAAAGTATGTTTTGCTTTGTGATCCATCATTTGACCTCATCTTTGCAGGTATGCTGATATTATAGTACATCGGCTTTTGGCAGTGGCCATAGGAGCAGACAGTACTTACCCGGAACTTACAGATAAACATAAACTAGCAGATATGTGTAAAAATCTCAACTACCGACACAAAATGGCGCAATATGCACAAAGAGCGTCTGTTGCATTCCATACACACGTAAGTGGTCCTAAAATGTTAGAGTTAACTATGGACAATTCACCTTGATTTTGAAGCAAGGTGGGGGACACTTGTGTTTTGTAGCACAAAACCAAGCAAGTCTGCAGGAGTTATTAAAGCTGGGGGATGCTTCTTTGAGGAAAAGTTTAAAGGTTACATTGCTTGTTCTGAAAAATTCAGAATAATGGCATCTTGAGGATTCTTTTAGTTTTGTGCTTTAATAACTATGATGTTTAATATTACAGTAATGTTTTAAATGGTTTATGGGTTTTTAAATCTGCTTTCAATATATGCTGTTTAATTCTCACTAAGTACAGATTTGTATTTGAATATTTTATTTTTCTAAGGCAGTATACTGGTAATTCAGAAGATAATGTTTAGTGCTCATTCTTCTTATTTGTGTATTTTGTTACAGTTGTTCTTCAAAACCAAGGGAGTAGTAAATGAAGAGGCATATATATTATTTGTAAGAAAAAATGCAATTGTGGTTCTGATTCCTAAGTATGGGTTAGAAGGAACAGTCTTCTTTGAAGAAAAAGACAAACCAACACCAAAACTGGATTACAACAATGAGGTATGTTCTTATTATTCTTAAGGTTTGCTCTTCAAATACCTTTGATTTGGTAAGTGAGCAGAATGACTAAAATTTATTCTAGTTGGGTTTAGAAGGGTAAGAGAGGTTTGTCTAAATGCAAGTTTCTTAATCCATAGTAGTAGTGCCACTATAGTCTTTGTAAGTCTAAATAAACAGGTTCTGACAGTGATTTTCATAATACTATTGATATCTAATTATCTGCATAACTACTGCAAAAAATGTGTATACCAGACATGACACTGAAAATTCAGGACAGTAATTTGTGGCAATTTTTATTTATGTGTAACATTAATATTTTCTCTACGAAAATACTTATTTGTATAAAAACGTAAGACATTGCACATATACAAAATTTGAACTTTCAGGTACCATCACTTACTGTGGAAGGCACAACATTATGTGTATTTGATAAAGTTAAAGTGAACATCACGTTAGATGATTCCAACATCCAACATCAGAAAATGCGAATGGTCTTGGTAGAACCAAAGGTAAGGCACGAGATTCACAGAACCATATAACCCTTCAATATAAAAAAGTCATCATGCAGTAAAATTGAAATTTAACCCAGAAGACTGTTGAAAAATGGCCTTTAAATTAAATTTCTGTTCTGGTCCCATTGGGATATTTCCATTGATAGGAAGGGTGATGATTTGCTGAAGTAGTATCTTGAATTTTATGGTTCAGTAATCAAGTCTCCCTTTGAAAATCTGCCAAAACTCAGTAGGGTCTTCTATTTGCTCCAGTGAATTACAGTGTAACTGTGATTAGTGGCTTAGAAGATAATTCTGTATAATTGCTTGCTGCCAATGGCAGTTTTGTCCTACAACTCCCACAATACAAAAATTTTTTCTTGATAATGTAAGAACTGTAACATCCTAGTAAACTGTCTCTAGTCTTAAGACTTTTCAATTCTAGCTTCTTAATGTATCCAGGACACTGGGGTTTTCACTTGGTCTCACACCTTAGGCCTGCTAAATATTTTGCATGACATTACAAGATTGTGCACTTACAGGATGTTACTGTGACTTTTTTGGTAAACAGATGGTTGCAGTAATTGAGTAGCCTTAATCACAGAGGAGAAAGACAACCCAAAATACACAAGAGCTCCTTGTTTATACAGTCAAACGTCATCTTTTTTCCTTGAGAAATCATGTTTCCAAATGCATATAAATATTCTGATCTTTGAGGTCTTATAGTTTGAACCATAGAATGGTTTGGGTTGGAAGGGACCTTAAAGATCATCTAGTTCCAACCCCCTTGCCATGGGCAGGGACACTTTCCACTGGACCAGGTTGCTCAAAGCCCCATCTGACCTGGTCTTGAACACCTCTGGGGACAGGGCATCTATAGCATATCTGGGAAACCTATTCCAGTGCCTTACCACTCTCACAGCGAAGAATTTCTTCCTAATAGCTAATCTAAACCTACCCACTTTAAGCCTAAAGCCATTCCCACTTTTCCTGTCACTACATGTTATTGTGAAAAGTCCCTCTCCAGCCTTCTTGTCAGCTCCCTTCAGGTACTGGAAGGCTGCTCAAAGGTCCACCTGGAGCTTCTCTTCTCCAGGCTGAACCACCCCAATTCTTTCAGCCTGTCCTCATAGGAGAGGTCCCCCATCCCTCTAAGCATCTTGATGGGCTTCTCTGGATCCACTCCAACAGGTTGATGTCCCTCCTGTGCTGGGGACCCCAGAGCTGAATGCAGCGCTCCAGGTGGGCTCTCACCAGAGTAGAGGGCCAGAATCACCTCCCTCAACCTGCTGGCCATGCTGCCTTTGATGCAGCCCAGGACACAATTGGCTTTCTGGGCTGCAAGTGCACATTTTGCTGCATCATGTCCAGCCTCTCATCCACCAGGACCCCCAAGTCCTTCTCCTCAGAGTTGTTCTCGATCTGTTCATCCTTTCCAGCCTCTACTGAGTTGAAGGCAATCCTTGTGATTTTAAAAACTGGGAGTAGATAATGAAATTTGTATGAGAGAAGAACTCTTGTATCCTGTTGTGCATTTACTTGCTGAACTGTCCCCTGCTTGTGCTCATCCAAGAACTACTGTTAGGGGCATGATTCATCAACACTCCTGTGGCAGTAACTCCAGTCCAAGGGGCACACTTAGAACATAGACACAAAGTAAGACTAAGGCAAGCTGATGATTTGGGGTTTTTTCCCTCTCCTTCCGTTCTACTTGTACTAATTTCTGAGAAGGTCCTTACTCTACAATAAAACACTAGAGTTTTAGCTTATCCCTTGATACAGGATTGGCTGTATTGATTAATCCAAAATACTCTGTTATCCTTAACATCAGTTACTAGTCCTCCTTTCTGGTAAGGAACGAGTATAGGAGGGGGATGCACAAACAGTGATTATTCACTTTGTGTCCATTCAAAGGTCTTAGCAACTTAAATACTGTCTCACACAGAGAAACACATCTCTGAGTTCAGTCTATAGTCTTAGTCTGTAAATTTAATCTCTTCCCAATTTACAATTGATTCCCACGTTGTCTTGTGACATGAGTTTCTAAATCAGAAGTTTCTGACTTTGATGCAGCGTATATAAAAGGTCTGTACAAGTAAACTCAAATTTTAGTAAAAAATTGAGTAAAAAATGTTCTTTTTTTTTTTTCTTACTGTAGATACTAGGAAATGATGTGCCGGCAAATCTGTCTACAGAGGCAAGCAGCGAGAACGAACCAGAGAAAAAGAAAAAGAAGCTAAAAAAATAGCTGGATATAGAAGTTAATAAGAACTCACATAATTATTTGCATTTACATTTTTTTTCCCCTATGGGCAAAATGCCAGAAACAGGTTTTATTTACTTTTTAAATACACATTTTAATAATCTGTAAAATTTTTTTAAAAAGCTACTTTTTTATGACTGTGTATGCAGAACAATATTTTTAAAACCAAGTATATGTACACCTTTGTCTTGTGGGTGAAAATAAATGTTTCTACAAAGTGAAGGAATGATTTTAGGGTTTCTTTTTAACAGCCTTAAGGCCATGAGAGCTTGACAGAAATCAGTTCCTTAAGTGCATTCTCCTTAGCACCTCCAAACTGAAAGAAGTAACTGAACAATGTAGGTATGAAAGAGATGTCTTTATTCTGTTCCTCTACTCAATTTACAATTAGACATGTTAAAGGACTCTCATTAAAACTACTGCAATTAATTTCATGTAAACAATGACCGTTTTGTGCAATGTGTGCCAACCAATGCATTAAGAACAACTACAGAAACAGAATGATCAAATTATTTCCATGGTAATTTGCACAGCAGGTTTCTTCTACAAATCTGTTGTACAAACATAATAAAAAAATATGCATGTTTTCATAAAATAAATATTTCCCAACTAACTGAAGACTACAAAACAGGACAGAAAATACAGGCAATTTACTTGGGGGCGATCCTTAATTCCCACATTCACACATTTCTGCCGTTAAGAACATACTAATATAGGGTGAATTTAAATATTTTAGTGATTACTTTTTTGTGAATACTTCAAAAGCCTCTAATCATTGAACATATTAAAAATTAAAAAAATTTAATTAAAAATACAACCAAATCTTAATTACATATATAATGGAGAACAGTTCAGAAAGAGATCATAATTTGGACCACCTGCTCCTTCCGCTTTACATTTAACATTCATTAAATTAACATTACTGTTTTTAGTAATCACAATTGCAAAAATAAATCCTTTGTACAGTCCAGAAATCTCAAATTCACCCTTCAGTTCATTATTGTTAAAGAAAGCTATTGTGAGATCATACATAACTTAAAAATCTTAGAGAAGTTGTGTCCTGCTTTCGAGTGACAAAACATCCAAGCTAAAGCTAAGAACATTTTGAAGGCCCTGTTGTATAAAATTCATATTCCAGAAGTCTGATGTTCTTTCATAGTCTTTTTTAATATTTATTTTTGCAATGTGAGAAGTAAAACCAAGTACTGCATATAGAAATTTCCCTTTTTCTTAAGTGTTTTTCAGAAAGCCTTCACTGGGGAATATATTTCAAAAACTGTTCTATTCAAACAAGAGTAAACTCTCTGGTCTAACACTTTGATTTTAATGCCATGGAATTCCATTCACATTGAGATTTTTAAAAAATGCTGTCTTTTGCCTTCAAATTTAGGTCTGACTGATCATTTCAGGCCTAGTGTGCCAATAGCAGCAACTCATCAGTCATCACCTATCATTTTGGTACACATTTTTCTGTGGGTTGTGGAATAGAACAGAAAGTAGAACTTCCATACAGCATCCTGGGACTGAATGTCCTTGCTATGGAAGACTACTTCACCTAGAATATACATTAGAATGGACTTTTCTTTTTCATTAACCCAACAAAGATTACTTCAGAGCTCTATAAAAACAGAGCTCAGAAATCTCAGTATTTTCCTTACCTGTTCTTCCCCCCTTGGTCACTAGGGCTAGAAGATTACCATATGCAATTTTTCCCCCCATTCACATTTGTAAATTCCATAAGGTTCTTTTAAACAAATCCAATCAAATTTAACCAAATTTGATTTGATTAGACAGAGTTCTGGGCTTCTGGACCCTCCTCAGTCCATTACTTTAATCCATTGATGATTTTGTTCAAAGTATCAAGGGTTTGTTTATATCAACACTTTTTGAAATAAGTGACTTGCAAAAGTTAATTATATTTTTAAGGGTTTATCTAAATAGTTTGGTAATTTCTGTAAAAAAACATAATAACACTGGGAATTAAACAAAAGAGAGAAGTGTAATACTTTAACAGGAGGAAGGCTGCAGCATTCTCTTAGGGATGTACTGAGACCAAATAATCTTAGTGCATCTTCTTAGGTTCCTTCCAAAGGGTACTGGAGCATCAATTTGGATGCATGTGTTCTTAGGAGACACTGGTGGAGTCCGGTGACCAAGATTAGTACTAATACAATTACTAAAGCAACACCACTATCATTTAATTTTAAATAACCAATAATACATTTTACCCATGTACATGGTAAACCTAACTGACAGATAGGCAGCCAACCTAAAAGCTGTTCAGAGAACTGCTGAACAGCTGCTTTTGACATAAAGCTAATTTATTTATATTACTAAAAGAACTAAACTTAGGGGTTTGCTCTCATCACACCCCCAGTTCATTTCTGTCCAGTGACTCACTCTTGGTACCAGTGCCAGTATTCATGAAGCATCACAATAAATCTGATTGGGGAAGAGCAATCCAAATCAAAACTACTTTCCTTTTTCTCTTCCCCAAACAAAAATGTCCCTCATGCCTTTGGGAGGGACAAATCTTAAAATGTAGGTGTTTCTGCAGTTAAGTTGGTTCCTGTGCAAGTTATCCTAGGTTTGATCAGTCTATCCAAAATATCCATCTGGAAGCACAAGTTATGTCCAGACTTTGAAGACAAGGCTCCTCATGGAATCTACCCTAATCACAAAATCTAACACTTTGATAAAAAAAAAAAAGTATTGTTTCTTTGTACCAAGTCTAAGATGCCTTAACTTTCAAAAAGGACAAATTTTTCAACAAATTTTTCGTAAGACCTGAAAAATCCCACATTATTTAAAAACTCCCTTAATATATACCTGACAATTTATTACATTTGCATTAACAAAGCAAAATAGTAGGTATAATCCAGGTAACTGAGGTCACATGTATAAAAATTTATTAGACAACAAAAGTTCTCCATCAGAAAACTACATATCACCTTTGTGAAATCCATGAACTTGATTTTCATTTCTATGTTTCCAAGCAGAAATGTTGCAAGTTGCATTTTGACCAAATACTGTACTATGTGTTTTTGCTTTTTGGAAACAGGATTGCTTCTCTGGAGATTTTGCTTTCAGCAGCTGATTGTCCTTATGGCTTAAAATAGAACACTCCTAGATAAGTAAAGAAAAGTTAATTTTAAAACCATTGTCACAGAAATTCTCCAAAAGAAACAAGATCCAAACTTACTATCTGCAAATTTCAAGTACAATAAGTACCTTGAGTACCACCTCTCCCCTTCTGAAATGAGAATGAAATAACACATTTCCTCTGCACTGATCTTTGAAACATGCTGTCAGCAAGAGACACCTCCTTTCAGAGCTCACATGTTCTGAATGAACTAGACTTGATTCTTTCAGCCAGCAATGTCTGTGCTATTTTATTTCCATTCTCTGGGGGTTCTCTGTTGTTGAGAGTTGAATGAAGTACTTAATGCCTTCACACTTAAATTGTAATCTAAAATACACTTAAATTGTAATCTAAAATACAAAGCTAGGCTTAGTCAGGATCTAGCCATTGGTAACATTGGGATAAGAGAGGTGCATGATATTGGTGAGTCCCTCTAGGTCAGGTTTGATACAAGACAATTGATTTTGATAAGTACAATCCATGTCCAAGAAGGTCACTGGGACAAGACCTGAGAGTTGGTGAGTATTTTTAGAAGATAAAATAACCATCTTCTTCTAAGGGCACATTTATCCTAGTCTTAAATGAGCAGAGTTCGGAATATCACTCTGCACTTCACCTTGGCAGAGAAGTGGCCATTAGCATGTCAGATACTGAAGTGAAGTCAAGGCTGAATGGGTTTACTTGAGGTTTTTTTATAATTTGGTAATAGTGGTCAGTACTGTCCCCCCTTCAAAGACTGTAAATGACACTAAGTCACAGACCATAAAATACTAAGTTTGTTAAGACCATAAGACCATAATTACTAAGTGAGAGGAGATGATCTTTGTTCTCTTTTCCAAAGAAACTAGCTTTGCCTCCAATTCTCTGGAAATAGAACTCCTTTCCTATGAGTCACAAGATTAAGGTTTTATGAGCCTTGCGAGATACATAATGTCTTTTGTAATTTTTTTTTCAGATAGGTCTTCAGAGTGCTCGTAATCAAAAAACTGTACTCAAGCAGAAAGTTACCCACCAAGTCAGCATGCTAAGTATGGTCTAAGAAACTTAAGGCTTAGTTTATGAAAATGAGCAGCAATTTTCCCCCAAAAAATCTCCTTCTCCACAGGCACACATTTAAAAATTTAGCAATAAAAAAGAAGTAAGAACAACAGAAAAAAAGGGGACAGACTAAAACACATCAGAAGCTATAAGCAGGCTCATAATTACCATTCATGCATATACCTCAGTGTCCTCTGAAACAACCTGCCTTCATCATAAAACACATTATTTTATTGCCATCTTAAGAGAATTTCTCCTGCATTTACTCCCTCTTTTCAACATACTTGAAATGATCTATATTAACATCTTTATTATCACCTGACTGTCTCCCCCCTCAGGTTCGCCAAAACCAAACAAAATGGGGAATGGATGCTTTAGATGGGAAGCCTATCATTTTTGTATCACAGTTTAACTCCTACCTTTGTTCTAAGCAGCTGAGATTTATTCTGAAATACAACAGTATTCACATCATTTTCTCTGCAGCTGTTTTCAGCCCCCACAGTCTCCATAATGCTGTTTCCACAAGTCTGTGTATTGTAACCACTGTCCACCTGAAATCAAGAAGCGGGGCTTGAAAAATGTACTGTGATTTTAATACCAATAAATCCCTCAGCTATCTGATGTGATTTCCATATGATTAACAGAACTTAATCCAACAAATCAACTACAATCAGTTAATAACAAAAGTAAATTGTAAGCACGTCTGTCAGAATTAGTTTGGATTAAGTTAAATGTACTGCTGTACAGAGCAACACGAAAATAACGTGTAATGGCTCTGCTAACTCCACTGAGAAGAAAAAGGGAGGATAAAAATCACAATACCACCTGCATGCCACATCCAAGAAAATAGCAATTACTTCCAGAATAGTATATGTATTCCAAGTTATTACGTCAAGCTCAGTTTTATAGAGAAGCAAAAAAACATTTTTACCTGAATACTACTGTTGTCACAAGGAATTGCACTGCTTTCAGCAAGAGGGGACATGCACATGCGAGAGCTTTCAATACTGAAAGTAATGCCTGTCATAAAGCTGGTCAGTGGTGTATTGCTATTGCCAATTGTTTCTTTTATCCAAGTGTTTTCCTCTGACACTTCAGCGGCGTCAGCCATATCTATAGTATTATTTTCCTTTAAGCCTTCTATATCCTGAAACGATGACAACCTTTGATGACAAGCTTCTGAGTGATCTGGTGCAATAGACACAGTTGCTACCACAAGATGTGCACCATGTGCAAAAGTATCACTGTCTTCCTGACTTAAGTTTATTCCATTATCCATTTCTGGGAACCGAGGTTCTGCTGGAGAAGCATTTTCCTTGTCTTCCTCATCCTCATTGTGATTCTCAACTGCAATTGGTATTCTAATAACAGAAGTCTGATACTGGGCAGTTCCTCTACAAGCTCCAAGCCTCATAGGAGAGCAGTTTTTAATTGGAGAACAACCATCTATGTAAGGACTTCTTGTACTTGAGGGTGTCATTCTATTTGAGGAAGAAGGAATATCTGGAGAACGAAATGTAAATTTTCTTTGGTCTGTAAAATAAAAACAACAACGTTTAATTCCACCTGATAGAAAAAAACTCATAATCCTCAAAGGCCTACAGTGCACTGAATAATTTACAGCCAACTACACAGTATTTCACTGACTGCTGTCTCCCAAACAAATCAAACAACGAACCCCAAAAACCAAACAAACCATCATGGTAAAGGCAAGGTTTTGTCCCATTTTTATCACCAAATTTGTTTTCTATGACACGGTTTGCTGTATTGGAGATCTTGTATTTTCAAATGCCAGTACTACACAGTATTCAAATGAAACACTCGAAGACTGGTTCTGTGAGTTTTTCCTGAACAAGTATCAATCCAGATATTCTATAGGTGTTTACATTTGTGGCAGCAATACAGTTTAAGAAGATCAAATAAGTCAGAAAATATCTATGCAATCTGCACATATAACGATGTTCAATACCACAGGGCTCAATACAGCAAAATCATGCATAAACACAGCGTTAAAGCCTTGCCAGGTAATGGACACAGCATGAAATACTGACATTTTCTAGAGCAATGGGGACACAAAATGCTTGTGATTTCTTCACTCACCAGTTTCATTTCAAATAATCTTCATGACTGCATCATTTGAAAACATTCTTTGTCCACTGACATTAAAACGCCTCAAGTTGCACCAAATCAGAATTGTGACCTTAGTTCAGACATGGGTCTTTAAACTCTCTCCCATACTAGATTAACTCTTTTAACTTTTTTACATTCCTGTAAGGTCTCAATGCCTTCTTCGAAAACATTTTCCCTAGTGGATTTTTTGCAAGCACATACATTGTTTCACAAATTTCACTGTTAAAAAGTGAATGTGTCATAAAGGAGGAGACTGCTGGTCTGCCAAGCACAGTAACTTGTCTCCAAATAGAAACAGGTTCCCCTAAGAATTCAGCAGCTTTTATAATAGAAAATTTTTTATAATAAAAATATATGACTCAAAAAAGAGCAGCACATATACGATTAAACCATACCTGAGAGTGGTGTTTTTCTTATGTGAAAAGCAATTGGTGAAAAAGTAGGAGAACCACTACGTGCAGGAGACCTCTCTGAAAATGTGGGACTGGTTATACTTCCCAGACTATAAGCTCTTGTTCCTCCCTGAATAGGACTTGATGAAAACTGTCCCTTCAGAAAAAAAATCAAAACCACACAGCATATTTTCATGTTAACTTTGGCTAATATTTTCATATAAAAAGTGTTCTAACTTAAAAGTTTAATATGACAGCATTAAGACTAATCCTCTACAAGGACAATCTCTATCATTAGCTTAAATATTCCAGGGCAGCTCTTCACCTGAACCTTATGCCTTCAGATAGGAAAAAAGAGCAATGGACTCAAACTGTCATGTAACACCAACTAGGCCTATTACATCCATTGTATTTAAGAACTATGAGAAACCTAAACAGAGAATTAATGCTATCTGTGTATCTAGTCAAGTATCTAGTCTAAATTTCTTACTAGTATCAATGTAGATGAACATCAGCCACTACTTATATTTTAATGCAATCCATGTTTTCGGAATTATTTATTTCAGCAGCAGGCAAAACATGAAAGTATTTCTCCTTAAGAAAAGAGAACAGTGGTCACATCCTAGCAGTATAATTATGTTGTACGCATTCTTAACTAGGTTACCACAGTAACCTTTCTTTTGAAGTCACACAATTCCTAGATTAGTTTTTTTCCATGCACTTCAGCCACCAAACAGATGAAACTATATCATCTAAGCCAGTTTAGCTGTGCTATGTCCACCTGGGAATAAGGTTCACTTTGCTTAATTTAAAGAACAGACATTGTGTTCTGTGTTCTAATAAATGTCTATTCATCTGAAAACTCTGGTCAATGGATAAGAAAAAAAGCTTATATAGCACTGTATTCAAAGATCCACAAGTCATTTCTTCTATTATAAATGAGTTTATGAGCTGTAAGGGAAATAATTATATCACGTGTTCATATCAACTGGTACTTTTAGAGAGCAGTTCACGGATTTAAACAGGACTTTTTCCACATACACACTTTATGAAAAAGAAAAGGTTTCAACATGCTTTCAGCAAGTCTTTTGTATGTTTTAACACCTACTTCCTTTTCATAAGAAAATCAGAACATAATTTCTTCTACACAAAAAACCAGTGGCATAACAAAGTAATTTGACAAAATAAAAAGTCAGTTATATATTATTTCAAGATTATATTATATATTATTTTTCAAGATTATATTATATATTATTTTTTATTCACATATTTTTTTCTGAATTTGGAAAAGAAATAAACACCCCCACCATGCTTAAGTCTAATACCTATTCTCCCATAAATTACATCCCATCCAGCCCAAAAAACAGGCCACTTACTGAACCAGATGTGTCCAGAGGGCTTCTACACCGGACTGGAGATAATTCTATTGAACAAAGCACTCCAAGTGCCTGACTACCGCATGGATTATGCAGAGAAGGGGACAAACATGCAGATACATTTCCATTTTCTTCTAAAAACAGCTTTCTTCTGAGTGATGAAGAGCTCAGATTTTCCTGAGACTGATCTGCAAATTCATCAGTTCTAAAATATTCACCTAGAAATGTGGGGAAGAAGTTGCTTCCAATAAGAATGAAGGAAAAAAAGTATCTTTCACTACACTAAAACATTTAATCCACTTTACCAATACAGCAAGTAATTAGTCTACTTAGGCACCTATCCCAAAGGATTGCTTGTTACCATCACAGGAAGTCTACTCTGTCTGCTAAGGTTCCACTTCTGCCTATCATCCCTTAATACTAAGGTCTGAATTTAAAAATCAAATAAAATATATATCTTGGCAAGCATCTACTTACTGGTCTTTTCCCCAAAATATTCCTCACATCTGAGTTGCACAAAAGGGATTATTTTACTACCCAAACAAAACTAAACTCTTTTCCAAGTCTCCCATGTGCTTTGATGGTCTTTATGATACATCCAGAGGCAAACCAGATTCAACTTGAAGAACATGTGACATGTGTCTAAGCAGTTAGCAGTTTACAGAGGTTAATTGAGACCTATTAAAATATGTTAAAATTTACCAGATTATTTTAGTTTTTTGCTCCTGCTTTACACTCTAACTGGATATTCCTTATAGAAGAAAATTTAATGAACTCACAAATTATGTGTTGATGGAAGCATTTGTGAAGACAAAAAAGGCAATAGATATGGTTCTATTTTTATGTTTTAATTTTGATGACCCACAGTCATAGCTGTGAACTTCAATGCTGGAATAGGAGCACGCAGCCAAAACCCCCTGAGCAGGCTATACCCACTGTTCCCACGTATGAGGTGTAAGAATAGGCCTTTCCAGCCCCCCTGCTTGAAAAGGTGGCAGCAATTGCTTGATGTCGCACTTGTAATCAGACAGTTGATTTGTACTCTTGCCTCCTCACTCAGCAGTCATGTTTTTTTTGCCACCACACAACTAGTTACCACCTTGGCTTCAGTTAAATTAAAGGCAGAGTTATAGCACAGCATTACTCAAGGCAAGGTTGGATTATAAGCCTCATGGGCAGTCACCTGTAAGTCAAACAGCTCTGCTGAGTCAAGCACCTGCTCTGTTTGGGGGAGGCAGGGAGTATCTTCTGCTTACTACCTTTTGGGATTCAGAACTGTTAATCAATTCCATAGAATTACAGAACATCCTGAGTCAGAAAGGACCCACAAGGATCATCGATTCCAACTCCTGGCCTTGCACAGGACCATCCCCAAGAGTCACACCATGTGCCATGAGAGCATCATCCAAACACTCCTTGAACTCTGTCAGGCTTGGTCCTGTGACCACTTCCCTGAGAAGCCTGTTCCAGTGCCCAACCACCCCCTGGGTTAAGAACCTTTTTCTAATATCCAACCTAAACCTCCCCTGACACAACTTCAGGCCATTCCCTCAGATCCTGGCACCAGTCACCACAGCAAAGAGATCAGTGCAAGCCCCTCCTCTCCCCTTCACGTGGAAGCTGTAGACTGCTATGAGGTCTCTCCCTTCAGTCTCCTCCAGGCTGAACAATTTCCAGTTGTCCTCCATATGCCTCCTTTTCTATCTTTATGTCCACACTCAAATCATATCATTTAAGTCACATGTCCCATGCAACATGCAGTAACCGTCTATTTAGAACATATACTTAAAACCTTCATTCATACATTTGGTTCTCAGTGTAACCCAACAAACAATAAAAAACTGAGTTTCTGATTTAGACATAAATATAGATATTGCATGACATACCTAGTATTTTCTCTAAATTAAAATCCACTGGCAAAGACAGTACTGTCTGACAAGCAGCTGCAATGAATAAAACCAACAAAATTAGCTCAGTGACCTTTTACTAATACGGTGGAAACAAAAATTAATTTTCAAATTGCACCACAATGGAGCTATTTAAATTACAGTTTCAATAAGGAAAAGTGTTAATTAAAGCTACAATTCTGATTTGACAACACTATATACAGCACACTAGGCCTAGAGATAAAAAACCCAAGAGTTGCAAGAATGCCTCTCTAGAGGCTTTTATGTTAACTGAGGAAAGAGATGTCTGAGGAAAGAAAGGATTCAAAAGGAAATAGGAGAAAAATCATCAAAATACCCTGGGGAAAAACATTACCTATTTATCCATAATAATACAGTTTAAAAGATCTATTAAGATTTATGGTATTTATTTGGCATCGAAAATAATCAAGATTCTCTAATCCATAACAATTCAACACGTTAAAGGTTTCTTAAAACTGTAATTCACCAATAAACCTGAGGCTTGCATTCACTTTTTAACTCAAAAAGTGCATACATCAAATTTGAAAAAATACACTCTTCAGTCTTACAGCGGACTTCATTTTTTACTTCAGAAAAAAATTCAACAGAATATAACAGAATTAAATTACTAGGAGAAATGGATATTAAAATTAATAGTATCGCTCAGTTCAAGAAAAACTATTTCTACAGGGATATTAATGAACAAGTAATTCCCTTTTGAAGCTAAATAGCTATTAAAAATGAGTTATTTTGCTTCAGAGAAAGCCTGTAATTTTAGACACTGCCTTTTACTCACCATTGCTTTTCCCAGGCTGCAAGCTTAGCTGTCTTCCAATTGGAGAAATGTTGTTTAGATCGATGGCTGTAAAACATAGAACTTAAATTTAAACATGCATTGCATACAGTCTTGAAACGTAGCAGCAGGAAGTGAGAGTAGTTAATAAAACTAAATAAAACTTTTGCATCAAAGGTTGGAAGAGATTAGAAAGGAGTACTGAAAAAAGTTTATAGCTGATCAAGAGAATCTCAGCACCTTTCTATTCAAAAAAACCATAGTGAAGTAGCATCAACATTGCCCAAATCTTTTGTCTCCTGCAGCCTTCTCTACATTACAGAGATTTAAAACAAATTTGTTTATGCTTAGCTAAACAGGCTGTGTTCAAATAGAACACATTTCCATAAAATTATTCAGTCTGGAATTGAGGTGAAGAAACATTTAATCTTTTTTATACAGCTAAAGAACACAACAGACCATTTTCCTTCACCAAGCAAAGAGTACTTTATAGCTGACAGTTGTCCAAGCTTGTAATCCATTTACTATGTATTCTGTTGGTTATATATCAACTTCATTAACAACAGCATTTAGAACAAAATTTAACAATGGCATAAACAAAATTAATTTAGGAAGCCCGCGAGCAATGACCATGAGCTAGCAGGACACTAAGACAACAAAAGGGCAGCAAGTAAGGGCAAAAAAATATGGAACTCCCATTTTCCAAATGGTGAGAAAAGCAGTCTGAGTAAGACATGCAAGTATCAGAAGAAAAAAGCAAAGTAGACGACTTGGCTATTACCAGGATCAACACTGCAAAGTTATGTGTGCAAATTAAATTGGTTAAAGACAGGCTATTAAAGTTGAAAGGTTTAAGAACAAGAACCAAAAATAACAAAAAGGAAAAATTACATAATACTCTTGATTAATAAATAATTTTTAAGCAAAGAAAGCACTTGGAGAGAACAGTTGAAAACCTATCAGTTGCACTGCATTTTATCAATGGTTCTTAAACTGAGATTGAAACAAATTACACCTGATAATTTCTCCAAAAGCTACATTATTTTGGATGGACACATAAAAGCAACTTACATTTAGTTGAATTAAACTGAGAAACTTGCTTGCCTTCATGTTCAGTCCAAGGAGAAGGAACTATGACTCTTTTTGTGAAAAACTAGAGCAGAAAAAAAACAAATCATCTCAGCACTTTTAAAAATTTGGATATTCTCAAATTTAGATTAGTGATCTGAACAGCGAAAAAAAAAACAGAACATATTTCACTATTTCAGGCCCAGAGAGATTAAAGAAAAAACAATTTGATTTAAAGACCCCCGTATTCTTTATGACATATAGCACCTCAGATCTTTCAAGTATTCAGAGTGAAAAGTGAGGAAAAGTTTAATATTAATTACTCATATAAAATTTGGATTGTTGCTACCTTATTTATTGCACAACAGTCTAAAATCATTCTTTTCAAATTTTCAGTTTGTTAAGTTATATTTTGACAATTGAGCTATTTCACAGAAGTGATAAAGAGAAACTGCAGTAAAAGTGATAAACCAAGGCTTTTTGGCAACATTATTAATATGTTTGGCTAAATTGGCTAGCAGTGAAACATTTACCAGTACTGGCATTTCTTTTTCTTTAAACCAGAAATTGTATCTATCATCACACTGTGGAACACCCTGATGCTGAGCAGATGAACACTATTACATAGCTTCAAGAAATAAATGGTAAATCCTGTTTTCACAATAAATGCAAGACTCAAAGTAAATGAGAAAAATTTAGCTTGAAACACGCAACTATTAAAGGCACAATTTTTATCACAGACATGGTTTCAAGCTGTTCAGTTGCAAAATCCATTAGGTTATACCTCACAAAGAAGAAATATCTTTTTTAATGTAGATTTATAACAACAAAGCATCTTGGGCTGCAGCCCAACTACACAGCACTTTTATGGTATCATAAAATACATCTTTTGATTGTAAAGACCAAAACAGACAGACCTTCCCACCAGAGCTTTATTTTATTTTTTTTTTTAAATTGAAATTACATTCAAGATTTCTATAGTGAAGGTTTGAAACAATTTCCTTCTCTGCTAGACAAATGGATAGTAAAAATAGAATGAAAAATGCCTGCAAAGATATACAAGCTACTACAGTAAAGGTGTGCATCCAGCTAAGCACTTTGGAAGGAAGAAATCACAAAAATTCTGCAATATTTTTAAAACTGCAGTAACACACTAACAGTTAGTGTAAATCCCCAAATGCTCAATGATTACTTTTAACCTGAAGATAACTATTTATAAGATATCTTACAGCTACATTACCGCTAGCCAAGCCACGTGAAAGAAAAAAATCTGCTGTTTTGACCTACAGGTGTGTGAAAAAAAATGGGTAGTAAAACAACTTGTGGATTCCAACTGCAAAGGATAAGGATGCAAAACTACTTTCTTACTGAAATATAACAGATTTCTGGGTTTTGAAATCCTTTACTATACATGGATATTTTTTGTAGACAGAAAACAAAGCAGTATTTCATAGCACAAAGTTTTATTACCTCCTCAATAGCTTTTTGCCTTCTGTCTTCTGTCTCCTTATCAATTCTAAGTAACAAATGAAAAACAACTCAATTATCAAAACCATCAAGTAAGCAGAAGAATACGTAAAGTCCAACCATATAATAATTTATGAATGCTCAAGAGAAATTTTATAAATGAAATTTCACTAAACCGTGAATCATAAGATGTTTTTACTCTTATGTGCAATAATCTTATACTGTAAATTTAGAAATATAAAGGCACTTCTCAGGTCAGCTCATGTGAAAAAGATCTGTACCATTTATAAGTACACATTTGCAAATTTTCCATTTACTCCTTGTATCAGCAAGTCTGGACAAAAACTCAGTCATAACTGATCTTCCAAAATAATTTCGTATGAATAGATTTTCCTAGTAAAGTTACCAGGAGACTAGACTTACACTATAAAACCAAGCAGACTAAAAGACTTAGCTGTAAGGAATCGAAGGGCAACTGAAGACACTCCTGGAATTTGCAAACTCAAATTCCTGACACAGCCCACTTTCCCAGCACAGAGCTCACCCTGCCAAATAGTCTGCCATATTTTCTTCAGTTCAGAATACAATACCATATTTTAACTTATAATACAGAACATATTCCCTTATGTACCTTTTAAAATAGGTTTTTAAAAACTATTTTAGTTATTTCAGCCATGATGTGTGAGAATCTGTTTATATTTCCCCTAACAGTCACCTTCAAGTCTCACTTTCAGTTACTACTAAGAAATTTATTGTAAAATGTTTTGAAGCTTATAAATGTTCATCATTGTCTTTGCTGAATCATACAACAGTTTCATACACAGTTAGCACACTTGAATTAACCTTGACTAATTTTAGGTATCAGTCAGATAACACAACATTATTAGCTACACAAACACACACAGATGTGCCTAATACAAAAATTCTCTTTCACAGCTTTTTCTTTCATGCTTATCACACTTTGAATAAATTTACAATGTTTGGACATGCCATCCTCAATTATGTCTGCCTAGAAGAGGCTAAGTAAGAGTTCTATGAAGACACTTGCACAAAATTCAGTTATTGTACCAAAAAGAATAAGCATACAATCATTGTAATATTTATGCATAGTGGATCTCAATAAGCATTTTTACAAGCCAGATTCCAAAGAAGAAAGAGGGGAACTGGACAAACAGCTTCCACTAAAAGTGCTGGTTAGTGCAAAAGAGGACACTTTTTTCTTTAGTACATAACTCCACAAAAATAACAAAGTGAAAATGTCACATGTACTTAACAAGAATAAAAACAAGCCAGCCTTGTATGCAACTTCAAGCAACGTGGTACTTGCAACTGTGACAAACAGTATGCAAGATGCAGTACAGATATTTTTCAATAATTAACGAATAATAGCATAGCATTCAATTTCTACCAGTAGAAATAAAAAAGGAAGAGGGAAGTTTGTGGACAAGACTGTGTCAATGTACCTGCTCAGTTACTGACAGGCTGTTTTTCACTAACACAGTCAACCAGAAAAACATTCTCCTAAACATCTTATAAGCAGCCTAATAAACACACAGCACACAGGCTATGCCCAGTTTATGGAAACACTAACAAAATCAAGCTTATATGTGATACACAGACTATTACGCTGTGCTGCTCCTCAGACTGTTTTTACTACATTACAGAGAATTAACAGTTTGAAATATTTATACATGGAATTACCTATGCTTGTGGTTGTTTGCAACTAATGAAGAAAATGACTCGTTAACAAGCATTATAAATTATCTCTTTTAACATGGATATACAGTTCATGTAACATTATGTATGGGCTTCAAAAACTCCATTCTTTTATCAAGAACTTTTGACATCAAGAGCTGTATTTATGACACTTTAGCTTCCATAAAACTGCACTTACAAAATGTATATTAAAATAAGTTTCCATGCAAAATACACTCATATGTATATATACATTTAACCATGTACAGTTTGCAGCCATCAGAAATAACCACCTCATTCTGTATTACACTGAAACATGCAAGGATGGACACAGCAAATCTACACATAGTCAAACTAGCCTCTTTCTAGTCACAGAAGATGATTTTTTTTTTAAAAATCGCAGTGGGTATGAAAGCAGTGGGACAGAGTAAAATGATCCACTGAAACAACACATTTTTATCTATAGGCCACATCCTAATCATCATAGGAACTGTCGTCCAAACCATCTAGATTAAAACTAGTTTGTTGTGTGTCCAAATAAGCTTCCAGAAACAAAGTAATCGACTCTAAAAAACAAAAGGCTCAAAGCTTTATTACGTATAAAAAGCATTCGAGTCTGAAACCTACTGGCTACTAGAGGAAGACCAGGAAAAAAAGGGCTATTAAGAAAAATAATACTGGCATTAAGACATGGTGATTCACAGATACAGCTGAGGACAGTTATATTCCTTCTACAGCTCTTCCTATTCAAAAAGAGAGATGTAGGTTCAGTCAGACACTAAGAACTGTAACTCTAATTCATGGTATTTTTTATGAGGAGGGTGTTGAAGCACTGGAACAGGTTGCTTGGAGAGATGTTAGATGCCCCATCTCATTAAAGGTCAGGGTGGATGGGACTCTGAGCAACCTGACCTAGACAGGATAAAAGACTGACTTACTATTCTATTACTGCAGTGCTTTGTGAAATGAGGTGCAATTCTTTATGCAAATTGCATCTGAAAAATGTACAGGAGTATCTACAGGATTCACCATTATGGCCTCCCTTTGACATGTTGTTCTGTACTACCAGTGTGTAAAATTATCCCTCAATCTAAGAAATACCAAGCCTGTTTTACCTACTCATTTTTCTCTATGGGAGTTATTTTCAGAGAAAATAAAAAGTTGAGATAAGGACCCCAAATTACTTCAAGTAAGTAGCATTGGTCCCCTCACTTTCACATTAAGCCTAATCTATATCTTTCAAAGGGAGTACTGGCTTCCCTAGCTCACTTTCCCAGCTTTACTCTTCTACAGGAGTCCCAAAGATGCCTATGCTTCATAGCTCTCAGTATGGAACACTATGAGAGGACAAACTGTGTTGAAACAAGGAGCCAGAAGAGCTAGTCTGGTAACAATCACATTTTCTTGCTTCCATTGACTGCTTGTATCTGCCTGTCTTCCAAACTGTAATCAGAGTGGATCAGCAGTTCTTAACATCAAAAAGAAGCAAGAGAAGCAGCCTCATCTAAATATTATATCCACATCATGGACATGTAAAAATTTTTGTTAGAAGATTTGAATAACAAGTCTTTAATGCTATGCTAAAGTGTTAATAAAGCAAAAGAACAGTGTTCCAGAATTAATGCTAAGTTAACTGCATAAAAACAGATTAAGTTACCTAGCATGGCTCAAATACATTGCTTGGCGTCGAACATCTTCCGAGTCAATCTCCACGGGATTTATTAAAGCAAGCTGATCAATAGACCACCTAAATTGTCCTGGTGTCTGAAAAAAAGAAAGAGGCATCTTAATGCTTGCTATTCTAAAAAGATAAAACTACAGGACAAATCTCAATGGAACAACACAACCACAGCTTCCATATAGTTTCCGTAAAAGACAAACAAAACAGTTTCTATTTAAATTTTCTGCTTTTTGAAAAAGTAAGTTAGTCTGACTTCTTAGCCTGGTATGTGGTATTACAGTGAATTACAATGTATTATTAAGTGGAAGGTTATAGCTAATACTTACAAACTGAGGTGTCAGTTTCTTCTCAATTTCTGAGAACAGATCTACTAAAGATACATAACTTGGGATAAAATTTAGTTGCTTCTAGATTATCACAATCCAAATTGTGGTTCCATGAAAACCCAGTGCCTGTAGCTAAACCACGTTATCCAATAAAAGAGCAGTCTTCCTTTCAACTCCCATTTTGAAGACCAAAGAGATGCAACCCCATATGCATCTTGCAAAACCTCCCTCATAATGCCATGAATAGCACACAACAAAACCCAATTCAGAAATAAAGCAGCTTCACCCTTTCATCTAACAATTACAAAGCACTGTTCAAATACA
>VWZF01002314.1:0-164893 GCA_013396755.1 Sclerurus mexicanus | reverse complement strand
ATACACAGACTATTACGCTGTGCTGCTCCTCAGACTGTTTTTACTACATTACAGAGAATTAACAGTTTGAAATATTTATACATGGAATTACCTATGCTTGTGGTTGTTTGCAACTAATGAAGAAAATGACTCGTTAACAAGCATTATAAATTATCTCTTTTAACATGGATATACAGTTCATGTAACATTATGTATGGGCTTCAAAAACTCCATTCTTTTATCAAGAACTTTTGACATCAAGAGCTGTATTTATGACACTTTAGCTTCCATAAAACTGCACTTACAAAATGTATATTAAAATAAGTTTCCATGCAAAATACACTCATATGTATATATACATTTAACCATGTACAGTTTGCAGCCATCAGAAATAACCACCTCATTCTGTATTACACTGAAACATGCAAGGATGGACACAGCAAATCTACACATAGTCAAACTAGCCTCTTTCTAGTCACAGAAGATGATTTTTTTTTTAAAAATCGCAGTGGGTATGAAAGCAGTGGGACAGAGTAAAATGATCCACTGAAACAACACATTTTTATCTATAGGCCACATCCTAATCATCATAGGAACTGTCGTCCAAACCATCTAGATTAAAACTAGTTTGTTGTGTGTCCAAATAAGCTTCCAGAAACAAAGTAATCGACTCTAAAAAACAAAAGGCTCAAAGCTTTATTACGTATAAAAAGCATTCGAGTCTGAAACCTACTGGCTACTAGAGGAAGACCAGGAAAAAAAGGGCTATTAAGAAAAATAATACTGGCATTAAGACATGGTGATTCACAGATACAGCTGAGGACAGTTATATTCCTTCTACAGCTCTTCCTATTCAAAAAGAGAGATGTAGGTTCAGTCAGACACTAAGAACTGTAACTCTAATTCATGGTATTTTTTATGAGGAGGGTGTTGAAGCACTGGAACAGGTTGCTTGGAGAGATGTTAGATGCCCCATCTCATTAAAGGTCAGGGTGGATGGGACTCTGAGCAACCTGACCTAGACAGGATAAAAGACTGACTTACTATTCTATTACTGCAGTGCTTTGTGAAATGAGGTGCAATTCTTTATGCAAATTGCATCTGAAAAATGTACAGGAGTATCTACAGGATTCACCATTATGGCCTCCCTTTGACATGTTGTTCTGTACTACCAGTGTGTAAAATTATCCCTCAATCTAAGAAATACCAAGCCTGTTTTACCTACTCATTTTTCTCTATGGGAGTTATTTTCAGAGAAAATAAAAAGTTGAGATAAGGACCCCAAATTACTTCAAGTAAGTAGCATTGGTCCCCTCACTTTCACATTAAGCCTAATCTATATCTTTCAAAGGGAGTACTGGCTTCCCTAGCTCACTTTCCCAGCTTTACTCTTCTACAGGAGTCCCAAAGATGCCTATGCTTCATAGCTCTCAGTATGGAACACTATGAGAGGACAAACTGTGTTGAAACAAGGAGCCAGAAGAGCTAGTCTGGTAACAATCACATTTTCTTGCTTCCATTGACTGCTTGTATCTGCCTGTCTTCCAAACTGTAATCAGAGTGGATCAGCAGTTCTTAACATCAAAAAGAAGCAAGAGAAGCAGCCTCATCTAAATATTATATCCACATCATGGACATGTAAAAATTTTTGTTAGAAGATTTGAATAACAAGTCTTTAATGCTATGCTAAAGTGTTAATAAAGCAAAAGAACAGTGTTCCAGAATTAATGCTAAGTTAACTGCATAAAAACAGATTAAGTTACCTAGCATGGCTCAAATACATTGCTTGGCGTCGAACATCTTCCGAGTCAATCTCCACGGGATTTATTAAAGCAAGCTGATCAATAGACCACCTAAATTGTCCTGGTGTCTGAAAAAAAGAAAGAGGCATCTTAATGCTTGCTATTCTAAAAAGATAAAACTACAGGACAAATCTCAATGGAACAACACAACCACAGCTTCCATATAGTTTCCGTAAAAGACAAACAAAACAGTTTCTATTTAAATTTTCTGCTTTTTGAAAAAGTAAGTTAGTCTGACTTCTTAGCCTGGTATGTGGTATTACAGTGAATTACAATGTATTATTAAGTGGAAGGTTATAGCTAATACTTACAAACTGAGGTGTCAGTTTCTTCTCAATTTCTGAGAACAGATCTACTAAAGATACATAACTTGGGATAAAATTTAGTTGCTTCTAGATTATCACAATCCAAATTGTGGTTCCATGAAAACCCAGTGCCTGTAGCTAAACCACGTTATCCAATAAAAGAGCAGTCTTCCTTTCAACTCCCATTTTGAAGACCAAAGAGATGCAACCCCATATGCATCTTGCAAAACCTCCCTCATAATGCCATGAATAGCACACAACAAAACCCAATTCAGAAATAAAGCAGCTTCACCCTTTCATCTAACAATTACAAAGCACTGTTCAAATACATTTGAAAAATTATCTACCAAGTGAGTCTTTTTAGTTTCATTAGCACAGTATCTTCTCTACTGCTTATTAGAAAATAATTTCAACTGAAAACCAGAATGTAATTTGCAACTAGAAGTTATATATACACAAAATCATTATACAAATAGCTCGTAACAGAAGTGCAATTAGGTTTTATTTGCAACCAGCCTGCTTAGTCTGTAAGAGGAACTGGGTGGGCTTTTTTAGCACTCAATCGCTTAATATCTAAAGACTAGAGAAATTTAGGAAGGTAGGAAGACTAAGAAACAATGTTGGTATTAAAAGCAGCATACTTCTTAAAGAGAAGAAACTCCAAGCTAAGCTTTTTGGCTTAGTATATATGTTAAAGTACATTATATATAATACCTATTTAAATGCATTTGAAAATACTAGCACTCCATCTATATAGTCATACAGCTAAAGACTAGATCTTACTGATGAGGATTTTGTTGACTTGAAGACCGAAGGACTGGAGACAGTCTGCTCCTGAAGAGTATAATAATCACTGGGACTTTCAAAAGGATTCAGGATTGTGACTCGTCCTGGAGTTTCTGGTGTTACCTGCATTTTAGCTTCTTCTGTATCACCCATAACACCAAGCTATACCTAAAAAAGAGAGAGAAAACTAAGGAAAATAACGAAATCATAGCGCTGACATTTTAGGGTCATCCTAAAGGCTTTGAGGAGAGACAATCATTTTAAGGTGCCAGAAGCATTTAAAAGACGAAACAAAAACGAAGTTAGCTTTGGCTTGGACCTACTGACTTAAAGCTGATAAATAAGGCTGCTATAAGCACTTAAAAAAAAAAAAACCTACGAAAACAAGACAAGAGAGGACACGAAAAAGCAGACTAAAAAAAATAAAAATAAAGAAAGTCTCCAAACAAATACCAAACCAACAGGCAACCCAAGAGCCCCCCACGAACAGCCACCGCACGGAACACAACGGCCGAGCAGCCACACACGCTCGGGGGCGGGGGGGCCGCTCGCTCCCGGAGGTAGAACCGCCGGGCCCCGGCGGGCGGCAGGGCTCCGTCCCGCGGCAGCGAGCGGCACCGGAGCCGCGGGGCAAGCGCCCCCGCTCAGCCCTCCTTACTCTTCTCCGCGGGACGGCGCCGCCGCCGCTGTGCCGCTNGGGCAGGCCAATGGCAGGGCGCGCTCTCCCTCGAACGGGCCAATGGGAGGCGGCGCCTCGCACGAATTCGAAAGAAAGCCCGCCCCGCTGGCGCGTCACGCGGGCCGGGTGGGTGCCGGCGCCTTCCGGGTGCGGCCGCGGCCATGGCGAGCAACGCGGCCAGCCTGAGCGCGGCCCGGGAGACCATGGACGGTGCGTGGCACGGCAAGGCACGGCACGGGCGGGGAGGCGGCCGGCAAACAGCCCCAGGGCGTGGGCTCCGCCTTCGGGGGCTGGCAGGGAAAGTGGGCGCCTCTCCTGGGAAGAGGGGCGCGGGTTGCGGGTGCTGGAAGATGCGGCTCTTGGCGGTGTCTTGTTTTGCTTCGTGTCACGTATAGTGTCTGAAGCGCTTCGAACACCCACGTAGCGCGAGTGTCTTTGGGTCTCGAGTGGAGATCTTTAGTTAGCGAAGTGTTTAATATAGAATACTGCTGGGCTTTAGTGATTATAAACATACGTGGATCTTGTTATTGTATCGGAAATGCAGGTTATGTTACTTGGCTCTGTGCGTCTTGGATTTAAGCGAGGTGGGGAGGAAGAAGCGTGTGGAAAGGAAAGGAAGGACCAGCCCTGTGACACTGCCAGCACCTGAGCTGATCTGAACCCTTATCGTCGTGCATGAGTCACGTCAGAAAGCAAAAGTCACCTAAAAAAACCCAATAAAACAGCAACAAGAAACCCCGACAACGAAAACCCAAATTAAAAAAAAAAAAGAAAAAAACCAAAAAAACCAAACAGAACCCCCCCCCCAAAAAAAAACAACCAAACAACAAACCATAACCAATATAGTGAAAAAGCTTTGAGAATAGTAGTGTTACAGAATTAGAATAGTTTCTGATACAGAAAAAAAAAGCCAAAACGCAGACACTGTTTTGGGATGGAGAATGTGAGAGTAGGGGCAGTGGGAGTACTGAGAAATATTTTGGAGATTTATAAGCCATGAGAAACGTGAGCAGGTGAGTAAAGATCAGGTGTTCACTTTCTCTTCCAGCCTGACTATGAGGAATCAAAGCTAGCACATCCTGGAGTTGTTTCTCGGTGTAGTGTGAAACTCTGGAATTCTATGAAATGCCAAAAGCTGATATGCAGAGTGAAAAGCTGTCAGGAACTCCCCTGAGGGTTGTTAAATGTGAAGACTTTCTCTGGAAATGACCTAGGGAGGGAGTAGAGGCTAGGGACACTGTTTAGGACTTGCTTTTCACTTGTTATTTTCTCAGCATCTTCCCTTCTTTTGAAATTATGGCTACTTAAGGGTTTCTTAACAAAGACATTAACAGGTCGAGCTGGTGTAAATATTAGCTTTTCAGCTGCTGATAAACACTCTGACCTGCTGCTAGGGGCAAGGCAGGAGTATCAGAAGTATGGCTCCTCTGATGCTGCAGGGGGGTTAAGACCATTTTGTGCAGATGGAGAGAGATCTGTTTGGGAAGGACAGAGATTCGAAGCTCTGGTAACTCTACTTGAGAACTGGCCTCTCCACTTCTGCAGGAATGTTTTGGACAGGAGGGATAATATGAGAATTTAAAGACAAAGAAAGGCTTTTGAGAACAGATATGGAAAGTGCACTAATCTTCAAATTTAGGAGCCCAGGCTTCCCACATATATTTTATTTAGGATAGACATTTTAGCAGTTGTTCTCTGCAGAATTGTTGACAACTCAGAAGTGTAGAGAAAACGCCACATCTCTCTGCCAAAGACGCTGCCCCAACACTTAAAGATATTTTATATTAGAAACTAACAGCCCCAACTCTTGCTGACATAGAAAATTGGAATTTATTTTTAGTTAGGTTTACTGCTTTGCCTTCAAATGTGTCACATGCTGTGCATATTTAAAGGTACACCAGCAGAGGAAGTGAACCCAACTCAGGAGAGATTACAAGTCAGTTACAGTTTACTAAAAAGATTACAGTAAATACGGTGATACAGAGAAAAAAATTGGTTTTAACCCACAAAACCCAGATGTATAACCCAGTACCCTGGGGCACAAACAGAATGGTGTTTGTTAGACCTTGTGCTGAGTGCCACGTGGTCCCCCTGAGTACAGAGTAAAAGGAAAGAAAAACTTGTTGGTGAGGGTGATGGTCGCAGTCTTGTTGAGAGTGGCATCAAACTGAGCATTTCTGCCCTTCCCAAACAAATCTTTTCTCCATCCGCACAAAATGGTCCTCCTGCAGCATTAGAGGAGCCATACTTCTGATAGTCCTGCCTTGCCTCCAGCAGCAGGTCTGAGTGTACATCATAGCTGAAATGCTAATTTTTATACCAGCTCAATTGGCAAGCATAGTAATTGTTGAGTTTTTCACTTCGTTTTTACGTTCTCAAAACCCAGCTATTATATTATTCAGTATTAAGTTTCCTGAACCAGAAAAGCATGGTGTTTATGTTGGAAGCTGTAGCTTTTAGCTTGTGCTGGAAAGCTGAACATGAATGCTGTTGCTGAAGTTCAGACTGCAATGGGCAACTGTCATGTTCACACTCTATTGTGGAAGTTAAATGTTGATGAATACCAATCATTGAAATTTCATAGGGACCAAAATGCTTTCATTTTTTCTCTTGCAGTTCTGTTTGAGATTTCAAGAATATTAAACACTGGCTTGGATATGGAGACATTGTCTATTTGTGTGCGGCTTTGTGAACAAGGGATAAATCCAGAAGCATTATCATCTGTTATTAAAGAACTGCGTAAGGCTACAGAAGCCCTAAAGGTAATGCTTTTGCTTAGAAAGCTTACAGATTTGTTTTAAAGAGTTGGATATATGTGCAACTTGCTGCACTTCAATTTGTAAATTGTACTTTAAAATCTGGTTCACATTTAAATCAAGGAGATTAACCATTCCATAGAAAAGGCAATGAATACAACTGAATCCACCATGACGCTGGAAATAGGAAAAATAAAATAGAGTAACTCTTTTGAAGGGGAAAAAATAAAACAAAAACCAAACCCACAACCAAACCCCACAGACTTTTATCCTGGACGTTTGTAGTCATCATTTGCCTCCCCATCTGCATCATATCACAGATTGCTACTTTCTCCTTAAGCCAATATCACCTCATTTCTATAGCCTCAGACCTAATAGTATGCAGCAGTACTTGTAAACAGGTACATGCAGCTTGGTAGTGTAGTCTTCACATATTGCTTATACCACATTAACCTGTGATTTTTACCTTTCCAAAGACCAACAAGAGGGGATTTCATGATGTGTGCGTATATAGGGCTTTTCATATATTAGTGTTTACCTAGTAGAGGGTAACAATGGGTTTACCTCGTAGAGGGTAACAATGGTTTAAAAACAAATCCTCACTTGACTTTTAAAGGGTTTTCATTCTTTATGGTCTACCTGAACATCACAATCATGATTGTTTTCTACTAAATCTTCTATTTGTTTATTTCTGAGAGGTGGAGGTGAAACCTATATCTTGCTTGTATTCTGGAACACTGCATACTTTAACATTTTTCTGTACTCATGCATATTTTATATTTATGTCCATGCTTAAACATGGGTATACATATGCATTTAACTATGTGTATGTAAGTAATTGAAGGCTGTTTTACTTTTGCTGATTTATCGTTCCTGTTGCTATCCTTTGACTGTTTGTCCCATTACTGGCTTAAAATCTGCCAATGTCAGTCTTCCAACAACTCTGTCTTGTTGGTTAGGTTGAGTTAATTTGGTAATAAAAAATACTACTGTTCTTAAATAATTGGCAATGTGATTTATACAGTTATGATTACTGCCTTTCTTCTAAGTTTTGTGTCAGTAGCTTATCTATATGGGTGGGAATAATAATTACTACAAATTATATGAAGTAATAAACTCCAGAGGCAAACATATTCATTCATTTGAGCACTTCTTGAAAGTGTTAGGGTAAAATATTCAGAATATAAGCTGCTCAGATCCAGGACATAAAATTTAAGACAAGCAAACAGCAAGGGCTATTTTAGTACAGGGTGATGGAAGTTGACAGCATTATTTAAAAAAAAAAAAATAGTAGTGTTAAGTAGAGAAATATTCCTAAGTAGATGGGGGTTTTTTTAGATTTTTTAAATTTTCCAGGTAAATTAAAGTAGTTACAAGAAACGATTGAATTTAATCTACGTGATGTCTCTTTTCTGTCTCTAGGCTGCTGAAAATATGACAGGCTGATACAGGTGAAGGTTTCTGCATGAGAAGAATGCCAACTTCAGAGGAGCTCTGAAGATTGCTGCTATTCAGAAAAACAATGAAATAAGTGTGTGTGTGAAGGTTTCAGAATATTTCTGTAGTGCTATTCAAAAGAATGGTGTATATAATAGCTTGGAAAAGTTTTTTTATAAGATAAATTCACCGGTAATATCATTACATGATATTTTTGTGAACTGTTTGTGAATACAGTGCAACTGCTCTTCTTTGGCATACAGTGCTTTTAAAATTATGCCAGATATTGTACATTTGTTGAATTTACTAGTGTGTACCAATGAATATTGTTATAATGAGTGCAGCTTTGTTAAAGCATCCTTTAGAAGTGCTCGTATATCCTGGAGTTTCTCTCTTACTTTGATTGAAACTCTTAGTTTGAAAAACTACATGTACAGTTTTAGTCTTGCTTTATGGACCAGATAAGAATGAAGCCTATATTGACTTTATTTTAATTAAAGTAAGGGCAGTGACTTAAGTACCACTGTGAAAGTAAGAAGTAAAGCATTTTTGATAATGTAGGTAGTGAATTGTCCTTTTGATTTTGATTCAAATTGCTGGGAAAAGTATTTCACTTAGATAACAAAGGTACTTCAGTTATCCATGCAGGAACGTATGTAAATTTGAATTCTAGATGACATGGAATGTTTTATGCAGATTAGATGCTACATTTTTTACATTTCTTCTGACTACTGGCAGTATTGCTACTGCCTAGTCAAAGCAGAAATGAGAAGCATCAGGTTTGGTTGGTGGGTTTCAATGAGTCTTAAACAGTCAGTTGGTCTAGGAATGTCTTCTCATTAGGAATCTTCACTGATGCCACAAGTGTTAATTTCCAGTAAATATCCTTATGTCCAGAAATTCTACTTGATAAGAAAATAGTTTCTTGTGTATTCTTCATCTGCTACTTTTAAGCTTTTTTTTTGGCTTTTTTTTTTTTTAAGCCTTTTCAATTTTTTTTGTTATCTTGGTTTCAAGGTGTAATGCTAATGGAACCTAAAGGAACCTCCAGGGTTAACAGTATGAAGCACATTTGGAAATGAACCTGGAATCTTAGTTAAGCCAAAGTAATATTTGTGCAGAGCTAAAAATTTCTTTCTACTTTGAGCATTTACATTGTTTGCACTCTAGGTCACAAGTCTACAAAAAGCAATCAAGGAGGCTAAATACTTCAAATTGCTGGTAGAGAGAATAGAAAAATATTTATATTATGCTGAATAACTTACCTTTATTTCCAGTTAGCCTGGCCAAAAAATCAGTGCAAGAGGATGCTGTAAAAACTTCTGGATAACCAAGCTGGGGAACTTTTAAGTAATGTCATTTTGCACACTCACAGCATCAATTTACAAAAGATTTTAAGTGTTTGTGACTTGAATATTGGCTGTATTTTTAACAGTAAGGTATCCTTAGCACAAAAATATACGAACAATGAAATTTATCTTGGGAAATCTGAAAAGGATGCATGTTTCTGCTGGCATATTTGCTTTTCCTACATTGGCAGATCTTTGGGCAATACAGGAAGTCGTGATGACTGCCCTTCAATATCAGTCTATTGACTACTTTGCATATGTGTGTTTCCACATTTTTTTTCTAGCTTGTTAGATTGGTTTTGTTCTGGATTCTATGTCCTTGAAATGCTTAAAAAAGCTTGCAACTGCAATATAAGAATATGTATAATTTATGTAATTACATATAGTTCTTGATCTGTCCAGTAAATTGCACCTACCATTTTACCATCAGTGAGCTTATAGTTTTTTTGCATTTAGACATCTTCTGGTAGACCATTTGTCATGCAGAATTGTAGAAGCAGGGCACATCTGACATTCCAAAACCTCAATTTGATGTCTATAGAGCTAAAAATGCATCGTCATTATTACATGGAACTAAATGGTAACATTAGTTATTTAATTAATATTAATTATTATACTACAGGGAGAAAGTGTTTTTCCTCAAAACTGGTGTAAGAGAACTCATGGTAACTTTTGGTTTGGGGTACCATCCAGAACAAATACAGTACAGTATTTGTTTCTTCTTCCTGATAAGAAATAAAGAAAATCCCTCTAGCAGGAAGTTTCATACTGGATATATTTGTGCTGTAAGGAAAGTCTGTCATGTGTCACTACGTGAACATGAGTGCTCAGACTTAGCATTGATGACTGGGAAGTCTTGGCTGCATTTTTAAAACGCACCACGTTTCACTAAGAAGCCAAGCAAACAGCATGTGCTTTTCCTCTGCACTCCTTACTGACATGCTTATGGAACTCTTGAAAAGATAAACACAGGAATAGCTATACAGGTCCTGACCAAAGTTGTTTCTTTGTAACGCAGTAGCTTCTTCTGTAGTCATAAGCAGCTGCCTGAGAAAGGGTAAGAACAATACAAGCACATTTGGTCATTTTTCTTCTGTGTTCCCTTAGCTTCTAAGTGTCTTCTGTTTCAGGCTTTCCTGAACATCATATGGTTTGTCTAGTTAGCAATTCTCAATGTTCAATTTTTCAGTACTTGTCCAGTTTCCTTTGGACTATATATGCTTCCTGAATAACAGCAACCTTATCAGTTGATGTCTGTTGCATAAAGAATTGTCATTTCTTGTTTATTTTGAACCTGATTTTTACTAGCTTAATTTAATGTCCCCTACACAGTAAATTTCTACCTACCATGCCGGTGCCAGTCAATGTTCTGCAGATAAGTAACAATCACCTTTAAATTTCCTCTTCTAATCTGAAATGCCTTAACTATTTCTTGGCTGACCAAAAGCATAGAATAGCTTTTGCATTTACTGTCCTTTGAGAATTCCCTGAGTCTCATGCTATTTTCTGAGAAAGGAACTAAAACTGCATGAAACATTACCCATGTAGTTAAGTAAGGGCCTCTTTGTTTACTTTCTTGTTCTTTATTCCTTTCCTAGTAATTCCTAATATTTGAATTGCTTTTTTAATGTGAACTGAATGTTGTGCTGTTTTCATGGCATTATCTACTGTAACACTCTTGAGAGGAGTGATAAGCTCAGAGGCTATTTTTTCACATATGAAACTATGGTCGTTTATTTCCACACGTATAATTTTTTTATTTGTGCTGAAATGCATCTGCCACTTTCTTAATCAGTCTTCCATGTGTTTCTGCAGTTCATCACAGTTTGTTAGTAGTCTCGCAACCCTCACTAACTTTATCATTGGGAAATTTGGTTGCTTTGTCGCTTTTTTGAAGTTAAGTCATACAGCACACAACATAGCAAAGACTCTGTAAAAGACCACTGGTGACCTAGGGCAGAAGCTCACTGTTTATTCTCATTCCTTTTCAGTGATTGTGAACAAAATGCTGTCCTGCCTACCACCTACAGTTTCTCTTTCTTATGCCAAGGATCTTTTAGTGTCACGTATGGCAAAGCTGTGAGAGTTTAAGCACAATTGTGAATCTAGTCGTGCAGAGAGCATTGCATGCTTGATAACTACCAGGATCCCTGACATTTGTAATTTTACATTTTAGAAATACAAACTTCAATAAGAAAATAACTTTACATGAGACTTCTAGTGCTAGAAGATAAACATATCATCCTGAAGTCTCCATTGTAGCATTAGGGAGTTTTTGTTTTGTAGAAAATTGTGTTAAGCAAAAAAAAAAGTGTTGACAAAAACAGAAAAGGTGGATGGTGATTATGTCAAGATATTTGCCCCTAGGAGAGCTGTATGCATAAAAGGAGTGTGTGTGTGTGTATATATATATATCTATATATCTGATGTTCTTTCCCATCTGCTGGTCTCTAGGTGAGCAAATGCTGGTTCAATCATAGACTAACTTTTTGACTCAATAAACTAGTTCCTTCTGATGTGCTATTACAGGCACACTTTAATCCAGAGACTGCTCCCAGCAGACTCTGTACCAGGTCCTGTTCTTCCCCAACATTCTTCAAATTTAGACATTCTCATCTGCTTTTACATGCTCATAGTTTCATGCTATAGAAACCCTGCAGTCATTATTTGAATATACTTAAAAGAAAGGGCACAAAAATTACAATAACCTAAGAATCAGCAGTGACCTGTGTGACAAGTCGGTATGTAATATGGCTGTAGACAGCCTGCTCTAAAGAGATCTAATGCTGAACAGGGGGCTTTATATTACTATGTGTGATCTGAGCTAGGGACATAGTAGGGATTCAATTCTTTGAGCTTGAACTTTTTAATTAAAGTTTGGAAACAGAATTTTGAAAAATGAAAGGTATGTCAAAGTTATTTCAACATTTAGAAGAGCAAAGGCAAGGCCAGAATTGCAGACCAGTCACCTAACATTAGCAGTAGCAACCATCGAACCAGTGAACTTGGGATTTTATCAGCCAAGAATGAAAGACAAAAAAATCAGGTTACAAAGAGATGGTACTAAAGAAAATGACCTCAAGTTGTGCCAGGGAAGTGGTAGAATCTCCATCCCTGGAAGCATCCAAGAAATGTGGATATGGTACTTCAGGACATCATTTAGTGGTGAACGTGGTGGTGCTGGGTTGACGGTTTACTTTCCCAACCTTTATGATTCCATATCCATGTATGTTTCAGGTTATGCAGGACAATTTTCACTTAAAACACCATTGGCATTGTTCAGTAAGAACACAAATGTACTGTGTTGTTACTTGCTTTGGTCTCTTGTTAGCTTGGGAGTGAAATTTGAAAAAAAAAAACCTCCAAAAAATGTTAAAAGCAAAATCTCAGTGCTTGAAAAAGAGTAATTTGAGAAGGATTTTTTTTAAACATCACAAACAGCTACTTTACTGTGAGGTTTTTATGAAGTTGTAGGAAGGGTGTCTGTTACATACAGAAAACAGGTTTATCAAGTAGAAATAGTGAAGTTAAACCATAGTCCTGTTTACTGCTTCCAAACCCACTGTTTATACTTCAAGAAAGTACAAGGATAACTTAAATGAAGACATAAAGCTGTTTTGGGACTGAGGAGCAAGCCTGATGAGTTCTTAAAGAACTCAGGAGTGTGCAGGTTCTCAAAGAGTAGTTGTGAGGAGACATAATGACCCTAGGTATGCCCTTGAATGTAAAGGAAGCCTTGTGGCTATGTCTTTTTAACCTCACAAAGGAAACATCACAGATCCAGTAGCTGATATTAGAGAAATCATACCTTGAAAATATGGCACAACTTCCCAGGAGTGAAGGTAAGTAAACTTTGATGTGGCATATTAGGGGAATGGCAAACTGGCTACTGCTTGATGTTGTTAAAATAAAATTAAGAATATTTCTAGAAGACATGTTTTAACCTAGTTTCTGGTGCAAAGTCTGCAGTTCCTCTCTGCAGGGTGTCAGGCACACTGGCTGCAGCAGTTTCTTCTGATTGCAGAGTCCACAGAGGGTGGAGTAAAACAGCTCTAAGTAAAAGTAATGTGAAGAAAATTAGGAATATTTAGTATGAATATCAGCGTCCTTTCTGTCAGCAAGATAAGTGGAAGCCTGCTTTCAGAGATACTTAAACATTACCTGATTAAAAAAACCCCAACAAACACCATAACTATTAATTATCTGAACTGGAAATCTGGAATATATGGAATCCAGACACTCTTATGAAGAAAACTTTATAAATATTCTTATTTTCTCACCTCCAATTTTTACATGTAAGGAGAAACCAGCTCATGAAAATGGATCTCTGAAAGAGCTCAGTGGTATGATTATGTAGGCAAGTGGGAGTTTAATGCTCAGGTTTAACTTTCAGTGAAGGAGATGGAAAATGAAGGAGTGGAAGAGGTGATGCTCGGCTGTACTATGGTTCCCCAAGGAATCAGCCAGGAGGACCCCTTAGTAGGGAAGGAGGCCTCAGGAAGGTGAAGAGGATGAGGGGCATCCCATCTTGAATTTATTTATGATTATTTTATTTGTTCTCAGGATGCAGAATTGGTGTGTTTGAAGATACCAATAGTTATCCTCCTATTTAATGAACAGAAGATACAGGAAAGAGACTTAAGTAGTTACATTTCCTTGGCATTTGGCCTTGAAGGTGGCACTGGTAAGGCACCAAGGTTGCCAGCCCCTTCTGCCATCACTGCCTGTTAGAGTAACTTATGAGGATGTGACTTGAAGGAGCTGAATCATCAGTTCTCACTGTGTACCACTTTCCTGGGCTACCAGGAAAGCTCCTCATGATGTTTCATCTTACTTTCTTGGAAAGCTGCTTGGTGCATATCCTGGTTTTGTTCCCAAGCCAGTTTATAGGGGCATATAATTGTGAGCAGATTGTATTATAATTCTGGGATGGGACAACTAATTAAGGACAGAGAAATAGGCTAATTCTTGTGACCAGTGAACTTGTTTTGAACTCAAAAGTCTATTGTAAGCAGCGAGTGATTATTTTGAAGTATCTAGACAAAAATATCTGGGCAATCATTTTGTAGAATGTTCAAAGAGGAGCCTCGCTTTTCTCTTCAGCAGAATTCAGATAGTTTGAATTGTATAGGAAATTGTATATACAGAAATACAGACTGAAGAAAACCAGGCTTTTTTCAGATCAAGTGTTTTTCTGATTCAAAAGTGAATGTTGTGTTTAGCTTCGCTGTTCAGGTAAAACCAGTCTCAGGCATAGGAACAACTGATCAAGGTATGTGCACAGCTGTTTATTCCTGCGTGCTGTGATTATTGCACTCATTGATGGCAGAAAATATCTTTGGCACATACACAGATTGATAATCCAGCCTACATTTTAGCATGGTATTTCAGGCTATGCATTTCACTGTTACGTATGAAACCCGTAATATAGCTGCCAGTCTTTGTCACAGAATGGTAGAATATGCTGAGTTGGAAGGGACCCACAAGGATCATCAAATCCAACTCCTGGCCCTGCACAGGACATCCCGAGAATCACACCGTGCACCTGAGAGCATTGTCCAAACATTTCTTGAACTCTGTCAGGCTCGGTGCCATGACCACTTCCCCAGGGAGCCTGTTCCAGTGCCCAGCCACCCTCTGGGTGAAGAACCTTTTTCTAATATCCAACCTAAACCTCCCCTGACACAACTTCAGGCCATTACCTTGGGTCCTGTCATCTGTGACTGCCTGTCTGCTCTGATTAGATGACTTTACAGCAGCCATTCCATTTTTAGATGTGTTGGGCCAAACTCAGCATTGACCTGCATTCTGTGAAGTTTTACAGAAATTAGTGAAAATAGCAATACAGTGCATAAACCAACAGGAGATAGGGTCATCGTTCATCTTAACTGTGACTGGATAGAGGATGAAGACATGATTTTGTTGGACCAAACCTTTAACTTACACTTGTAATGACACTCTAGTTAAAATAGCTTGTTTTCCTTCACCTAAATATTAAAAACTAACAAAAATTAAAAAGGAAAATTATTTTACTAAAACTCCAAAGATTTTCATGCAGTATAGTGTTATAGTTTGTCATTCTATGTCCTGTGATCCCCTTTACTTTCTGTGAGCTGGGTTTTCTGCCAACTACATCTGCCACAATTCACCATTCTCCCCTCAATTTTAATTCTCTCATCGGAGGGGGTCAGACTTGAATGTTTTCCAATTTCTCAGCAGTCATTTTTACAATATTTTCCCAAGAAAACTATTATTGAATAGTGCCTGATTTTCTTGGTGACTGCTTTTTTCTCCTGGAAACAGTTTTGATAGAATTATTTCGATTTATCCTGATATGTGCACAACTATCAGAGAAACTGACGCTGTGCAATATTCTGCATGCCTGAATCTGTTCTGTGTCCTGGTGCACAAACTTCTTTGGTTATGTTATAGTGTGCAGTGTAGGTATCCAATGCATTGATGTATTTATGCCAATCTTGTCTGGAGAGAGATCACATACATATCAGAGATATCCTTCGTTCATCTAAAATACAACTTCCATTTGTTTTCTGTTATTACTGTCCTGTGATGTGTCCAAGTGACATTTGGCATCTGCTTGTAGTTTTAGGAAAAAATCTGTAGGAAACAAATTTCAGGCAGTGCTTTGTGCTATTTTCAATTTATTCTTTTTTTTTTTTTTATCTCAGCTGCTGGGATAATCATCTGGCAGAACATGATTTGTGTTACATAACTTGGCATCCACAAAAAATGGCTATTTTGTCTGTGCAGCAATTAGAGTTTGTTGCTTAATAATTTTATAAGAGGATACCAGTATCATTCATGCTTTTCATGTTTACTTCAGTAATTTTTTTAAGGACTTTCAATATTTGTAAAACACAGTAGGAAAATAAATAGAAGCATTACTCAAAACTGTTGCATATTCCACTAGATGGCAGGCAAACATTTGCAAAGGCGGCTGCAGCATTGTAAAATATCCCTCTGTTAGTTTTGCATGGATTCTATGAAATAGTATTTTAGGATCAATTTCCAGTTTAATGAAGGATTGGTCCAATATAACCTTTTGATTTATTTTAAAAACATTTTAAAACTAGAAGGAAAAATAAAAAAGTATGCTATTGATTGCAAGACTTTGGCTTGCAAAAGAGACAACTGAGGTTTAAGCACTTAATATTTTGTATTTTGCACATTTAAATTTTACTGACATGGGATATACCAGAAATAAAATTGCCACAGCAAAGAGTTTTCAGCGTAGCAAATCTGTATAGTAGTGTCTTTTTCCTTTCATGCAGAGTAATAAAATTTACACAACTGTCTTATAAACTGCACTGAAGGAAGTTTTGTCACCCTCTGTAGTTCATAGCTGCTCAAGCATTTCCCTTTTGTGTTTATGTGCTGCCTGGCAGCTAGTCAGTAATCTGTAGTATTTAAAACAAGAAGGCACAATCCATGTAGGGATGGCACATAGACTAACTATAGTGTAGGAAGATATACCTCCCTTGGTGAGGATATATCAAGGACGTATGAGTACAGTAGTAGCATCACAGTTTAAAATAAATACCAAATAAATAGTTGCATTTATTAGATGTGGTAGGTTACATAAGAATTAAAATAACTTCTACCTTTTCCAATAGTGGAAATAGAAGTTAGAGACAGGAAGAATACTCTCACTGGCCCTCTGGCCAGGAGCTCATTTCTGACCACTAAATATGTTTCTGAATTTCTTGCTTCTCGGTGATTTCCAAAATTAGAGGGGAATGGAGGTAGGATGGAGACTTCCTAAAGTAGAATATTTAAGGGGGTAGGATAGAAGTGCCATATTAATCTTCAGCCTCTCCCTGTGGACGATAATCATTCAGGGGACAAGGCATAGCTCCCGACATAATTGGACTAGGTTATCAAGGGTTAATTACTGAAAAGAGAGCTGTCCCCATCCCCATCCTCGTTCCCTCCTCACAGTTCACCCACTAAGCCCTTTCCCAAATATTTCATAATATTGCACTTATATACTTTACAGTGGTGGTATTTTTTTTGGAAAAGTAAAACAAAACTTAGATTATTTCAACTATCCTTCTGCTTTTCTCTGCAGTCAGTGGAGAGAGGCAAGCTCTCTGTGGAGAGGGACAAATAGAGCGCTAGAGTTATTCTGAATTGCTCTCTAAAGGAAACTCTCTATTGACTGAGAAGGTAACCCAAGGAGACTAGTATCCTGAGGCTAAGATTAGTCTTTGCAAATATTCCCATTAGATCACCTACTCTGACTTCCTGTATTTCACAAGCCTTTGAATTTCACCCAACAACCTCTCTATTGAGTTCAATAATTTGTGTTTAGATAAAGCATATCCAAAAAGACATTTATTCTTTAGTTGAAGACATTAATAGAGATAGTGTATCCACTGTTTCCTTTGTTGGTTTGTTCCGTAGTTAATCATCTCCACTATTAAACTTTGTGTGCCTTATTTCTTGTTTTAATTTATCTGGCTCAAGCTCAGTACACAGCTGCTTGTTATGCTTTTTCCTTCTTAACTAAAGAATGCTTTAGTCTGTAGGATTTTCTCCTGAGGGAGCTATTATAATCAAGTCACCACTCTTTCTTCCTTTTGATAAGCTGAAAGGATTTTCCTTTCTGTAAAACATTTTTTCTTTTTCTCTCCAGTACTCATTCTGGTCTTCTCTGCAGCCTGTGGCTTTGGGAATTTTTTTCCCCTTCTCTTCTGTCTGATAGCAATCTCACCTGTGCTGCGTGCAGGTAAGATTGGTCTGTCCTATTCACTGTTTTGCTCCAGTATCACACTCACACTTCCCTTTGCTTTATGCTTTCTCAGGAATCCCTAAAAGTCCTTTCTGGAGTTGTTGTTTTACAGAACTTGGTCCTCCACTTTCAAGGATGGTCCAACTTGTTGCCGGTTGTTTAGCTTTTCATATGTCTGCATTAAAATGAATTTAATTTGCATTGCTCCACCTTACTGAACAGTTCAAAATCTGTTATTCTGTCTGTCTTGTCTTTACGTCTACCACTCTGCCGGCTTTTGTGTAAACTACAAACTGTATCAGCAATAATTTTTTAATTTAGTTCCAGATTACCCATGACAAAGTATGAGCTCAGCTACCAAACCTTGCAGCACCCTGCTAAAATCAGGATGGGTACTCCTGCTTATGTGTGATCTTGCAATACACAACATGGTGACAACGTGTGCTTGTGGATAAGTCCTGTCATTATTAAAATCAAGTCTCAACAGTGTCTTAGCTTTTGGAAACTGAATTTTGGAAGATTTGACCATTTTTGAAGCCTGTGAAAGGAGCTTTTATTGAGATTGTGTAAACAATTTAAAAACAAAACAAAAGGCTGTCAGGCTATCTAAAGTTATAACTCCCATGAAAGTCCAAAAGCATGCAGTTACAGATAGAGTAGTGACTTGATTATAAACCAAATTAATAATCCCATCAAAGAATGAAGTTTTATTTAAAGTCCTATTTTCTACAAAACCATGTTGACCATCATTAATTACATTCATTCCTTTAATTTTGTATTAATTGAATCTCACATTGGCTTATTAGCTTTTCCATTAATTTTTCCTGCCTTTTTTGTGATGCTTACTGGCCTTATGTTACCTGGGTCATCACAGTTTCCCTTTCAAAAGAATGGCACAATATTAGTACTAATTCAAAAATTATCTTGTTTCTTTAGATTTTTAAATACAGAGCACCTGACTAAAAGATCTTTTGCTTAAGTTTTCCTTGACCCCACTATTTTCCTTAACTGTACATAACTAGCTCCTTTGTAGTTCCAAGTATGTGTATATTAAAATATATAATATTTTAATATTTCTCTTTTTGACAATTTTGTATGTCTTACTCTTCTAGCTCCTGTTTATAGACATAGAAAGTAGTCAGAGCATGTCCCTGACCCCAGAGGGTATCCAAGGATAGAAATTAATTTATTTTTTCTTTAACTGCTTAAAATGAGAATTAAGGCATTCCTAATTATTGTGGGGGTTTTTTGTGCTACAAACTTGTAGCTGTTGAAAATGAATCCTGTTGTTAGGGCTGACTGTATGGGAGTCACCAGATGGCACTGTTGCAAGTGTCTTGTTGATTCTTTTGTCTAGAGGAGACTACATAAAAGGAGGTCTTGAAAGATATACTTAGTTGTTATTTGTTTATTTTTCCCTTACGGTAGCCTAGCCAATCTCCATCAAAAGCTAAATATTTTCTCACAGACTTTGTAGTAGTCCAAAGGTTTTGCCTGTGAATAAGCTAAACATGAACTCAGACTACAAACCTCACAAGAATTAAGTGGTCCAAGGGGTGGCCAAGACTATGACGTTCTTCAATTGTCCAAAATGTTTCTTGAAAGTAAGAATCATCCTTTGGAGAGTGAGAAGCTTACGCAGCTCCTACACAGCCTAGCAGTATTTACAGAATCCTGAACCACAAAAATGTGAGGGAAAACATTCTGTTATTTGCTTCTCTGAGTCAGACAGAAAGGTAGGAACATTTATAATGTTTCATTATCAAAATCAAGAAGAAAAAGGGAAGTGATAAAGTTATTTTAATGTAATGCAGCTTTTGATGAAGTTCTGAAAAAGTTCATAGGACAATTTCAAATCTGATACAGAGAAGAGTAGCAAGACAGGACTGACAATAACTATCAAAAAAATGAGGCTGTGTAATGAAGCTCATACATCTCTTATACTCTTTTAATTACTGAACTAGTAATTGTAGTATATTCATATAAAACATAAAATTTGCAGGAATATATATGATACCATTGCAACTACATGTGCTGCTTTGGTGGGTTTGTGTTGAATACTTCCTATAAAATTATTTTCATGTGTTAGTAAAGCTGGGAATCTAGCTCCACTTGTTTAAGTCCTGTATGCTTAAGCCTTATTTGTTTGTCTATTTGCGACTCAGCACAAGGGTTGTGTCTGGTTATTTGCGTGTGGAATATACCTGCTTAGTCTTTAGTTTATATCTCACGTATTCCAAGTGTGGAGCTTAGTATGTGACACTTATTTAGCACCTGGTTCAACAACATAGAACTACTTGAGACTGAATGTGCAATAATATTTTCTCTATTAAAATCCTTGTGGCATTCAATAGATGAGGATAATCAGTTTCATGGGGAATGTTCCCATAAAACACCTATCCAGGTGTAACCTATCCCAGCTAACCAAAACCAAATTATATCTGTATTTATCAAAACACATTATCTTTGTATTTTAGATGTTATATAAGATGGATGTATGTATGTATGTATCTATCAGTTTTAAAGTAGACTCATACCATGTCCAGCACAATTCCTTGAGGAAATACTGTTTGATGCACTGACACTCAGCAAATCTTTGTTCCTACAAAGAGAAGCACAGGAACATTAGTATATACATTTAACATAAGCTTCAGGTTTTAAAACCATGTCCAAAATAAATGTCCTGTAAGCAAGGTAGAGTACCATTTCTCTCACTGGAAGGTGGGAAGCCTAACCAGTGCTGCCAGTCTTATACAAGTGTTTCCTAGAACATAGATGTTTAAGATGGAATATTAAACATATATTATAATTGCTTCTGTAAACTTATTCATAGCCACTTCAAGCTGACTAGCTTACTGTGCTTTTAGCGTGACTTTCCATTTTTAAGTAGTCAGCCGTGTTACACACCAGTAGTTTTGCTGGATCTCCTTTAGTCAAAAGTAATATGTATGCAAAGAAGTAAGAGCACTGTATCTAACTATATGTGAGAAAGAAAAATCCTCTCAGGAGCATTTCAGGAGCTAACACGTATTGCAGCCCTGTGATGTGAGTAGAAGGAGTCACCATCTCTCTTGCTAGGCACTGGCTAGAGTTTTCCAGCTCTCCTGGATGTATCTCAATTTGCCAGTTTATATGCATTGGTGAGTAAGGGCATTCAGGTAAAGGTACAAAGGTGTTTCAGATACTATGGACATAAAAGACACATGTAAGTACTTCAGTGAATTCCTTGTGTTGTTGGTCTGTAGACCATTTTCCCCCCATATCCCTTGCCAAAGGTAATCATAGTCCCCGTACTCTTTGTGTTCTTTAGCAGTCATTTACATTCCATCCTCACTACACCTTTTAGTCATTTATGTGCTTGCTGTTGCTGGGTTGGGGATAATATTTTCTCAGGCCACAGCTGAAATGTTAATCCATATAGTACTTCTGTCACCTCCGGGTGGATTATTGTAATTCCTTTCTGGTGCCTACCTGATTGTAAAACTTCACAAGTTCTGTTTTACATAAAATGCTGTGGCTGACATGCTTATTCATCTTAAGCCAAATTAGCATATCACACTGGTCTTTTGATCCATGCCATGGCTGCCAGTTAGAATAGTGCTTCCTTCCTATATGACCTGGCATGCATTGATGCTTGATGATGGATTCTGACCACAAGTATTAATGCAAGCATATAGTTTAGGCAGTAAAATATTGCCTCACTCCTTTTGCACACTTTAAACTGCCTTTTTCTTTGCTTTATATTGATGTGCTAACACTTCTAATAGCTGTGTTTAAGAATGATTAATATGTTCCTAGGTATTAGGAATGGGAATGGACTCTTCAAGCATTCTAGTTGAAATGTGTCCTCTATCTGCAGAAAGTCATGTTGTAAAGTTTTCTCCTAAATGAGGCTTTTACTAAACAAACCAGACTCCACTGTTTGCTGTTTCAAATTTCAGTATGGAATATTGAACTGTTTAATCCTGTGTCTGCATGACTTTGTATGGAAAAGCATGGTAAGGAAAGGAAATCATGAGCAGCTTTCCCCAGGCTCTATCCAGGGTTTGGAGGTCTTTAGCAATATAGGGAATGAAGACCAAACATAATTTTTTCCTGAAACATTTAATTGGGGAATAGTACCACCAAACCATAACACTGTTTTATTTTATATCTAGGAACACACTATGAATTTTGCTGACAAAAACATAATTAGTAAACTACAATTATTTGAAGTGAACCTATTTAAGAAAAGTTGATGACAAGGAAGGAATGTCTCAAAGAGTGTTAGTGTATTCTTTCATGCTTGTATAGCCCATGAAAACATTCATTACTGCTTTGGATTACAATTCTGTCTTGAATATATTTATTTTTCCCTTATAAGTTATCAAAGAATTCCCATGCACTTCAATAGTTTGGGGTAGAGACCTGCTTCCCTCATGCTAAAACCTGACTTTGGATATATTTAGCTCTGAGATTCACCTTGTCTAACTTCACATTTGCTATAATGAGGTCTACTGCTGAGCTGGTTGCTTTAGGATGTTTGTTTGTTGGTGGAGAGATGCAATTTTGGGGCACAGTCTGACTTGTTCTGTGGATAAATCAAATTATATTAATCTGCTAATTATCTAGATTAAACTAGACACAGTCTTTTATTATCGATCAAATGAATTTCATTCTTGGAGACACAGCTACCATTACTCATGTAGTATTTTTGCTGAGTGCAGTGGAATTGCTTGTATGAATGTATGTTCACATGCTGAGAACCTCATACTCCAAACATCTGAAAATTTTCTGATTTGGAAAGTCTCAGTAAATCACATAGTAACTAAAAGACATCAGAGGAAATTCTAAACTATTATAATAATCTGATGGCTAGTTAATGTTTTCACCTATATTCAATTACACCTATATTAGACAAGCAAAAGAAAAGCACTATTCATATGTGCATGTGTTTAGACACAAAAGGTGTGCTACCTGTGTACATAGTACTATGTGGTTTTTATTGTAGTCTATAGATTGAAAAAAACTGCATCACAGAGGGATGTAGTAACTTAGTGTAAACCTGGGTCACATTCTCCTTGTCTTACATGAATATGCACATGAATAATGAGATCCATTTTTTGGCCTTCTCTAGCAGCAGAATTAAAACTAAAGACAAGAGCTTCTTTAATCCCTTTCACTATAATGCTGCTCATCTCAGCAAACTTAGGAACTTGCATGATACTAAAGCCAGCACTTTTTTTAGGCATTTTAGATATGTAGGCATTTTAAGTATAATTACTTGAAAAAATAAATTGAAATAGGGCTTGGAAAAAGAGTAAAATAGAGTTGATATTTAGTAAAATGGTTTAATTGTTTTGGTTAGATTGCCTTAAAAATAGTCAATATGTAATATTTACTTTTTGCAAAGAAAATTAAGCAATTAAATTTTCTGAGCAAGTACAACTTTTCATGTTACTTGATTATTAAGTTTTCTTAATTTAATGATGAAAACAGAGAAAGATGAAAAAAAGTAAGAATTCTACATTTAGTTGAAGTTCTGCATAGGTTGAAATTCCTGAAATGCCTAACATAAACAAGTATTTCTGGAAAGTTATTTTGTGTTTTTTTTCTTGAAGAGAACACACATATATACCTAAATCTACATCAGATAATTAGGTATCTTTATACTATTGCATAAACACTGCAGTGCACTGAAACTCCTAATATTTAACCTGTTTGCCATAAATATTAAATCTTGATTTATTCATAGAGCTGCAATGAAATACAAACATGTATGCACACATATGTACCACCAATTATAAGAAGTGTTATACACAGTGGAATATTCTAATGGGTTGGTCCTCTGTTTATTCTCAAAATTGTTTCCCTCAGGCTCCATTTCTGCTACTGTACCATCTCAAGTGGATTTGAATTTGAAAGTGTTCTCTAGTTTTGAATGTTAATGGATGTCATTGCACTGCAGTTCTACAAGAAGGAAGAATATTAGTATCAAATGAAAACACTGGAAGTTTTGAAGCAGAAGTCACAGCTCTGACAAAAGTAAGAATGCTTTCATTTTTGCACATGAAAATAAATTAATCTTGCTGTACAAATAAAGGAAATTTATGTATGCAGAAAGCATAGTAAAGCTTGTTTAAATGTGCAAAGTAATCAGATGAAATTATTGTTGATAAGAAATGGTAACTCATATTACGTTAACATTGTGGACAAGGTCAAGACCTATTCTGGTTTCTGCATAGATCTGAAAGAAAATCATTCCGATGTTTCTTAACATTTGACTTATGCTAGCAAAGAATATTTTAAAAAATGAATACCTAGCTAATAATCCCTCCTTAGTGAAGATTCAGCTAAACCTTGTAATAGAAATTGCCTTTTGATTCAGCCTTTTTGTTTTAAATCTAGCAGTCTCCTATTTGAGATTTTAGAAGAAAACCATTTTTTATGGAGATTACAGTGTAATAGATTAAATGTTAGCAGGATTTGTTGACATAAGATTTGGCAGAAGGAGGATGTCTGAACTCATACCAAAAATATCAGCAAGCTGCATGCTATACTGTAAATCATGCTGCACACATTAAAAGCTCTCCCATATACAAGTGAAATTTGTCTAAAGTAGTTACTTTCAGAAACCAGGCAGTCTGGGACAATAGGATGTGGGTCATTAATTTGGTTTTTCTTTCATCCAGTCTTTCCATATTAACACCTTTTTTTTCTTTTATTTATTTATTTTTTTTAAAATATTAGAATGTAATGCAAGTTATTAACCACCTTGTATTTCAGGAACTTGGAGTTTGGATATTTTACCTCTTAATTTAATGAACACTTATTAGTCCTGTAAACAGTCCTATTGGTATTTTTGAAATGATACATGTTGATATTGCTCATTTTAGAGAAGATGTAAGAATTTCACCTTTGGACCTCACAAATATGAAAACTAAGCTGTAAGAGAAACTGGTATAAATCAAATTTTCTGAAAGATTTTTGAAATTACGGCAGGGAAAAGCTAGTAAGATTCAGTACGGTGCTCACAGAGATGAGAGAACAATGATATGAGAACTTCGTGTGCACCTTGGCATTCACATGTGGGGTATTAATAATGCTAGGATACATAAAATGTTTTGTTCTGATTATTTTCTAGTAAAAGCTCAGGCAGCCAATGGTTCAGTTATTCAGTATATTAAATAAGAAGTTACGTAAGTATGATTTTTCAGCTCTCTCTCTCCTTGATCTTTGAAGTGTGTCACTCTTTCATTTTGCCATTCAACAGCCTGACATGCAAAAGCTTTGTTCAGACAGTTTAATTTAATCACTGCCACTGGTTCAACAAGATGATAAAATCCCCTGTGCTGTACAACATCCAACATACAGCTCACTGTTATCTGATACTGTTTGAAGCTCCTCTCATGAATGTATGCTGATAACACAAGAACTCCAAACATGTCATAAACAATATATTAATACCCTTGATTGAATTCCATTAGAATAGGAACGAGATGAAGTTTAGGCCATCCAAGCAGGCCAATGTAATAAAATGTAATTTGGACTAATCTTTCCAAAGAATGCCTCGTGTTTGAAGATGACAGTCTCCCATCAGAAGCAGAAGTAATTGCTTGTTGAATAGACTGGGAACTCCTTTGAATTCTGGCCTTTGTACTTTGTGCACCTTCCAGGTGTCTCTGCAGCAGACAATCTACCCTTTTGTTTCAGCAGAGAGATGGCAGGACTGCAAATAATAAAATAGGCAGTGTTTGTTTTAATGAATGGTGGGGGGTTGGATGGAATTTCTAGGAGCTTAAGACTAGAAGCGGAGCTGTTTAAGGCAAAAACAAAGTGAAAGACTTAATAAGTAATGTAATTCAAGTAATCTGTTTCTTTAAATTGAATCAGGAAGATGTAGGAAGGTATTTCAGTGAATGCATACCTATGGATAGCAGAAAGCTTATAGGTTAACCTGTTTCTGGAATAGATCTTTACTCAACAGAGGAGGAACACTGAAAAACTTGTTTAGCCAGAGAATTTAACTGGTTTAAACCAGAATTTTGGGGTGTGTAATTTGGTAAATTGATACTGTTTACATTTAAAAAAAAATTTGTTGTTTTTGTTAGCTAGAAAGGATTTCTTAGATTACTTCAGAAGCAGTAAACTAAAAAAAAATGGCAGTATTCTGGCTTTATAATTTATTGTTTATTTTCAGCAATTTCTGGTTTTTGTTAAAAAGTTACCGGGCATTGACAATATTCTTCCTGCTCTAGAAAATCTATAGGGCAGGGATTTTTCTTAGAAATTAAGTGTTTAAAGGGAAAAAAAGAAAATAAAAGGAGGCTCTGTTTAAAAGAGAAAATAGCTTTGCTCATTTTCTGTTCCGTGCTGTTGGGTCGCACCTAAATCTTGGGAGTTGTGGGTTAAGGACAGCCAAAATACAAAGTCATAGGAAACCAGGTGTCTGGAGTTGTCAGTGCAGCAGGATAGTAAGTTTATGCATAGGTTGGGTCTGTGAACATTTTTACTGAACTCAACAGCACTTTGCATTCTAGTCCAGTAAATGTTTTGTTGGTTCTTTTTCTCTAAAAAAAAGAAAAAAAATCAGAATTGCATCATCATGGCTATGTATTGAGATTGTTTGTCTCCTGTTGAAGAAACACTTAAATCCAGATGAGGAAGAGTGTGTTTTCACTGGGGGAACCTGATCTCTTCCGTGTCAATGTGCACTTTTCCCTACAGAAATCAGACTTCTGGCGTGGGAGCTCTATCTTTTAGCCCAAATACGGAATTTCAGTTCTGCTACTTGCAAACTTTCTCACAGCTGGTGAGTACTCTTCCAAATCCACCTCCACTCTGAAAAGATGTGTTGGTGCTATTTCCCCATTCAGACTTCATTTTTTCTGCCATTTAGTGAGCTCTTAGCTCTGTTATGTGAACATCAAAATATCAGCTGAGACTACTAAGATTACTCCTGTTCAAATATTGGCCCTAACCAACAAAATTCAAAAGCATCTCAGCACCTTGAAACATGACTTCCTTTTAGCAGTTTGTACAGGTGGAGTAAATTAGCTTATTTTTCTCTCTCTCTCTCCCATACCTGAGGAGATGGAATATTGTCTTTGACAGAAGAATAGTTTCACATTTGTTCTGTTTGTCTCAATAAATACATGTAGTTCTTAGCACTATTGTGACAGCACTTTCACCATTTCCTACTCTCTTTCTAAGAGGCTGCAAAATACAGCTTCTTGAGAAAGGGTAATAGCTGCAATTTTAATTTGGGGCAATTTGAAGTAAATACAGCTGGCATTGCACACAGATAAACTCTGATTACAACAGAATTGTTTTCTGTAACATCTCAGCTTTTTTAGGCTAGAATCTGCAAATGCATATGTTTGACCTGAAATCTGTGAGATCAGTTGTGCCTTGCTGGAGCTGCTTGCATGTTTGGGGTAAGCAAGTGTAGTGTTTGCTGGATTAAGACCTTCAACACTGCATTTAGAGTGTTTGTGATATACACAACATATATCAGCAGCCATTAAAATATGTTTCAGGAAAGAATTCTCAAGATTGATTGTTTCTTCAAAAATGACTAAAAAAATCAATGAGAACTGTTTTAGAAATATGCCTACTATGCACCAAGACCTAGTTTTCTTTTTTTAACAGAATTTATCAATCCATTAAAGAAGAGACAAGTAAACAAAAATGAATTGTCATTTGTGTTATTTTATTAGTGTCACATGAGATTACAGTATATTATTGACTTTAAGAATATTTTACCCAAGGAGACTTGTTTTAACATGCACAAATCAGGATCAATACTAGATATGTGTTAATTTTCATAAAAAGCTACAAGGCAATTTTTTTTTTTTACAAATCCCATGGTTATACTTGTGGTTCTATGAAAAAAATTATCATTGCGACCAAATGAGGACCTAGCTAAGATTTAATTATGAAAAATAGATTGTTATTTGCATTGTTGCTTACTTTCCCAGGTGCATTATTTACTGACCAAATGTAATTTTTGTGCTCGTACGCTTACAGAGTTAGATCACCTGCACGATTTTTGCTGACTTTGCTGCCTTAGCTTGCTTTATCAATTCCTTTTTTCCTCCTTTTTTCATTAGAGATCACATATAGTTTAAGAGCTGTAATCTGAAACCTTACAGCTCTAGTGGATACTTAAAAGACTCATTGATACACTTTGAAACCTAGTCAATTGAACAGCATTAGCAACAGCAGCATCTAGCCATTAGGCTATTAGGATCATTTGCCAAGGCACTAAAATTAAATATAGGGACCCTAGCAATTCCCCAATTATATTGTGTTAGTATAATGGCAGTGAAAAGGATATTATTTTAGTCAGCTCAGTGCAACCATTGCAAGAATCAAGATGCTTTCCATTTTCTGAATGTAGATATGTATTGGGCGGGAGACTTTGACGTTAATTTAATTCCCTCTGCAGGCAGAATAGATCAACACCATGGACAAGATTCAAATACTACTAATCAACAGCAGCTTTTCACAAGCCCCAAATTTAATAATACATTTGTGGGGGTTTTTTTAAGCATTTGAAATGATACATGTAAGTTGAAATACCATATAGAAAAATATTAATATTGCGAAGATATAGTAAATGGTGTAGAGTCAGGAGGAAGAAATTCTTTGCCTCTGTTAGCTGGTTCCTACAGCTATGACCCTTTTGGTTCACCCTCCCACATGTAGCATATGTCTTGGCAGATCCCTGAAGAGTGCTTCCAGGGAAAAGAAAGAATTTGATCCAGAGTCATAAAACAACCAAAAATAAAGGAAGTCTTAGTATCAGGCTAGAAGTCATCTATAAACCTGCTTCATCTGTTTTTGAGTTGAGTGCAATCCTCTGCTGCAGTAAGAGAGAAGGAAAGTATTAGATGTCCAGTCATCATGAGTTATTTTTTTTCCCAATATACAGCAAAGCCAAGTTGTACTAAATTAAGTGGTGCTAATAGTAATAAAGAATGACTGTATCAAACTGAAACAGAATTCCCACTAGCCCAGTTTCAAAACAAACAACAGCAAGTGCTTAGAAACATGCACCTAGTGATACATACCCACTATACCTTTTACTGATTTTCCTCTCAGGGACTTTTGGATATAACAGTCATATCTTGTTAGACTTTGTTATTTTCTTCATTAGTTTGTCCCTTCATTTTTCAAACCCAGGTAACAATTAAGCATCCACAAAATTCTTCTGTCTAAATGTTCTGCAATTTAACTAATAATTATAAGGAAACAAATGTCCTTTGATCTGCTAATTTCTTATAAGGGTCTGCCTATCTTGTATTAAGAAGAACAATGTGGGACAATATGGGATCACAACAATGCTATTAGTAATGTCTAACATATATTTATCTGAGCATCAGGTGATGTTTTCATATCTATTACACTGGATGTAGATACTTACTGCTATACTAGCAGACTTTTTTCACCAGCTCTTCCTGAACTGAGAGACAGTGCTAGTTTAGACTTTCTTTCAGTGAAAAATGAAAACATCATAAAAGAGCTGGCCTTGGATCAAGCAATCACAATTTGATTCAAATTGAATTCAATTAAAGGAAAAGCTGAAGTATATTTGTAGCTGGGTATCTTAGTTAAAAAAAAAAAAAGACAAAGTTGAACAATTTCAAGAAAGGTAATGAAGTCAGCTACATGTGGATTCAGGTAGTCAAATCTACAGGAGGCTTGTAATTTCTTTTAGTTAAAAATGCATAAATTAGAATTTGTATGCAAAGAACATGGGGAGACATCTAGAAAAACATCCTAATCTAGAAAAACAAAAGATTATATATCTTGAAAAGAATTTTAGCGACAAGCAGAAAATGTAAATAAGAGGTAAAAGAAATTTTCAGGAAAAGTAACACAGAACACAACTGAATTCTGAAAGCATAGGAGCCAGTAGTAAGTACCTACATCTGGGATAGCAGAAAGCTGGACTTGACAACTTACGTCATTACCTCTAGCTCTGCTTTCCATACTAAGGCTGTTATTCCTACTTTTCTGTAACTTTGTTTCTCTCTTACTCTGCTTTACATCAGTGTGTCACTCTGTGTTGTTTATTTTCAGCACTCATCCAGGTTAGGCACCTCTACTGATTTTTGGCAATGAGTTAAACTCCCTTCTTTCAGTATAAAGAATTTTCTTTGATATCTTTTAGTTCTGCATCTTTTCACTCTTCCTACTATCCTTTATTTTATACCTTAATTCAATAGCTTAAGAAAACATCTTCTTTTGTCCCACTCCAATCTCTCTCATATAGTCCTGTTCATTACATTTGCTTTCAACATTATTACTGTACAATTATTACAATTGGTTTGATTCTGGCATTTTTGATTTTTGGATGAAAAAAATCCCTTGCCTCTTTTATAAGCACATTTGCCCAGAAGACAATGCTGTCTATATGCTATTTTCATTTCTAACACTCCCTATATCAAACTACTTGAAAAAGTATAATTTTCTCATCTCAGCAGTCATGTATTAAAACAACATTAAAAAAAAAAGGAAAAAGGAAAATGCAGCTTTGAGTTTGGGTTTGTTCTGACTAAACAGATGGTTTACAGAAAGAAGCTCTGAAAGGCTTTGTTAAAGCAGGAAAGTCTTAGAGAAAGACCCAGTATAAGAAAATATATGCCCCCCCAGTATACCTGCACTTGAAATTGGGCACAAACTGAGTAGCTGAAATGATAAAGTGCAAGTGTTATGCCAGGGACTAAAACTTGTCTGTTGCATTTTAAAAGGAACGGATATCCAAGCACTGACAACAACAACAAAAAAATCCAGATTTTGACCTTGGTTCTTTCAACACAATTTTGACACTTTTTATGGCACTTTGTGAAAAAAGACTCTTCCAATTACTGAAATAACAGGTTGCTTTTACAGATATTTGAGAGCAAGCCGTTACTTTTAATTTGTATTTGCATTACATTACATCTTGACATTACTTAATATTTTAATCTGTCCTTAGACTGAATGGAAGTGGTGGGTGGGAAAGCTATAAGGAAAGTGAAAAAGCCATTCTGCCACAGTGTGGATAAGCACTATGCTTTCTTTTGTTTGAAAATTTACAACAGCTCTGAGTTTTCATGTAGTATGTAATCAACCTGTGGAGCAAGGAAGCAATAGAAATGTCTGGATCAATGTTTCTGAGTTTAGTGAGGGGTTTTGGAAAAAGAACATGTAGCTTTCCTGTCAGGAGAGAAATACTGCTCTTGTAGCAGACAGCTTTTCATGGCACTTTACAACTTTATTTTTCTTTTCTTCTCCTTCACACTGTAAAAATAGTATTTCTTCCTACAAACACAACTGAAGCGTGCTCTCCAGACAACATCTAAATAGAAAAACTTAAAAAAGTAAGATGAAAATAAAGTTTGGTTGCTAATGTTGATGTAAATGTAAATTTTTTTTTCTGTCTGCCCTTAATATGCTTGCCAAATCTTCAAGAGCAACCAATGCAGACCTTGGAATTATGAAATCAGTTTGGGATAGATCAATGTACTGTTGTAACGACATTATATTTTTCTTCATCAGCAGCTGAATCACATTGCCCATAACATTTTCTGGACACAGTGTTCATGAACTAGATTGCTGCTTCACAATCGTGCACTATTAACTTTTGATGTAAATGTGTTTTTGCCACTTGATAATTGGATTTAAAAAAAAAAAAGCCAGCAAACTTTTATTGACATTCTTAAACCCTTCAGAGAATAGTGTGATTCCCTTCCCTTAACTTACAGTATGGTATACACTGAAATTGGTTAAGTGTGCGTACTACACATACAATAATTTTGTAGTGAAGTATAAAGCAAGCATAAGAATCTACAGCAAATATTTTTATTCCATCGAGCCCAAAGTAAATTAGTCCTGAGTCCCAGCCAAATGTGCCATCTTCTCACAATATTACATTTACACCAACTAGCAATCTAAAGGCACACAACAGGGCAAAGGACCATAAGGATAAGAATGCTGGTAATTTCTGCACTTGGATGTATATACATTTTCTTCTACTCTGAGATAGTTAACATACTAGATACAATTTTTAAATAGACTCTAATAGTGTTATTGTAAAAATGTCCTTGCAGATTGATTTTATAGAAGATTTTGAAAGAGATTTTACTCTACAGTCATGGATAGCAGAAAAGCACACACAGAAAAATGTATCTTGGACAAAATGAAAAGAAACATTTCAGTGAAATATTTGTGACATTTTCCTACTCTTGCTTTTTGACTAGGTTTATAAATTATGGGAAACACAATACAGAGTATTGTGTAGTGTGAGTATTGGCTGCAGTATTAAGTGAAAATGCCAGAAGTATCTGTATTTTAATCCAGGTTTACTACATAGTAACAGCAGTTGAGGTTTACTTCTCTGACAAACATAGGTAAAAACAAAAGCTTTGGTATTATTTTTGTGGTTTTTAAGTTTTAGCAGCCAAACAACAGGATTTTTAATGTACTCATAAAAGTTATTGTGTAATAGTGCTTTATCTGAATCAAAGTTTCCCCTTTTTTATTCTTTCTTGGAAATAGTTTAGTACATAGCCTGCATGAACCTAGGCTATGATCAGAATTTGTATGCATTGCAGTAATAGAAACCATAACAATTTAGTGATGGGCTGTTTTAAAGGTATGCAACATTACTTAATAAAGTGCACCATTGCTCTGTCCTTTAAAATGCAATCTTAATCTTCTGTGTTGTCTGGAATTGTATTGAGACTTATATAGATAATAATGAAAGAAGAACCTAGAATGATCTTACCTCTCTTCACCTGCAATCTTTGACTGTACCTGTAGGAGTAAACTAAAGAGGTTTGGGGTTTAGTCTGAAGCATAGTCTGAAATCACACCAGCTTGCTCTCTAATGATAGCTGGGCAGAGTTCTGCATGAGCCAAAGGCTCTCCTCTCTAAGAAGCAGAGACAGGGCTAGTTGTGTTTGAGGCAAAGGGAATTTAGCTGTAGAGATGCAAACAGTAGGGAATAATTTCAAGACACAGCCCTTGCATGGGCACAGTCTGCTACTGCACTGTTCTGTCAACTGGCTACTCTCAGGCTGAAGTGACTCAAAGGCCAAGATCCAATATATATTGAATAATCTGTTACACTGAATTTAGATACTTACTGCTATACTAGCAGACTTTTTTCACCAGCTCTTCCTGAACTGAGAGACAGTGCTAGTTTAGACTTTCTTTCAGTGAAAAATGAAAACATCATAAAAGAGCTGGCCTTGGATCAAGCAATCACGATTTGATTCAAATGTACCCGACCTAGTCATCCTAACTGGTTTTGTAATCAATGGAGAGAAACAGGCATTTCTAATGGTATAAGGTACTTTTTTCAGGATGCAATTAGTCACACCCTTTTTCTTTCTGTTGATTGTGTAGAAAACTTGCTCAGACACACCTAGTGAAACAGGCAGCTGCAAATGTCCAGGTCAAAAAAACCCCCTAGGTTCAGTCACTCTCAGGACTCCCTAAATCCTTGGGCCAAAGGAGCTGATCTGCTTTTCAGGCAAAATGGGATTATCTGAGGTACCTGTGCAGAGCTGGGTTCAAGGAGAGTAAGCAGAGCTAGGTTCAAGGAGAGTAAGAGTCCAGGTCCTTCCCCTTAATAACCTATACAGCAGGTCACTTGGTATGCTGGGGAACCTCTCCAACCTGGTCATGCCTATATTTGGTTGAGAGCATATCACATACAATTATCTTCTAGTGACTGTGAATGTTCCAGAAAATGTGTGACACTATTCCTTTGGAGAGTCTGAAAAATCTACTGAGCTAGGAGAGTGGTCTGTGTGTGAATGCTTGGCTTCCTCTACCTGTTAGAAGGTGTAAGAACCTATTCCTTCACTGGTCCAAATAGAATGAGCTTCTTCGCCCCTATGCAAATAAAGGAATAACTGGTTTTGTCTCTCTTGATTTGGATTATGTATCAGTTCTGGTTCTCTAGTCACTCAATTAAATCACGTGCCCAATTGTTGTAGCACACTTTTAAATATTAAGAGAAAGGGAAATTAAGTAACACTTCACCCTTCTTAACAATTTATAAGCCCACCTAACCTAAATGACAAATTTGAGTAGGATGTGTTGTGTTAGGCAGATTTAATGCAGTCCAGGATTTACGCTTGGCTGCTGATGGAGCGAGTTAGTGCTAACCAGACGTGGGCAGGGTGGGGCAGATTATGTGAACCCTTCATGGCCAGGAGAAACTCATCTAGAGAGAGAGCTAAGGCAGTTCCAGCCTGATTCTTTTTAATGTCACAGTTCATTTGCAGAACCATAACTGGAATCAAGAATTAAAAAGCCTTGTATAAAAGTCAGTAACATTAAACCTTTAAGACTCATGTTTCATGTGTCATAAAAAGTCTATGAAAGGATTTTATATTCTGTACAGTGTTTTAGCACTTTCAATCATTTTTTTTCTAACATAACTTTTGTGAACACTTTTATAGCCTCTAAATGAAAAACTAAACTATGTGTCATTCAAAAAAAGGTTTTATGGATCACAGAATTTAATACAAGTTCTGCACCATAACAAGAAACTGATAAACCTATATTAGAATTAATTTAAAATCCAGGAAACAGTTTTAGAAGATTGTGCATCACATGTTGTGGTAAACAACACCAGTGAGTAAAAAAATGCATTGTATACATGCACTCTTTGAGTGCAAACTGCAATGCATTAACAGAAATGTTAGTGCTTAAAAAATTATGTTTATGTCATGTATATTATAATCCAAAATTTTCATGTAAAAGAAAATGTTTTCCATAAGTGGAATGGAATCAACTCTAAAAAAATCAACAAATGTACATGACAATAAAACTCAGGTTGAAACTGAGTCCAGTAGTATACTAAAGTCTAATCTTTCTCCGGGGAAAAGGCTGTTACTCCCCAGTGTCATTAACATTTATGAATTAAGTCTTCTTTATGAAATGGCAAAATTAGAATTACGTTCTTCAGGTGCTGACTCTATATTACACATCTGTTTTACACTAATGGGGAATCTCATTTCTTTAATACATTATAGTTATGTGCTAGTATCAAAGGAAGAATGTATCTTAGGAAATATGTATAAAAGTAACAATTTGCACATTTCATCCCCTGTAAAATGCTGCACAGGCTTAAACAGTAATTTTCCAAAGACTTTTACAAGGTAGGTAAGTATAATCTGCCCAATATACAGACTGTGAAATCTCATTGATTTTTCCCTGTTTCTCATGCTGTTTCTGTTCAGGCCTATCTGCTCCTGCTGCAAGAGGGCCAGAGGAAACTTCCCTGCTACACTTTCTGGTCAGAGGGGCTTTCTCTTCTGGGACTATTTTTTCTGCCATTGGCCATGACTATGACTCTACAGAACCAGAAAAAGAATATAAATTGTAACAATACAAGTGACAACAAAGAAATTCATAAAATTAAGTATCACATTCATTCCTCCTAGCTTTAGCTGTTCAAGAGCTTATCATCATTTGTGCTTAATGAGAAAGCAATTGTTCATTAGGGTTGAAACCAAGCCTCTTTTTTCACCACTCCTGCTTGGGATGTGGCCTTCAGATGTTCCCAGCAGCAGACAGTCTGTTTGGAGACCATTATTTAAAAGTGATAGGTAGTTTGATCTTGACTAACTAGATCTTATTAAAGAAATAGCAAATGTGGGAGTCACCTCGAGACTCTATGACTACATTGCAGACATCTGTATGTGAGGTGGTGTTTGAGCTCACAGTATAGTCAGTTGCACCATTCATGCCCCATGTTTACTTGCCAGCTCTGTCTGAGGTGAGACCTTTTGAAGTAGCAGCATAAGGTTCACTGGGGTGCTTCAGAGTCACTCGGAACCAGAAGCTGCCACATGTGCAAATGAATTAAGCTCTGGGTCTTTCTGTTGGCTAAAGCTTAGAACTTGGAACTTGGACACCTACCTCTCAAGTAGATACCACATTGTGGCTAAATCTGAGTGAATGTGAAGTAAAATCTTACTCAGTCCTATCCTGTGTCAGTAGAGTGTCACCTGTACTGGGAGGAACTACCAGAAGACCAGAAATATGTGCCATATTGTTGGAATTGCATGATGGTGAAGATAGTACAACAACAAAAGATTCATTGACTTAGAAAGAAGTTCCCTTTAGTTAAGTGTCAAAACCTTATTGGTAGCATTACCTATGGTTGGACACATCTTTTCTTGTGCTGACATGATCCTGAGTTTCCTTTTGCTGTCTTTGGGAAGGTCAGGGACACTTCCTATCTTTTATTATTTCTATAAAGTACAGTTTGGTGATTTCACCACTCACATAGCTTATAACCGGTTCACTGCCTTCACATTTCAAAGACAGGAATAGGCACAAATTGGGTGAGAGAAGAAAGCAGTGAATATGTGTACTGCTTGTCCTTGGCTTTGCTGTCTACCTGTGCAGACTGTGAAGAAGCAGTAAATTATCTCACATATTATCTTTGTCAAACTTTTTCAGAGAGCCACATACTTCTTTTCTGTGCTTGTCCTATCCTATTTGACACTGTGGTGTGTCCAAGGAGTCTTGGGTACACTCATCACACTATGCAGATTCTGGTGTATATTTCACATTTTTGTCCATCTCTCCTCCTGTTAGCATTAATATTGCTAGGATATAGTCTGCTAAAGAAATGCTTATTAAACCTCAGTACCCCTTTTATTAAACATTTAAGGATGTGCTTAAATTGAAACATATGTCTATGACTTTCATGTTCAGTGAGGTATTTAAACTTGTTTAACTTTTGGGTCTAAAGAGTGCTCTTGCAGGATTTACTGGATGTGTGATAAAATAAACTGGTTTTGCTAGTTACAGCTTCTTGTTCTGTTAACTGTACATCAACAGCAATAATTTCAATTTGCCATGTGTCTGTCTTCTGCTAGCTAGTTTTAATTCACAGGAATTTCATTGGATGTGAGTTCACTGTAAAAGAAATAGTCTTGTGGCTTTTATGAATATTTTAGGGAATTTAAGCAACAGGTTCATTGACAGTGTGTTACTTCTCTCAAAAGTCAACCTTGTAACTTGTATAACTATGCCTAACCTTAGCAATACTTTTAAAATTACTTGTACACACGTCACCTTCCCTACATGTTTTGACAAATGACACATTTCCTTTGGTGCTTCTTTGTGGGTAACAGCGTGTGAGGATACGGTAGTGGCAAAATTTATTACGGTTATTTTGTAGTTGATATTAAAGAACATGATGTATTATATCAGGTGTCTGACCTTTAAAGATCTTAGGACCCAATTCATTACAACATAAAATTTACATATTATTCAACATTCTACAGTCCTTTTATGAAGAAGTCATGATGCATACGTACATGAGATTTAGGGCAGACAACTATCCCTGCACACTGAAGACATAGAGATTGAAGACAGTGTGAAATAAAAAATATTGTAGTTAGGAAAAGATTCACTTTTTTAACCCATGAAATGGATGGTTCTGGCTGCACCTTTTTGAACAGCATCTTAGAAAAAATAAATGGATTGCACACAGACAATGCTGTATCGGATATGAGCTGTATTCCTGTGTCTTTTGTAAATCCTGACAAGACCTACCTGTCTTTGTTCCTGCATTTGATGAAGTTTTGCACTGATCTGATATATGAAGAGTCAGCCTGGGGGATTCATCAGTGAGAAATTGATGAGTTTTTCTGTGCATTGTGTTTGCACATACTCATCTGGAACCCACTCTGAACACTATACCAGCATTCTTACCTTTTTTGCTCTGCTCAATTATTCTTATTTAGGCAGTATGAGCGTACATTCTTTGCCACAAGAGACAGCAGCAGCTGCAGTCTACCACTTTCTACAGCTGATACACCTCAGGTGTGTAGCTGATATCATACACCTGGTTGTTGTGCAGTCAGTTGTGGATATCTGGAGATGCACCAGATGTTCCCACCAGCAGAACTAAGCTTGCTTTTCTGCTGTGTCTCTGCCAGTGCTCTAAGATCTTGAACCCTATCATTTCATATCAGTAGAAGTACAAAGGCAGTGCATGAAGTTGGGTAAGACACTTGATACAGCAACTGTAAATTGTCCAAGCTGCAAAATCCATGTGGAGGAGTGTTAATGACAAATAAACAGTACAAGTTCACTTTTGTTGGAAGTTGGATAGCTCTTTCATTCCAAACACTCAGCTGTAATCTCTTATCAAGGCTGTGCTGCCTTCTCTACTGATTTTTGTGACCTTGTTGGCATTTTATGGCATCTTGAGGCAGCCTATTTCAAAGCATCAGAATTTACTGGCAGATTTCAGTGTTGTGTCAAGATCATAGGCTCAACATGATTTTCACTTGGAGAAGGCTGGATAAAGCACTTTGCTTTTTTGTTTTTCTAAGAGTCATACTCCAGGGGTACAATCCAGATGCCTATATTTAGGTAGGCAGAGTTACTTTATGGAGGTCTTTAAAACCATGTGTTTCTCTCCATTAGTTAGGCAGAGAACACAGTCACTTATGAGAGAATTGATTTGCTAGAGTTCCCCAAAATTTGGATTCAAGCTCAGTGATCCTGTTTTATCTAAGGGTTGCTGATCACATAGCCTTTAGAAAGAATTGAACCTGGGCTTTGAATCTGAACTGATTCTCTGTGGATTGAAAATTTCACCCTCTGGTAAGATACGGAACATGGGTTCCTTTATTGTTATCGCGAAATGTGATAATACAGGCAGTAATGTGCATAAGAAATTACAAAGAGGACTGAGACAAGGACATGTCCTGCCTGAGTTAAGCAGGGTTTTGCTTGCAATGCTGAACCAATGCTGAAAGAATGTGACTAAACTACCTTCAGAAGCTATATAGACTGATAAAAGGCTGGATTATGGTTTAATTTACCCCAACTAGACATATGCTTTATGACACTATTTTTATTTATATGTTTCATCTTTATAAATTTTCTGTGTTTAGTTAAGAGAGTGGACCGGGCATTTATCAGATTTTTGTGAAGAATTATATATTTATTTTCTGTATATTTATTTCCTTACAAAGAAATAAAGTAATACTTGGAAGGATTTATTTTACTGTAAATTAGTCTTCTAAATACTGAGTGCTTATTCTTAAGCTACTCTGGAATCTCCCTGTAGTCCGTGGGAAAAGATGGACACCTACTCTCCCATCCCATTTATGCTTACAGTGGTCTAGTGATTCAGCCATTCTCCCTATTGTTAACAGAGAGACATGATGACCAGCTCAGGGCTAACTTCTAGGTGGTTCAGATTTGATGAAACAATCCCATACAGAGTGGCCAAGATAAAAGATTGCAAAAAATTGAAAGAAGGTGTCATGGTTAAGGGAGCTGAATGCAACCATAGGGAATTTTACTCTATCTGTGCATCTGTCAGGGAATTCCTGTGGGATGCTTGGCAAGTCACTGAACAGGTGGTCAATAATTGTGTGTTTCTTGTGTTATAGGTGTCTGGAGTCTGGTTTACAGAAGCAGTAAGCACTCACAACTGAAATTGAAGTAAATTGTAATTTTATTGTAGAATGCTACATACTCATAAATACTTGGTTCTGTTGTTCTTAAACTGAACATTGCAAACTAGTGAATACTTTGGGCCCCACATTCTTTGTGCCATTATTCCCAACTGTGAAATTGAAATAATGACACTCATCTCCCAGAGGTGTTAAGCAAGTGAAGTCATTACTGTCTGGTAAATATTTAGGAAAGTTTTATAAAGAAGCCCTTGGGGAAACAAATAACTCTGTGTTCAGAGTAGGATTTGAATGGTGTGCAGCAAGACCTTGGACCATACGCTGAACAGTGAGGAGGCCACCATATTGAATACCTGTGTGTTAACTCAGCATTAGCCTTGACATGAATTGAATGAAAGACAGGAAAAAAAAGATTGTGATGATGCACATTTGAAGACTACTTAAAATGCAGGGGCAAATTAGAGGTAACCCTACTTTTGATGTTTCACAGGTTTTGAGTGACAGAATTCTGTAAAGTTCTTTTACCCCATTTTGGATTATTTCTAAGGCAATAAACTGAAAAAAAAATCCCATCCAGAAATGTCATTTTATGTCACATGAACAGCCATCAGTAGTGCTTTCTGGATGGTGGACATCAATCACAAAAACATTAGCCTCTTGAGTTAATGGGTAGGAATACTAGATTACTGTTTTTGTCTTGTTAGCACAGCAGGTTTGTCCTCTTCACTGAATTCATCATGGGTTATGTGGGGCATACAAATAAAGATAGTTTCATAATGCAGATGTCTTGTGGGGGCAATGTGGTGGTTTTCATAGATATTGGCTCTCAGCAGACCTGTGAATACTGGGTTTCCTGACATTCTCCAGGAGGATTATACTGGGCACAAACTATGCCTGACTCCACACTTAGTCTGGACCTAGGTCATCCCCTTCCTCAAAGCTGCACTTTTCTACATAATTTTAACAGCAGCTCTCCATTTTCTCCACAAATCATGCTAAGTCTCTTTCCCTCAGGATTTTCAACAACAGGTGAATCCCAATTTTCCATTGTCTGGCTTCTTGTTGAAACTCTTTTCCCAAACTGCTTTCCCAGTGTACCTGTCTTCAGATCCACTCAGTCCCCCTCCTAATACTTTTTCATAGTCCTTATCTTGTATGTCTCCTTCTTTCCTTCCAGCAGGCTTATTTACACAGGTATAACTACAGTGTAGATACCTACACTTAGATAACTTGTATTCTATTTCTAATTGCAAGAAAAACAAGTTTTGGTAGTGATGGGGCATGTCTGACAGGGATAGAATCTCTCAGGAATTAGTCTGACAAATACAAATCTCAGTCTCTTATAAGCATTTTTACACAGTTTCAGAGCTTTGAAATTCACTCAGATTTGAGGTAGGCTTACTGTAGGTGAAAATCCCCTCTGCAGTGGTAAATTGGACTTTGATTGCTCTGTAAATAGCCCCAGAAATGTCTGCTTGGGATTGTGCTTGTAACAGTCTCTTCACCCCACTTCAAAACTTCTGTACCAGGCTGTGTCTTGCAGTCTTGAACAGCAGCCTCAGTCTGCAAGAGATAATGGGAAGTTTCATGTAGTTCCTTGGTCTGGTGCAAAAATGCCTTTCCATTGTTCTTTAAGAGCAATCTATGTCATATCCCACAGGCAATGTGAGTGTTTTTCCACAGCCTCTAAAACTGTACCTCTGCATGTGGAAGATGTAAGCTGAATGGGGTGGGATAAAGCACAGAAAGGGTGAGAAGATGCTTGGCACCAAAATTTTCACCCTAAAAATTCATTTTGCTTTTACAAGCAAAATAGTGTCTTGATTGGAGCAGTTCTGCATAATCTTCTTAACAAATAGTACCACAGTGATATCTCCTCAGAAAGCTCTGCTCATTGAATGCTTTCAAAATTATTTTAGATCCTTCAGTGAAAGATGCTCTGTCTGTTTTATGCAAATAACTAATATCTTAATTAGAAATATGAACACTACTTCTAGGAAAATTATCCCAAACACCAAAGGCATGCCCTCTATACTTTTGCTGACTTTCCTAACTAGAGCATTCAGCACACGTTTATTTTCCCAGCTATTAAGTTTGAGAGAAATAAAGCGAGCACATAAGCAACAAGAAAATTAAATGAATAAACATTTGAACACAAGAAAATACAAACTATAATAACAGTTTTTATTGAAATAATATAAACTGATAATAAAGCTCAGAGTACAGGTTGGCAAGACATCTTAATAGAACACATAAGTACTACAGAAAATCTACTGGTATTACAAGACATTATTTTCTGTAACCAGGAGAATAAATTGTCACATAGAACCCATTTCAGGTTTTGATGCATTAGCTATGGTGTGAGGAAGTGTATGAGCAGGCATTTTATAGATGAAATGTCCATTTATGTCCTATTACAGGCTCTCATGATCTAAAGAACTTTGCTTTTAAGACCTACGCACAACTTGCAGTTCGGTAACCTTCATCCAAACCAGCAAGGTGTTTCTCAGCACTGAGCTGGTAGCCATGTTGTGAGCACAAAGACTGCTTCAGCCAAGACACATTGTCTCCCTAGAAAATGTTGGCCATTATTCTGATTTCACTTCTATCAGATTAGCACCAGCGTAACTGTACTATTTCGGAGCATTGGCTCTCCTGATACTAATGGAAAGGAAATAATGCCTGGGAAACCAAGGCAGAGAAAATGAGTGAAACTGCCATGAAAAACAAATGGAAAAACGGTTGTTTGTTTGTTTTTTTTTCTCAGAAAAGGATTGATGAAATTACATGTTTGTGAACCCTTTGTTCAGCCACAGACTACACTTGCCTTGGACAGAGGCCTAGAAATTCATGTGGTTTTGTAAGTAAAATATTTCTTGTCTTTCTAGCACCCCATAAATTTAGGACATTAAACGGATTTCCAAGGATATCCTTTGAACTGTATCCTCCTCATCAGCCACCCGGTCATCTGCGTGCCACCAAGAGGATCTGTCTCCTTGACCAAATGAAATTTATTTGGTGCTAGCCCTGGAATCTGGGTCCTTGCGTCGCTGAAAGTTTCTTGTTGCATAGATCTAACCACAGGATCTGGCACGTATGAATATGCACAAAACTTGCAAAACTTCACTAAACTTCAGATACGGTGCTGAACAACCAGACTCCCTGGCTATGAGCAGGTTTAACTTGTGGGTCCTAAAAGGAAGAAATTAAATAAATTAATTAATTTAAAAAAAAGAAAACCCTGCTGTGCAGAACTAACAAAAGGCAGGAAAATCAAAAAACTTGTTTCTCAGCAGTGACAGCTGCTAGAACGTTTAATCATTGTTTTATCACAGCAGTTTTTAAGGAAAACTTTTTTCACAGAATTACTTTTAAACCCTGCATGTATAGGAAAAATATAATTAGTCCTTCTGAGTCACTAGTTCTCTTTTTAATCCACTACTAGGAAAAAGCAAGGGCAATTTTTGTGTTGTGTGTGCATGCATGTGTGTGGGAAAAGCAAAGTCCTCAAGAAAAAGTATTACTGATTACTTTAGCCTTAATAACATTAAAAAAAAAATCAAAGTATAAACAATTGCTGTTTCAGCTGATAAGTGCAGTAAAAATCACTTCTCCAGAAACGAAGGAAGGAACTTACACTGTCCTGTCCAGGATGAGAATAACAGTCCCACAAACGGTATCCCTTCCAACTCAAAATATTCAGTGAATCTATGCATCTGCGAAAGAAAAACTGAGTAAAAATTCATCTTAACAGTGAAAAGAAGCTGAAAGAGAGATGGTCCAGAAAGCAATTTGTTATGAGAATGCCTAATAGTCATAATTAGGTAATAATAATCATAGGTGTAAAGCATTCTCCGCCTGCAGGCATCGTGGGGTCTGGCAGCACCGGCAGAGCCCACCGCAGCAGCGACAGGGAGCCGGCGCCGGGTCTGGCTGCGCGCAGGCTGCCCGAGCCCGGACCGCACGGCCAGGGCGGGCGGGGAGGGGACAGCGAGGGGACAGGCGGGGGGACAGGCAGGGGGACAGCAGGGGCGAGACCCAGCAAGGGCCAGCTGCTAAAATCCAAACCCCACGGTGGGATCAGCTGCCACTGGGGAGCCGGTGAGAGGAGAGAGATGCTCCCAGCGGGTGCGCTGGGTGAGAAGGGGACCGGCTTCTTGCAGAGAAGAGCATCGTGTAAAACACTCCGAGGGCTTCTTTAGCCGCGGGAGTTCAACAAAGTATGACTTCGTGGAAGTCAGTACTTTATTGCGTGACAATATCTGCCGGCAAATACAGCCGTAAAATTGGGAGCTTTGGAAAGACTGCGAGTAGCGCGGGGATTATCTGGTGCGAGGCAACCACGGCGTTTCAAACCCGCGTCACAAAGTGTCTGAGAGCCGCTGCCTTTCCCCGTCTCATTGTCTAATTGCAGCAAGTTTGTTTTGCCAGAGTAGCACTGACTGATTCACTTGGTACTTTCCTTTCTGTTAGGAAGAAAGCCTGGGAATCCGTAGAGCAGTTTGTAGCGCCTCTTTTCTTTTTTTTTCCCCAAGCGTTCACAGCGAAGCTTGCGAGACTTGACAAAAACAAAACAAAGGCAGAAAATTAAGAAGAAGAAAAAAAACAAAGACAAAATAAAGAAAAAGAGGAGAAAAAGCGAGTCTTCTTTCGGATTGCCGCTCCCGCTGGGAAGCGGGGCCGGCCGGCGGGAGCGCCGCCCGCAGCAGAGGGTGCTGTCTGCCCGCGGTAGCGCCGGCTGCACGGGAAGGTCACTCAGCCTATTGATAAATCACTGTGCCGTGATTCCTAACTGACAGCTCAAACTAACATCAAGCTGGATGAGAGAGAACAAAAGGCCATCAAGCAGCCATTTTCTTGACACTTTTATTCAATCACCAGCAGATTGCTTACGACAGCAATAGCAGCTGTTTTGTCTTCATCTTTCCACATTTGATAAAAGGTGTCAACTCAAATTTTTGTAAATAATTCACTTACCCCTACTGCACACACCAGCACTGTTCAGCATATGTATTCTGTGCGAGCAGATCACTGAGGCAGGTCAGGGCTCAATGATATCAGCTGAAGGTCATCTGTGATCTAAACGGAAGCACTGATAAAGCTACAGTCCCTCAAGGTCAAAGATAAGAACTACAGTGAGATATTTGTAACGTGGACAAAAGGTTAAACAATAGGGAGAGAAGTATGGTATTGTTTCGGTTAACACACTAATGATTTTTCTATTGTTCTTTAAGAAACACTGTTCCAGAGGATCTGGATGCTTAACCCTTTCTGAGTATTGTGTACATGTAGATGTGAGCAATTAGAAGATATCACTTCCCAAAGTTGCTGATAGGTAGAACCTCGCAGCCATTATATGCTGCTGCTAATACCTCTGAACTGCAGAAAGGAACAACAGCATTTTTTATTTCAGGCACTGAAAAGAAAAAAAACACCACAACTGGACAATGTATCAAACAACAATGGTGAAAAATATTAATGCGTTTAAGTAAAATACAGTTTACCTTTAATGTCTCCTTAAAACAAATTTAAGTTTCAGACCTGAGGAGAATTATAGAATGTTCCTAATATTTCCCGTTGTAACAGCTTCATTTACTTTAAAGGCTTAGAGAAACTAATACAGAGATCCTTGAATTATTGCAATATGACACTCTATCTGATGTTGGCAGTAGCCAAAGCACTGAGATTAAAAATGACACATCCTTCAATACTAGGTTGTTGGTTGCTGGGGTTTTTTTCCACCCAGTTATATTACTGAGAAAATAAATCTAAACAACAAATAGTCACTGTTTATCACTATCTGGTTTATACTTTCTAATGGCAAAAGTATATGTGCATTTGAGATTCTGTCTGTGCTCAAACAGCAGGGAATTTATTGCATGCAATTGATGTACATGAAGATCAGAGAACAGTTGCCTTACATTTTCCTGTTCTTTCTGCCTCAGTGCTATGGTAAAAACAACTTTCCTTATTTCAGTGTACTTCTGATAGAGAAATAACCAGAACTAAACAAAGGAATGCCTCTTTTTATTTTTAGCTGAACATATGGTGCAGGAATATTTTCTTACTGAAAGCAGGAATCCTGTCTGCATCAATATAATTCCCTACCTACCCAGTTGCATATGAGCTGACAGAAATAGCGTTAATTAGAATTAAGCAAATGATTTTTCAGCAACTTATTTTAATTGTTAACATTTTCTTCTTTTGGAATATTCATTGCAGTTTCTTCAAAGATATGTTTTCCAACTTGTTTAACATTCTTGATGATTTGAAAGGTTTTACTGAATCAATTAGGAAAGGTTTTTGGTGAGTTCATATCTAAAATCAAATTGTGTTTTATGACAGAGACTGATGATGTCGTTCGCATGGCAGTATTTCCCTCTGTTGGCTGCTGTGTTGTAGATACGAAAGGATGGCTTGAAAATAACACTAGGATTTTGAATCTGTCATCAAGTATGAAAGACTAAAAACTTCAGTAAACTTTTCATTTTTGGTCTTGCTACTATCTTGTTCAAAGTGTCATTCTTACAGAAAAGTAGACCACTAAAAATTAGTGTCTGTCTGAAGAATTAAAATGTGATGTTCTTTCATCACAAAGCCATTGCTCGTGACTGCACGTTTGTAGCAGTGAACAGTGCTGTTATATTATTTAATTGTCTTCATGGAAAAGCATTAGCAAAGATTTATGAGGACCCTGACCATTTGTTTTAAGTTGTATTATGTTATGCAAAAGCAATCAATGTATTCCATTTGCCAGTTTACTAATTCTGCATTTGCCAGTCTATGACTTCTGACACAGTAACTGCAGAGAATAATCCGTGTGCTTTAGATCTTTGCACCCTTAATATCAGCTTAAATCTCTTCTTCCTCAAGCATTAACCCAGGCAAACCTGCATTAGTCTTGTTAACTCATATTTAGTTTCCATGAACATATAAGAAGTGTGTGTCTATATGAAGTCAATTTATGCTGTACATAATTTTGCAAATAGTCACAGAATTATTTTTCTGTCATCTGCTTCTGGATGTGTATTATGAAACTGCAGTCACTATGAGTAACTATGTCAGAAATTATCCTCCTGTCCAAGACCACTTTCACTGCCTACACCTCACATTGACCAGTACCAGCCAGTCTTCCTGAAATTTCAGATCATGTGTTATATAGAATTTCAGGGGAAAAAAAATTCCACAAACAATTTTAAAGTTCTGAGCCTGTTTTCTTAGCTTGTATAAATCAACACATGTTGTTTCAAGGCAAAAGAAGGAAGAGGACAAAGACCTGTTATTGAATCTTGGACTTTACTACAAAGAGGAGTGACGGGAAAGAGCACGTAGAGGAATGGCAAGGGAAAACAGGAATGCTGAAGAGCAAAGAAAAGAAATATTTAAGGAGTAGAGGCACCAAAATAGGTATGGAAGGTGCTCTATGGGACATAGACACAAAAGACTGAGGCTCTGACCAGAAAAAATTAGGGCAGAGCAAAGGCCATAGTAAGATGGAATTGTCCTTCCTCATACTGAACTTGAGCACAACATTTTTCTTTTCCTAAATCTAAAACTATAGGCACTTAAAAAGAAAAGCCAGGTATTTTTAGTTAATTGTGAATAATGTGATTTTGGCCATGACTGTGGGATCATTTGTGTTAATTGATTCTGGATGAAAATGCCTCTTTCTTGTCCCTTAACTTGCACACAAGGTTGACTAGCACTGAGCTCCAAGCCAAGAGATTTTTTTCTTCAATTCTATATCCTCCACAATCCTTATTCTTAAATACTTTTCTAGGTAACTCTCACTCACACATTTAACAAATAAGAAACATAGGAGCTCAATAAAGTCACTGAATTAACTCTATAAACACAATGTCTTGTAGTATAGCAGACACGTGCTATTTACTGTGCTGCACTGCAATTAATATCAAATGGAATAAAAAAATTAATGTGCTTTTTTAGCACACACTGTTTGCATAGCTTTTTGTCAACAGAGTGGACCATGGTGCCTAAAAAAGCACCATGAGCACTTATGGTTTTAAATCCAAATCTTCAGGTTTTATTCTTATAGATGATCAAGCTTGCCTGTGAAGTCTGCAATCCTTAGTCCTCAATTTGCTTTAAAAAAAAAAAAAAGTCCCATATTCATTCTGCTGCCTTTTAAATACTCCAGCAACCTTAAAAGAGAAGCCTGTGTTATGTCTTTGCAAGACCAGGTCTAAAACGGTAATCTTTAAATATTTTTAGGACTGCTCTCTGGCACCAAGACTAATTGACATGGAATGGCTGGCATCTATGTTGTTTAAATCTTTACCCTCTGGGGTAGCCACATGTAAATTGCTACCACTTAATCATGGTCCTTGGTGCTTTCTAGCTCCTAAATTATGCCTGGGAATGTCTGGAAGAAAGTTGTTTGACCTGGGCCAAAACCAGAGAAAAACCTGTTCTAATGGTTCAGCAACATGGAGAACCAAGATCCAGAGTCTGGGAATATTTCTAGGAAGTGATGGTTCTTGAGAAAGCACAACAGACTTCTCTCCTTCTTAACTCTCCATGTAGTTACAGTGCCTCTCAAGATTGAAAATGTAAAATCTTCTATGACTGCAAGAATGTTTTGGTGTGACTAGGTAAAAAAACCCCCAGAAATTAACACAAATTACTTGCAAGATTGACTGAACTTATAACTTGTGATACACACTCAGGAAGCAATCTAGGCTAATATTTTTTTTGTAATGCTGCACTACTTAATGCAAGTAGATTGCTTAAGAAAAGGTAGAAATATTTAATTGTAGAACGTGTGTGGCATTGAGAGCAATGTATGCAGTGGATATTACCTTTGTGTCCAGGGGGTGGACAACCTTGCCTGAGTGCTCAATAAAGGTCAAAAAATGAATTAATAAGCTTATCTTTCCAGAAAACAAGATTCTTTCTAGAAGGCATAACATTAGTGTTTACCAGGCTGCCCTGGGGAATCACTAATGATGTACAAAGCTTTCTACCTATAGGTCACTGATCTTAATTCAACCCAGCTCAGCAAAGACTAATTTTTCTTATGAGTGCTTTGTGGCTTATGTGTAAGTTGGGTGGTTTTTCGAGATAGAGAAACATACTTACAAACATAAACTTCCAATCTGAAGCATGCTTGTCTGACACAATAGATGCTTTAAAATTTTTCCCAGTGGCTTCTACATCAAACTTGTAAGTTCTTGATAGCTAATGATATTTTTCAGAAAGCATTTAATTTAAATGTAAAGCTTTTGAATGATAACATGTCAGAAACATCTCTGAAGAAATGGTGCCATTAGTTAATTAATCTCATTTTGAAAAATACCGTATTTATAATTAGAATTGGTTTTTGAGAAGGAGGGTTATAAGTTCAAGTCCCAAATCACAAACGTGCCTCCTGTCTTTGGTCTGTACTGTTAGATTGGGACACTACTTGCCTCATCTCCAATGTGTCTATAAAACATCTCCCAGAAGACCCTGTATCAGGAACCTTAATCACTTGACTTTGAGGAACTTAGTTAGGAAAGAAGCAATCCAGGACATTTCTGGAGACAACACAGATGCTAAGTGAGGTGCTGCCCTGCTGGAAGAACTGGTAGGAGGTGTGATAATCAATGGTAGTTTTGGGTGTAGCTATTATTAAACAATGTTCTACAACATCCTAAAGGGAACAAGGAAAGCAAGTAGCAGAGTACAGACCATGGGCTCAGAGTGGCTGGACTTTGCTTTTTTCAGAAAAGCGATAGGTGAGATCCTGTAGGAGGCAGCATTAAAGGAAAAAGGAGCTTAGGAAAACTGGCAGGTATTTAAGGGCAACCATCTTCAAGCTCAAGAATGGGCGACTGATGCCTAGGTAAGCTGGTGGATGTATCAGGAGACTGGCTTGGAACTCATAACTGAATTCCAGTGCAAAAGGCAGTGTAACAGGTGGGGTTAGTGAGGACAGGGTGCAAATGAGAACACAGAAACATTTGTGCAGAAACACTATGGATCTGAAACTGTCAAAGTGCATCAAGCAGAGCTTCTACCACTACCTACCCCATTGCTGGGTTTTCTGCTGAGCAAGGGGTCTAAGCTTGAACCAACATTGTTCCCCGGAAGTGATGGAGGCTAACGGCATCCTGGGCAGTAGCAACAAGTGTGGAGACAGCTGATCAAGGGAAAATATTGTTCTCTGACTTCTCAGTAATCACTAACCTGCATTCAGCATGCTGAAGCCAGGGTTGGCACCCCAGTACAGGAAAGACATTGGTAAGCTGAGACAAAGTCCATGGAAGGCCACCAATGTTGTTTGGCCTTTTGAAGGAGAGCCTGATCAACCAGTGTTTATTCAGCCTGGTTAGGAGACAGTTGCAGGGGCACTCTGCAGTCCAGTTTCTTAATAATATTAGTGAGTTTTGAGGCATTTGTCATATGATTTTTGTAGTTCTGAGCAAAAGTCTGCCCTGCTAAATGTGTACAAAAATGGCAAAGAGTCAGTCTCAGTCCTTAGTTTGAATAACAATTTGTCGCCAGCTATTATTACCAACTCACATTGAATGAGCTCCATCTTGTATGTGCTTTAATAAACTCTACTAAGAAATCTGAGAGCTGAATGGATAGGATGCAAAGAGAGCAGCCCACAGTCTCCAAACAAGCACAGTTGATGCTTATTATGGAGACAGCGTGGGAAAGATGTGCTCAGCCAGTGCTTGTGATGTACCTGTACTGTGGTTTAATAGAGCACTTCAGTCTTTGGGGCTGTCAATTTCATAAGGACTAAATTTACTTAAAAAATAACTGACAGATGAATTTAGAGAGTATTTTGTTGCTCCAGCCTTGTAGTGGGGACCAGGAGACCTGGGTTCTATTCCCACGTCTGTCACAGACTTCCTGGACCATCATCTTACATCTTTGTTTCTCACTTTCCCCTTGGGCATAATATGGATAATACTTACTCACTTTACAGGGCTTAATTCATTAATGTCTGTAAGGTGCCTTGAGATCTGTGTGCACAAGGCACATTAGCACTGCAAAGCATTTAGTATATTATTTTATTATTTAAGACATCTGGGACCATTTTCACTGATGTGCTCTATCCATTTTGCACTGCTTTGGTGTTGCAAAGCAGCCATATTCCTCTTTAACAGGCCAGCAAGGCTGAGTTTATGACTGTCTTAAAATACCAGCCATCCAAAGCATTTGAAGGCTACTATCAAATATGGCTCTTCTTTTTCTATCCATTTACTAAAATGGTGACTACTGATTCTTCTTTTCACAGGGTGGGAATCTGCAGGGAGCTTTGTTTTTTAATAATAGACATTAACCAATAGTGGTAGAATATTTTGGCACAGTGAAACACAGGAATTACATTGGTGCAAAAATATGTAAGTATGTATGCTAGGAAACTTCTGATGTGGACAAGACTGGAAAAATTTCTGGCAAGCATGAAAAACCATTGGGGACATACTGGGTCAAACCCTGGTAGGTTTGATGCACCATTACTCTATCTCTTTCTGCTTTTTTCCTTGAAATATTGTTTTTCTACATTGTTTTCATTATTATGAGTACTGAAATTTCTTAGATAAACTAGTACACAAGCAGTTTCTTTTTCAGTAGAATAGCAATTGTGTACCACGGGGATTATTCTCATTAAAATAATAAATTCTATTTCAACTTTGTACATCTTTATTCACACACAGAGACACCCACGTGCATGCACACATCTATGTGTTCAGTGTGAGATACAAAAGGAGAGACCTAAATATCAATTAGCTACTCCTAGGTCCTCTGAATGATAAAATTGTCATTCATTTATTTAAAATGACAATAAAAAGGAATGGTTTAGCAGGGGGTTTAGCCTTTTGTGGGACACATGGAATGGAGCCCAAGTTGCAGCACAATCTTGATATTGATCTCTTAGCCAGAGAGTTAATTTGTCAATGCCTGTAATTTGCCAGGCTTTATGAATCCATTCTTCTTCCTTTGGAGGAATATTTCTCTTCTAGATCTGTGCTATTACTTTTTTTTTTTTAAACTATTTTTTTTAATGCAGTAAAGATAAAAAATGACATAAATCTCTGAAGTCTTTCATATACATAGAAACAAGTATGGGACTCGTAAAAGAACACCGGACTGGAAGGCACACTGATAGTCCTCTGTCCATCTCTTTGCTTTTAAGGGTTCTGTGCCATGTAATATTAACTATCCTACCATACTGCCTTGGAAACCCATAAAATTTTTGCCCTCACTCCTTCTATAAGAAGGTAACTTCAAAAGTACTCAGAGGGACAGGAGAGATTTTTCAACTTCCCCCCAAATTAAATCATGTGCAGGTTACATCTGTGTTAGACATCCTAACCCTGTTTTTTCCCCCCCGTGTGAATTCCCAGGCAGCTAAGATGGCAAGTCATGGAGTCATAGCCCTCTGACAGGAGTGGAAAGTGATGAGCAGTCAGGAACAGCACGTAGCTGGGCTGCTGCTGGCAGAAGTGTCATGAAAACATGCAACCACAGCTTTAGTCCCATTTCTGATCTCTCCTTCTCATTCTCCTAACTATTTTATTAGCCTTTCTCCAGACTTTTTTTCCCATCTGAATTAATCTTTCCTGAATAAACAGGGCTACACACAGTATTCCAAGTGAAATGTGAATTCTGTGTGGTGGCATTAGTATTTTCCTATATTTGATGAATATACCTTCCCTGATATGCTCTAGGAGCTGGATTTTTGCAGCTAAAACACACAGGCACACATAAGTATTCAGTGATTGACTGACACAGCCTGTTCTTTCTCCTCTGTCATTTCTAATTTGTAAGTTTCCAGCCTATAATCCAAATTCTTGTTACTAGTTCTTAGTTATGTGACCTTCCATTTTTTCATAGTAATCCATTTCAGTCCATTTCTTGTATTCCAGCACTGAAGGTCACCCAGCTCCTCCTGTAGGATATTTCAGTTCTTCTCCAGATTGATTTTATCTTATGGCAAGAGCAGAGATGTTGAAACAGGCGGGAAAGCTGAGCTCTGGTGGTGTCCACATGTTCCTGTTCAGGAACATGTGGCTGAGTCTTGGCTCTATAACTCAAAGGGGACAAGAATGACTAGAGATGCACCCAGTGATTTAAACCACCACAATGTTCTATTAGGTTCCTAAAGACACTCATAAAGGGGCTGTAGTCAGTACAGTCTGGACAGCGAGGTATTCTGAATTTGCAGAAATTATCTTCACCTTGTGTTTTGACTAATACATGACTTTAATGACCAGATTGGTCCCTTCTGATCTTGTTACAAAATTGTAGCTTTTATATGTGTAGCTTGGACAGCTTCTCTTAGAGTTTCACTTCAAACACCTCCTTTTATTTCCAAAGGTCCTGGAAATGCTGATCTTTAAAAGCACCTACAGTTCATAAATCTATTGTCATGTCTGTAAAAACTGAGATAAACTTCAACCCTGATGGGTTGGGCTACATGTATTTACATTTTCAAGGATTTGCAAAGAAAAGGTGTAAAAATCTACATTATTAAAACCCGACAGTAACTATAATATTTTTCAGACCTTTGAATGAAGATGAAGAGTTTTGATAGCTGTACATTTTTTATTTATGTTATGAGAAGCAGCAGTCTAATCACATCTCACAGCTTCCATAACAAAAAAGGCTGAACAGCAGAGCGGTCAAAGGGCATATGTGGCTGACTTTGACCAGTGTGTCAGCTCTTGTCTTGATGTAGCCTGTCAGTGTGGAAAGAACAGAGATACTTTGCAACCACAATCATTAGGCATAACCTTCAGATCACACAGCAGCATTGGCTTTCATTGGCTCTTGTTCCCTGAAGCCCACGTATTACTGAATTTAGAGTTAAGAAATTGTAGAGGACTGGTGATGTCATAAAATACCACCTTATTTTTGAGAGCTTTCATGATATGTTATTCAGAGAAATGCATGGAACATTTTATGTTAGTTTAATGCAGCACCACAATTAGAAGTGCTGTTTTGTGACATGGTATTGATGTCTAGCTGACATCAAGTAACTCCATTCCTTGCCTGAAAGTGCACATTGATAAGGACAATAAACAGACATGAGACTAGGTACCTTCCTCCAAGTAATGATTTAGCAGTTACACAGTGTTTGATACAACATCCTTTTAAAAAACAGAAGTGGATGCAAAGGAGACCAGGTGGTAGCACTTGAAGCTGCCTGTTTGTCCATTAGGATGAGATGCAGCAGCATCAATGATTACAGCAGCAATGTAATTATGTACAGATACATTATATATTTAGTTACTGTACTATGACTGTAATGTTGTTAATGACTAGTAAATTGAGGGTTAGTTTGGAAATAATGCCAGTTTTAGGGACAGCTGATGGTACCACTGTATGCAAATTCATGTGCTTTGGTTCATGCCTTTAAGGACTTAAATGCATAGTGTAGTTTTTCACTGAGGTGTGATGATGCTGTGTCAGATATACAGCGAAATTGATGCTAGACTGTCATCCAAATCAGATTTGCAGTGTTTTGTGCAGTTGCCACAACTGAACTTGACTATATATACCATGCAAATGCAAATTGCTGCCTAGGATGCACACAAAAAAATAAAGCAGACACTTGAGACTGAAGTTTTAAAATCGGTAGATATACTTACAGTAATTTTAAACTTCACTGAAAGTGCTGCAGCTAATGTCTCTTCCCCTCCACTCTCATTACATAGTCTCCCTAGGGTATAATCAGTGTTCAGGGTGATTTTTGCTAGTAAGATTTGATTCCCCCACTCATAACCTTTTTTTATTGCAATATTAAAAAAATAACACCCCCCTCCCCAACAAATAAACAAACAAATAAACAAAGAGCACACACCCCCGCCCCAACAGCCCCCAGAAGTCCTTAACAGTCTGCAGATATTTAGGACCAGGATCAGCTGCCTATACACAGGTGTGCATTTACCTGAGAAGCTGGAGTCAAGCAGCTGTGGCAGAAGGATATGAGTTTCCCATAGGTTCTATGTAATTTATCACCCTGTGTCAGTGTTCAAGATGCCTAGGAGAGCTCCAAAGGGATGGGATGCCTATGAATGAGCAGCTGAGTCATGCCCTATGGTGTCCACAGGGTATGGCATCTAGGCTACCACTGACTCAGTGAAGGCTTATGGTGAGATTCATGCCTAAAAATAGGTTTATACTGTTATATCAGATGCTCTGAGGGATTTCATCTAGTTCTGGTTCCTGCCCCAGGAGACCACAGGTTTCCCAGAAGTTCTGTGTCATGTCTACCAGCCCTGTGAGCATGTCTCAAATTCATGAGAACCTCTGAAATGGCCACAAGAGCCTTCATTTAGGCAACTAAATTGCATCTAGCATGTCTATTTTAGAGTAAAACAAATAGCTCTTTAGTTTCTATAGACTGTACTTGTACTGACCATAAAAAGAGCTCAGACATCTAGGACAGGAGTCATTTGTCTGGAAAGAGGCATCTCAAGCCTTTCAAGACATCTTTGGTATGCACACAGGGCTGCAAGATGTGACATGGGACCCAAAAGAGACCCTGAGCACTTCTGGAACAGCACCTGGTTCTTCCAGCACAGAGACAGTTTGAATGATACTCGATATTGACATTTAGACTGAGCTCCTCTCTTAGGCAGAGAACTTAAATATAGACACTGATGTATAGAAGATCTGATCTCAAACTGAATCCCATTCTACAAGCAAAATTTATCTGCCAGAGCAGGAGACTGCTGTCACATGAGGTAGCCTGGGTCTTCTGCTGTATCTTCAGCTGCTAGTCCAGCTTGGGCTTTCCATAAATTTTTTGTCATACTAGTCATCTCTGTAGGCTTGCTTAGATGCATTTCAGGTGATTCTTGTGCCTAACTTGAGTGACTGAATGGTGTTGGACCCTTGATGTTGAACCTATTTATCCTTCAGTCTATAAAAATGACCAGCTTTTTTCTTAATCTTACATTTGTCCTTTTGAAGTCCCCAACCCTTGCTATGCACCAGCTACAAGCTGAAATGAAATTTTACAGTTAGATTTTACAGATACTTTCATCTTTTAGGTACCAGTTTTAGAGATCTACATCTGGACCACTGCGATGCACCTAGGAAGGAAAAAATACAAAACAAAACATCCCCCAAACCCTTTACCAAATCTGTGAGTCTTCATAGAAAAAGAAAAAAAAATCTTTATTCCTCAAATTGCTAAGCTTTTCAGCATAAAGAAGTGAAGAAATCTATCCTTCCTGTGATTTTGACATGCAGTCTTGATAAAGGAGGAGATGGTTTTTAAGGAAATGAGCTAGGGTATCATTTTCCTCTTTCCACTGAAAATCTCAGGAAAAATATTCCACTTCTCTATGCAAAAATCTCTTCCGTGCACTGAGACAAGACATAAGCATTTATTCTTATCAGCTAACTCCCTGCAAGCAACCAATCTGCAAAGATATCTGAAAAATATCCCTTAATTGATAAAAAAAAGGTAAATGTTAAAGATGGAGACATTTAAGATAGTGTATTAAGAACATGCCATCATTTTAAAGGTTCATAACTTAACCATAAAAATTTGCTCCAGGCTGAAACTTGGCATGGAAGGCTGCCATATTTGTAAGTAGGTTATTTCATTTCAGGCTACATTACTAATGCACTAATGCAATGTGAGCTGTTATATTTATTAACTTGCATTGATTTTTTTTTTCCTTAGAAAAGCACAAAAGTGTTCCTTTCCTGAACAGGTGGAAAAGGGATATATGAAGATAGAATTTGCCTTCCCTTTTATCAGCCTAAGAGGAGGAAATAAGAGTCAAACATTTATTTCTTTCTTACAGAAATAAAGGAAAAGCCAGCAAGTGTTTGTTTCCCAAACTGGTTCTGAGATATTGTAAATGCATAATAACCTTTTTTAATTTTGTATTAAATTTAGAGTTCTGTGGGCAGAATTCTCTGCATAAAAAGCTCAAACCTTATTTTCAAATGGTGTGGGCTATCAGGATCTACTATTAATTTTTGCAAGACTTTTTGTCTTCAGAAAAATAAAAAGGTATTTTTGAGAAGGTACTAAGACAAGCATAAAGGGATGGGGCCTTCTAATTACCTGGATGTGGTCATTAAGTCCTTAAAAATCTCAGTTTTGGATAGCTTAGTGGACAACATCGAAATACAACATCTACAGCAGATTTTCAAGGAAGGAAAAGAGAATACAGAAATAGATTTCTCTGAGACTTGTGTAGTGTTCTCTAAATACTCAATCCACTTCCAACCTGCTCTTCCAACTGTCTCTCCTAAAGATTTGTCTAGTGTGGAAACCTTGCCAGAGTGTAATTTTGGTGAAATTTCTGTCACTGCTCCCTGTCATGAATATTTATTTACTTCCCAATGGAAATCATTGCTCATATGAGAGGGAGTTAACGGTTCTTAATAGCCCTTTCTGATTTGATTGATGTTTTTGTCACTTCCTCCAGTAAATAGGTTTCTATTAGCATACCAAATATGCTATCTGTCCTTTTGCTTCTGCAGGCACTTACCTGACCACTTACTTAAGATTTAAATATCCCTCCTAGGGGTTTTCTGTCAGTTCAGGGGCTGTTTTACACACTAGCTGTGAAGGACTTTTTCCATTGAGCTTGGCTACCTTACACAGCAACCACATTGGATCTGTTCAGGCTGACTATTTGGGGGAGTTCTGTAAAAGCAATAAACATTTGTTCATACCTTATACCAAGGACTTGTGAAAAGGATAACACTAGTGGGCAAACAATCCACAGGGACATTTAATCATATATTTATATTTCAGCTGTCTAAACATATAACCGGATGATGTTTCATAGGTAGAACAGAGGTTGGAATAGTTTTTTTCATGGAAATACACCCCAAAAGTCATATATCATTCATATGCCATATGCTAACCTTGAAAAAGTTGCTGCCGAGGAATAAACTCTTTCCATTATTAACCACTGTTTTCAGGGCTGAAGGGTCCTAGTTTTAAAACAAATGCCTCAATGTTGCTCGTGTTTTAATATTGCAAATAATGTAAATTTTGTATTGGGCTATAGCCAACAGTTGGCATAATAGAAGGGACATTTTGGTCTTTTCCCTGTGCAACGCTCATTCGTGTGTATGGCCCAAATATGTAAATTCTGTTAAGCAGAGAGATTTTTGGGATGCCCTGGACAAACCAAAGTGAGAGACTTGCCTTTTTCACTAGTGTGAGTAGTTTGAGGTGGAGGGAGGACTTAAATCAACAAGTGGTTTAAAGTGCAGTTACCTACTAGTTCGTATAAATTTTACTGTTATGCTGTAAATCTGTGTTCTAGTGAAGATAAAAGAACAGAAGAAAATAATTTATGGAAACATAAAATAGGAGCTATGATTGTAGGAGACACTAATTTTTGGATTATCCTTATTGCTTAGTAATTTTCTGCCTCAGAAATTCATCTTTTGATTGCAAACAGATGTCTGGTTCTTCCCTGTGAGGAACACATAGGGCAAGATGCAAGACTGAAAAAAATAATCTATTGCCTTTTGAAGGGCTCTGGTGAAAATCAGGTATCTAAATTCAGGAGAAGGAGGCACAAGAGCACTATCTTGTGCTTGAAATTCCATGTGTGCTCAAGCACATACCAGTAAAGTCATCTAGACATCCTTGCTTTTCAGGGCCAAAAGTACCACGTTGCCTGAACTGAGGTCCTGGTTCATAACTTAGGGATTCACAATTAACATTTCCAGGTTCATCTTCACCAAGTCCTTCACAATTTATATCCCTTCTTTGAGCTCATCAATCTAAAGGAGCAGCTAGAAAATTATATTGGGATACTTTATGAGCAATAGAAATTCAAATTCAGGGCAGTACAGCTCATGTAAGGAGAAAAACAGTGTGTATAGTTCCATTTGTTCCTGGAAATGGTGAAAGTGTTTATAATTTTGATTAGTAATTTTAAGCTGCTGTGATTTATTTTGTACTACAATGGAAGCAAGAATAATGTGAATTTCATGTAACAAAATGATCAATGAACATCAGTCTTGAAAATTGTGTGGATACTACTGTGATAAACATACTGTTGCCCCTACTCTAAATTAGACCACATCAAGTCTCTCAGACAATTTCTTGTGAAGGGGTATATGTTAAGTGATCCATGGCACTTGTCCTTGGAGCAAAATATTGGTTCCTGACTCAGTATTATGTACTGGGGTGGATATTGTTTCATTCCTCAGTTTAAGGCCTATGTTTGGATTAAGCCCTTTTTGATTTACTATTCCAGTTTAGGAATGGGTTTACTGTGGCAAAGGAGTAGATGTAATCCTTATCAACTAGCACTGTCTGATCTCTTATTTCTAGTTACAGTTATAGCACTACACATGAGCTTGATCAATTAAACAGGAACATTTTCATAAAATAAACTCTCCACACATAGGCAAAGACCTTCAGTTTTGTCTTTTATGAATTCTGCATTTGTTTAAGAAACATAAAGACTTTAAATTTACTATTAATATAGTACTTATTTGGTTAGACTGGAGATAAACAGGATTACGAAATTGCTTGAGTTAACTTGGGCAACTGGCTACAGCCAGCAGTAGTGGCTACTGGAAATTTTCATGGCTTCCTAAACTCATTGGTCTGAAATACTATGTTTGCTAAATCAAGACTTTAACTATGTTAGAATCTCATACTTTTTGCTCAATTATGAAAATGAAAAAAGTTAAATATATTATATTCCTTTAGAGGAAGGGGAAACAGTCTTTGGTAGTTTACAGCTATGTCAAATTTCGGTGCAGTAGGATTTTGTTGGGCTAATATAAAGCCAGAAAACACCAAAGAGCCCTTCACTGCACAGTGCTACAGCAGCACTTTTCTGCATTTTAGCTGTTTTCCAGAGGAAAAACTAGCAAGCAGTACTTAGGCTAAAATATAGTCCTATCATTTTTACATAAAATATTGATGAGGAATAAACACTTAGTATCCCTAGTGTGAATTCACTGGACTTCACAAAACCCTAATATATGGATTAAGAAAAGTTAACATAATCCTTTTATGGCAACTAAAATCAATTACACATCGGCTTTGTAGTATTATAAATGTATTTAGTCAGCATAGAATTTTTCCAGCAGCACTCGTTGCAGATTGAAATTGACTAACCAGATGTTAAATATTAAATAGAACTAATCAAAGTATGGTTCAAGAGATTTTAAAAACAATGATCAAAGAGAGCTATTTATTACCTGATTCATGTTTCTATTCAAACACTGCTCCTATGATGTTATATCTACCTGAATTTAGTTTGCTGCAAGCTCTTAATTTTTTTCAGTTTAACAGGAATGAGAAATATAATTCAATAGAATTATGTTGATGCAGTACCATAGACAGAAAGGCACAAAGCTTAGGGAATTACAAGCAAAATTTGCTGGAACAAAGTTTATGGTATGAACAAAATGGACCATAGCTCCAATCTGAAGATGACCAAAGGCAGAGATATTCTTTCCATCAATTATACAAGGTTTGTCTTAGGGCCATTATGTAAAAAATAGGGTTTTTATTGCTCACATGATAAATTTCATGCATAACTTGAGCAATATTGAAACAATAGCAAGAATAGCTTCTGACTGATGTGAAAGCAGGAGAGGCCCAGTCACTGCAAAGAAAATCATGGGTTTTGCTTAATTGCAGAATTGTTTTAACATAGCACATGTAAGTTTGGGCTTCTAAATCTGCAAGGAGTCACTCAGTCAGCCTTTCTGTTTTCAAGCGGGCTGAGCACTTCCCAGTCTCACTGAAGCCAAGAGAAGTGCAGGTGAGGGACCTGCTACTCCCGCACCTTGCACTTGTACAAGGACAAAGGAACTCTCTATACAGTCAAAGAACAACATTTAAAATGGATCAAAGGAAATGTTCTTTTATACAATGCATAATTAATATGTGAAACACATTATCCTGAGAGTTGACGGGAGCCAAGGACCTCGTATTTGTTGCAAGAATATAACTTAAAAGCATAGTTGCACAAAATGACTACATGCACTGTTGTGTTTGATAAAGTAATTTTAGAGTGTCTGTCTCTATCCATTTTATAGTGTAAAGTACAAGTCATCAGAGACAGTAGGAAAACCTATTTTCCAGAGGAAATTTTGTCACTGTCTGTTAGTGAGATTACGTCTTGATTTAACCAGTGGTAGATGCTATCAAAATCAGATGACTCAAGCAGATGGAATATTGTGCTGATTGTGTGTGGCTGCTCCAGCACTGTAGTGGTTTCCTCACACTGTCACAAACACCACATCAGGAAAAAACACAGCAAATATCAACTAATTATCTGTGATATTTTTTGTTCTCAGTGCCTCTTTCCCTCTTGAAATGCATCAGTGAGTAAGGGATGTGGCACAGAGCATAGACCTCCAGGTCCACAGCCAAAGGTGCTTTGTGTTACTGAGAGGAGGAAAATGACTCACAGATCCCTAAGTCTCTCTCTTCCTTCTTTTGTGTTACAGAGAGTCAGCTGGGCACCTAAGTTGAGAAACTGATAGATCTGCCAGCAGCTGAGGGACAGATGCAGATCCCAGACTAGAGCAAGGACTTCAGCCTTTGGACATGCAAAGCAAGAAGACCTGGACTCAGCTGAATCCTTGCGTAGCAAACTTACAGCGCAGCAAGCAAGCCAAGATGCTTTGGGCTTCTAGTCAGTAAAGCTCAGTTTGGTTAAAAAATGTAATAATAGCCTGAAAAAGAATTTCTGACCTTAATAAGTATTTTCAGTGGCACCACATAAAGTAAAAAAGCTGAAAACAACTGTCAATCTCCAAATTATGTCTTTCTGGATTGTTTCTTAGTTTTCCCCACCCTGGTTTTCCAGCATGGCAAGATTAATTTCCTGATAAAGCTACACATACTCCATGCAACCCCTTTGGTCATGAAAAATATCCTGCTTTCTGTCACTCCTAAGGCTTGGATATGGCTTCCCCCACTCTTCCCACTGCAACCAGGTTCTTTGCTCCTTCAGGAGTCTCCCAGCCCACTCTGCATCTGCCTATGTCTTTCCATCTTTGATAGCTTCAAAAACCTCCCCAGGAAAGAAATCGCATTCTTAGGAAAGATGCAGCCCTCTCTTTCCAGAAGTTTCACCTCTGCCAGAGTGGAGATGATGGAAAGAAAAAGAGATATACACACACACACATATATATATATATATTGTTTGTATACATATTTGATTATACATATATATACACAAACAATGTAGGCACATACACATGTATAAGAACACACAAAAATAAACAGAGACAGAGCAAATCAGACACTGTACCACTTGTCAGAAAGACACATTTTTCATTCAACACTAGGGGTTGTGAAGGTAACTAAAAAGCACAATTGGCGGTCAAAAGTCCTAGCCAAATGGGAAAATTTGCTGAAGATGTATGGAGTCAAATACAGCTTTCATGAATAAAAATTTTTCTCTAGTCTTGTTCTGATAAACTTCCAAAGTCCTTTGCTGAATTGCTGCTTCTTCTCCAACAAACATGTTATAGCCAGGCAGAGACATAGAAAATTACAGCTTCATGACTCAGCTCTGCCAAGGTTATGAGCAGCTGAAAACAATGTTCTATGTATGGAAAATGCTAAGCATCCTTAATTCTAGGTGGCACTACTTTTGCCACTGATGGAGCAATTGTTTGGCTACCCTGGCACTGAAAAGCATCTAGAATATTCTGTCTTCATGATTAGCCAGAAAATAATTTATCTTCTGAGCAAAGGATCATTTTAGACCAAGTCTTATGTTTAAGCAAAGCAAAAATGTTTTGTTTTTTTTTGTTATACTTTCTTTTAGAGTTTAAAACTAATATTATGTAATGTGGTTTTGTTTGTTTGTTTTTGTTTTATTTTCTTTTGTTTTTCCACAAATACTGTGGAAAACCTATTTAGTCAAACCTGAGTACTCCTTGGGAAGGAATAAGCAAACTAACCACTATTCCTAAAAGCTACAAAATGGTTTACTTTTATTACTCTTGCACAAAAAGGCCCCAAAGTCTCAGAGCTATGATTCTCCAAATCACTGCTTTCTAAGCTTGACTGATTGATTTAAAAGCTTGCAAGAGATTTATAATGATTCACTATGTAAGCCACTGATTTTATATTTAAGTCAGAAGACTGCTTTTAAATGACAAAAAACTTTAGACCTAACATTGGACTCAGCAGGTGATCCACGGTTTGCTCAGAATTAAAATGGCAACATTTTGCTGGCACAAATGTTTGAAGTGGGGTTTTGAAGCACAGGCAGAATGCAATTTAATGAAAGATTATTGCAGAGAGCATTGAAATCTATGCCAGAATTTTCAAAGCTCCCCCTCTCTGTGTTTAATGTGGTAGGTATGCAAATAACTGGATAATCAGTATTTTTCCACAGGTATTCTCAAGGATAATTTTAAGCACCTGTCTTTTGAGATTCTGTGCAGATGGCCAGAATTTGAAACAAGATTAATTATCCAGTAATTTTGTGTTGGTCTAGAAGCAGAATTATTTTCACAGGCTGATTGATTGTGGAGTAAAGAAAAAAAAAAGACTCTGCTGTACAGTAGCTGTAACAAGCCATGTATACCCTTGTACTCATGAGTAGTGAAAACAGAAAAGAGAATGGAGGAGGAAGGAATGAGGGAAGAGAGGTTATTGCTTCATCTCTTCTAAGGCTGCATTGAGGACACAGTGACTGACCTCAACTCTTCTGTAGGGTGAGATTGGTTAGATAAGACAGCAAATTTCATGAGCTCACCACAGTTTTTAGTCATGAGGAATAGCAAACTTGCTAAGGATACCTCGTCAAAAACACTTCTCTTGTGTGGTAAGGCTTTATAAGGGTGGCTAATGTGCTAGGCAGCCGGCATTTGGGGAGATTCACGTGCGCATCTCAGGTGTCCCTCATCTTGATCAGGATGATAAGAAAATATTTGACATCAATACTCAGTTCAAACAGGATTTGCCAGCAGTAACCTCTATTGACTATCCCACTGACACTTCTTCTATAATTGTGAAAGTGAATATTGGTGTCATTGCCAGCCTGCCATGAAAAGACACCTTGAACCACATTAATATAATAAATCCCTCACCAAAACCCCAAAAGCTTTTCCATGTTATTTCTACAGGACATCCTGCTTATTCTTCCCCTTCAGGGAAGAATGATTCCCCTTCAGGAAGAGTGATTTGCTCACTCTTCAGGCAGTGAGCTTGCCTCTGAGGTCTCATTGTCTGCAATTCTGGATCAAGTGAGCTGCTCCCAGAACCTCTGTGTTTAGGGACACTGTCACAGGCATTTGCTTGAAATTTCTTTATCCAAGATACGTGTTATCAAGGTAGGGATTGTCTTCCAGATTTAGCACTCTAAGTGCAGGATGGAAAGTTAAGTAAGCCATAATTGCAAAAGAGGATTTAAATATTTTCAAGAAAGTTTTTGCCAAAAGTAATGTGATTTATGAGTAGTTAGTGGATAAGGTCTTCCTCAGGTAATAGAAGACTAGAGATCTTGTCTCCTCAAAGTGCACATCCATATGTGATGTATCACTCCTCCCCTTACATGACTGTCTCTGTAGAGAAGAACATTTTAAAACTTTTCTAAGAACAGCAAAAGAAGACATTCCCTGTAATATTGATCTCATCACAACAGATCACACATGCTTGGGAATAATAATACAGGTGTACGGAAACATGCCCTTCCCAAAAGTGTGTCCCTTGGTAACTGTGACAAATAGAGAAACACCATTTTATTGCTTAACATATCAAAGTGCTACTTATTTCCTATCTTCCTGACACAAAGATTGAGAATCAGAGTCTTGGTTTTGATTTCTTTTATCACATAAGCCTTCTGCAAGGCATTGTCAGGTTGCTTCTCTGTTATTTAATAGCATCAGGTCTCTGTAGTCTAAGAGGTATAGACCGACACCCCATAAACATCTTCAGAAGAGAAGGGCCTAGTTATAATTCCCTGTGCATCACTGAAAATGAGTCTTTAAACCAAAATATGTGAAAAAAGTAATAAGCGCAAGCACCAGAGGTCTGGACTGTGAGGTCCTCAGCTGCATGAGGCCATGAGTAGGGAAAGCAGGACTCCTGTGCTACCAGTTTCTTGTATTTAATTCTTTGAGAGATGACAAAATCCTATCCATACCCACATACTTGTTCTTGACTACTCTTTCTTGCTGGTTTAACATTTTATAGATTTTTTTCCCCAGCTGTTCATTTCTGTAACCCAGCCCCTAAAATATCATACAAAGATCTTGTCTTATGACTATTTTGTGACTTGGTGTCACTGGTTTTAGTCTGCTGTATTTTCCAGATCATAAGTAAATTATATATGTTTAGTTCTCCTTATAGTTTAGTTTGCCTTATTCTGAGGATCTGGTGTAAAGATCTCCCTACAAATTGGCTGTAATACCTTTTTCTTTAGAAGGGAGATTTTGGTCCTTTTATCTCTTTTTAACCTAGAGAGTAATATTTTGTATTTAAAACTTTAAAGCTGAAAAATGAAAGCCTAGATTAAATACTTCTGAAAAATCTGAAAAGAATTGTGTTGTTTTTTTTTCCTAAATTCAAGAGATCTGCATTTTCAGAGATGCTTGCAAAATGTATTTTCTGAAATGTTTATAAAATGTCTGCTGCCTGTGCCACTGCACCCCAAAAGTGACCAAATACTAAGACTTGTTAGTTCTACTTTATGTAGATTTATTTGCGAAAGAAATCCAAACCACCAGGAAACTTACCTGTATTAACTGTTTTATGTTGATGATTTTTCCTTTTCCTTGTTTAATGTTGCATGTCTGTTAGAAGACGTGTCTGAAGCAACAATTCAGGACCATGTCATAGTCTCAATCCATTTGTTAACTTTTTTTTTGTTTTAATTAGAGATGAGAAGCCAGTCTTCTTCTGTGTTTGATGTAATTCTTCTACAGCCACATCCCAATCCTCACTGGTTTGTGAACACTGTGGCAATACAAACAATACAAAGCATTTGTTTTTAATTATGATCAAGGTTCAGGTTGCAAAAGATTTGCATTATACCTCTTAGCATAGGTTAGATTTACAACAAATACATTAAAATAATTAGCGTTATTCTTAAAAGTGAGTCAGTAAAATTGAAAGTGACAGATAGTAAGTTGATGAAGGTAATAAAAAAACTTTAATCTGGTTGAGAGTGGCTGAGCAATAAAAAATACACCTTTTCAGAGAGCAAATGTTTCATGCCAGTAAATTGCAGAGAGAATGTCCTGGGTGTATTCAGTTGGGGCAGACACTGCCACTCCTGCACCTGCCCAGGTTCAGTCCAGGCTCAGTCTGAGCTGACCCAGTCTTTCTGTATTTTCAGATCCTCAGGAAAAATGATGGCACAGAGCTACTCAAAAGGCTCTATCCTTGCAGTGCCTTGGATCAATACCTGTTTTCAGAGAGCTTTGAGGCCCACAGAGAGGGAAGGGAATAAAGCTGAGTTGTCAGCTACTTGAGGATAGGGAGACCTGTGATAGATGGCACCTGGTTGATGTGTTTGCTGGCTAGATTTTCATCAATGTGTGTCATCTTCCTTTCAAAGAGGTAGCCAAAAGAGGCAGCCAAAAAGAAGGCATTTCTTTCCTTTATTTTAGTGGATGCATGAGAATTGTGGGATACTGTGTAAAGATCAGGGAGACTTTGGCTCATCCCTGGGAGCAAGTTCTGGGCACCACAGGGATGGAACCTATGGGGCACTGTGAATGGCAAGTGCCCATAGAAAGCAAGAAAGCAGTCAAAGTACTGAAGCGGGGAAACTCCCCCAGACTTCTCTCAAGAACCTGGGAAGACACAGTGGCTTCAATAGAAAGGTTATTGGCTGAGGTATAAGCCTAAAGAAAATAATATATCCTGGCAATGGGGAAGGAGGATAGAGGTTTGCTCACCCTTTCATTTCTATTCTTTGTAATTTTTAGTGGTTTAATTTCAAAATACCTATAGTGTATGTGTTTTGTATAAATACCCATAATGTATGTATATGCATTTCTGTTTTGAGGTGGAAGTAAAGGGTTTATGAAGATTCACCTGAAAGGTGAGTTGGACTCCTGTTTCAGGGCTGCACTAGTTAGGAGGGACAAATACCTTTTAAACAATGATATCTCAGCATCTTTCTTCTTTAATGGTAAGCTTTTATTTATATGAATGTTTATGTGCAGTCTTGCTGCACAGAAGCTTCACACACAATATGCAAGGGCTTTGGGTCCATAAATAGCATTATGTGTAAAACTCTGTTAATGGCACTGTAGAGAAGCTGCACTGTCCTATCCTGTTTTCTCATCTGCGTTGTCCTTTCTGGCTGCATGGATCTCCTTCTTCAAAGACAGCAGCATATTCACTCTGCCACCTAGAGAGGTGCAGTACAAACCGGGTGTAGAGCTGGTTCGTCTCGCATAAAGCAAGAGTAGGGACAAGTGACAGCCACATCTTAATCTTAGCATGAAATAGAAAATTGAGGCAGAGTCTAGACATGCTTTTTGCCTGCTGGTTATTTTGCTTTGTCATACATAACAACAAACACAAAAAGTATGCCAGTGTTTTTGCTTTTGAACTGGGCTGCATTGAGTACTGCTTTCTTTGTTCTTTCTAGATTTCTGTGAGTCAAAAAAATACTCAAATGTCTCAATATCCAACTAGTGTAAATATACCATGGTTGATGTAATTCAATCGAACAGCTCAAGATCCAAACACCTGATAACAAGGAGAATTGTTGTGTGAGTCTTTCATATCCATGTAGATGCCAGAGGCTGATACTGTGTGCCATGAGCCAGGAAACCTGTGTAGCTGGAAGGAAATGGACCCACAGAGACTGCGCTGGCTTATCTCACCTGTGCAGAGGTATGAGCACTTGGAGCAGATGAGTGTTGTGAGGTTTGAGAACTGCTTACCCTGTATGATCAAACACAGAACAAAAATCTCTCATACTTTAATGGTGTTTTACATGTATCCAGAAAGTCTGGAAGGAGCTCTGCTAAGTTTCAGCAATACGGAAGAGTAACTACAGTTTTATGATCAACTAAATATTCATGAAAGAGCGTGGAGAAAACCGAGTCATTGTAGTTACAAGGATAGGTTATGACTTACTTCAATAGCTTAGAAACCCAGTCTGTGGCATGTGAATGGTTAATGAAAAGCACAGATAGGAGCTGGGTGTGCATAAAAGACATGGTTTCAAGGTCCATTTCAATGTATATTCAGCAGTATAGAAAATAAAAATTGGTGAATTTTAAAGGTGAAATTTAATCTTAAATTCTGGTTCTTTTTTTGCTGCATGATGTTACCATAACCCCTAGGTGGTATTCAAACTTTATAAATCAGATTTGTCTGTTATTTATTCTAATTCTGATGCTTTTGATATGTAGTGCAATTTTCAGAGATTAAAATGATATATCCTTAATTCTTGGATGCTCTTTGATCATATTTATTCCTTTGCTCCTTTACACGTTGCTGAATAATTGTATATGCATTCACTAGCTGACAAGTACATTCCCTGTTTGATGGGCTAATTATGGAAACACACTAGTCTCTTCATAGTTAAGTTTGTTACTGGCTTTGAGCTTTAAGGCTGGTTTTGCTGTCTTATCTAACTGTGCTAGAATAAATCCCTCGAAGAGAAACATGGTATTGTTGAAGAAAATTAAGTTTTGTGGCTAACTGTTGCAGCAGATATAATTCAATATTTTACTGCTAGAAAATTCTTTTCTACATTGTTGACCTCTCAGAAATGTTTGTCTCTGTGCTGGGAAAGTAAGTCACATTAATGTTGTTACTACTGGATAGGTTTAACTGGTTCTGAATGAATTGGGGAGAGCCTGTTAAATCTATGAATCATAGGGTGGGGAATTTCAGTATTTCACTAGCAATCTTCAGAGGATTTTGTACAAGTTTCTGCAAGACTCCAAGAATAGCAAGCACCCAGACTCCACAGGGTGAGTTGTTCTCTTGCATGACCTGCCTGTNAAACTTCCAAAGTCCTTTGCTGAATTGCTGCTTCTTCTCCAACAAACATGTTATAGCCAGGCAGAGACATAGAAAATTACAGCTTCATGACTCAGCTCTGCCAAGGTTATGAGCAGCTGAAAACAATGTTCTATGTATGGAAAATGCTAAGCATCCTTAATTCTAGGTGGCACTACTTTTGCCACTGATGGAGCAATTGTTTGGCTACCCTGGCACTGAAAAGCATCTAGAATATTCTGTCTTCATGATTAGCCAGAAAATAATTTATCTTCTGAGCAAAGGATCATTTTAGACCAAGTCTTATGTTTAAGCAAAGCAAAAATGTTTTGTTTTTTTTTGTTATACTTTCTTTTAGAGTTTAAAACTAATATTATGTAATGTGGTTTTGTTTGTTTGTTTTTGTTTTATTTTCTTTTGTTTTTCCACAAATACTGTGGAAAACCTATTTAGTCAAACCTGAGTACTCCTTGGGAAGGAATAAGCAAACTAACCACTATTCCTAAAAGCTACAAAATGGTTTACTTTTATTACTCTTGCACAAAAAGGCCCCAAAGTCTCAGAGCTATGATTCTCCAAATCACTGCTTTCTAAGCTTGACTGATTGATTTAAAAGCTTGCAAGAGATTTATAATGATTCACTATGTAAGCCACTGATTTTATATTTAAGTCAGAAGACTGCTTTTAAATGACAAAAAACTTTAGACCTAACATTGGACTCAGCAGGTGATCCACGGTTTGCTCAGAATTAAAATGGCAACATTTTGCTGGCACAAATGTTTGAAGTGGGGTTTTGAAGCACAGGCAGAATGCAATTTAATGAAAGATTATTGCAGAGAGCATTGAAATCTATGCCAGAATTTTCAAAGCTCCCCCTCTCTGTGTTTAATGTGGTAGGTATGCAAATAACTGGATAATCAGTATTTTTCCACAGGTATTCTCAAGGATAATTTTAAGCACCTGTCTTTTGAGATTCTGTGCAGATGGCCAGAATTTGAAACAAGATTAATTATCCAGTAATTTTGTGTTGGTCTAGAAGCAGAATTATTTTCACAGGCTGATTGATTGTGGAGTAAAGAAAAAAAAAAGACTCTGCTGTACAGTAGCTGTAACAAGCCATGTATACCCTTGTACTCATGAGTAGTGAAAACAGAAAAGAGAATGGAGGAGGAAGGAATGAGGGAAGAGAGGTTATTGCTTCATCTCTTCTAAGGCTGCATTGAGGACACAGTGACTGACCTCAACTCTTCTGTAGGGTGAGATTGGTTAGATAAGACAGCAAATTTCATGAGCTCACCACAGTTTTTAGTCATGAGGAATAGCAAACTTGCTAAGGATACCTCGTCAAAAACACTTCTCTTGTGTGGTAAGGCTTTATAAGGGTGGCTAATGTGCTAGGCAGCCGGCATTTGGGGAGATTCACGTGCGCATCTCAGGTGTCCCTCATCTTGATCAGGATGATAAGAAAATATTTGACATCAATACTCAGTTCAAACAGGATTTGCCAGCAGTAACCTCTATTGACTATCCCACTGACACTTCTTCTATAATTGTGAAAGTGAATATTGGTGTCATTGCCAGCCTGCCATGAAAAGACACCTTGAACCACATTAATATAATAAATCCCTCACCAAAACCCCAAAAGCTTTTCCATGTTATTTCTACAGGACATCCTGCTTATTCTTCCCCTTCAGGGAAGAATGATTCCCCTTCAGGAAGAGTGATTTGCTCACTCTTCAGGCAGTGAGCTTGCCTCTGAGGTCTCATTGTCTGCAATTCTGGATCAAGTGAGCTGCTCCCAGAACCTCTGTGTTTAGGGACACTGTCACAGGCATTTGCTTGAAATTTCTTTATCCAAGATACGTGTTATCAAGGTAGGGATTGTCTTCCAGATTTAGCACTCTAAGTGCAGGATGGAAAGTTAAGTAAGCCATAATTGCAAAAGAGGATTTAAATATTTTCAAGAAAGTTTTTGCCAAAAGTAATGTGATTTATGAGTAGTTAGTGGATAAGGTCTTCCTCAGGTAATAGAAGACTAGAGATCTTGTCTCCTCAAAGTGCACATCCATATGTGATGTATCACTCCTCCCCTTACATGACTGTCTCTGTAGAGAAGAACATTTTAAAACTTTTCTAAGAACAGCAAAAGAAGACATTCCCTGTAATATTGATCTCATCACAACAGATCACACATGCTTGGGAATAATAATACAGGTGTACGGAAACATGCCCTTCCCAAAAGTGTGTCCCTTGGTAACTGTGACAAATAGAGAAACACCATTTTATTGCTTAACATATCAAAGTGCTACTTATTTCCTATCTTCCTGACACAAAGATTGAGAATCAGAGTCTTGGTTTTGATTTCTTTTATCACATAAGCCTTCTGCAAGGCATTGTCAGGTTGCTTCTCTGTTATTTAATAGCATCAGGTCTCTGTAGTCTAAGAGGTATAGACCGACACCCCATAAACATCTTCAGAAGAGAAGGGCCTAGTTATAATTCCCTGTGCATCACTGAAAATGAGTCTTTAAACCAAAATATGTGAAAAAAGTAATAAGCGCAAGCACCAGAGGTCTGGACTGTGAGGTCCTCAGCTGCATGAGGCCATGAGTAGGGAAAGCAGGACTCCTGTGCTACCAGTTTCTTGTATTTAATTCTTTGAGAGATGACAAAATCCTATCCATACCCACATACTTGTTCTTGACTACTCTTTCTTGCTGGTTTAACATTTTATAGATTTTTTTCCCCAGCTGTTCATTTCTGTAACCCAGCCCCTAAAATATCATACAAAGATCTTGTCTTATGACTATTTTGTGACTTGGTGTCACTGGTTTTAGTCTGCTGTATTTTCCAGATCATAAGTAAATTATATATGTTTAGTTCTCCTTATAGTTTAGTTTGCCTTATTCTGAGGATCTGGTGTAAAGATCTCCCTACAAATTGGCTGTAATACCTTTTTCTTTAGAAGGGAGATTTTGGTCCTTTTATCTCTTTTTAACCTAGAGAGTAATATTTTGTATTTAAAACTTTAAAGCTGAAAAATGAAAGCCTAGATTAAATACTTCTGAAAAATCTGAAAAGAATTGTGTTGTTTTTTTTTCCTAAATTCAAGAGATCTGCATTTTCAGAGATGCTTGCAAAATGTATTTTCTGAAATGTTTATAAAATGTCTGCTGCCTGTGCCACTGCACCCCAAAAGTGACCAAATACTAAGACTTGTTAGTTCTACTTTATGTAGATTTATTTGCGAAAGAAATCCAAACCACCAGGAAACTTACCTGTATTAACTGTTTTATGTTGATGATTTTTCCTTTTCCTTGTTTAATGTTGCATGTCTGTTAGAAGACGTGTCTGAAGAAACAATTCAGGACCATGTCATAGTCTCAATCCATTTGTTAACTTTTTTTTTGTTTTAATTAGAGATGAGAAGCCAGTCTTCTTCTGTGTTTGATGTAATTCTTCTACAGCCACATCCCAATCCTCACTGGTTTGTGAACACTGTGGCAATACAAACAATACAAAGCATTTGTTTTTAATTATGATCAAGGTTCAGGTTGCAAAAGATTTGCATTATACCTCTTAGCATAGGTTAGATTTACAACAAATACATTAAAATAATTAGCGTTATTCTTAAAAGTGAGTCAGTAAAATTGAAAGTGACAGATAGTAAGTTGATGAAGGTAATAAAAAAACTTTAATCTGGTTGAGAGTGGCTGAGCAATAAAAAATACACCTTTTCAGAGAGCAAATGTTTCATGCCAGTAAATTGCAGAGAGAATGTCCTGGGTGTATTCAGTTGGGGCAGACACTGCCACTCCTGCACCTGCCCAGGTTCAGTCCAGGCTCAGTCTGAGCTGACCCAGTCTTTCTGTATTTTCAGATCCTCAGGAAAAATGATGGCACAGAGCTACTCAAAAGGCTCTATCCTTGCAGTGCCTTGGATCAATACCTGTTTTCAGAGAGCTTTGAGGCCCACAGAGAGGGAAGGGAATAAAGCTGAGTTGTCAGCTACTTGAGGATAGGGAGACCTGTGATAGATGGCACCTGGTTGATGTGTTTGCTGGCTAGATTTTCATCAATGTGTGTCATCTTCCTTTCAAAGAGGTAGCCAAAAGAGGCAGCCAAAAAGAAGGCATTTCTTTCCTTTATTTTAGTGGATGCATGAGAATTGTGGGATACTGTGTAAAGATCAGGGAGACTTTGGCTCATCCCTGGGAGCAAGTTCTGGGCACCACAGGGATGGAACCTATGGGGCACTGTGAATGGCAAGTGCCCATAGAAAGCAAGAAAGCAGTCAAAGTACTGAAGCGGGGAAACTCCCCCAGACTTCTCTCAAGAACCTGGGAAGACACAGTGGCTTCAATAGAAAGGTTATTGGCTGAGGTATAAGCCTAAAGAAAATAATATATCCTGGCAATGGGGAAGGAGGATAGAGGTTTGCTCACCCTTTCATTTCTATTCTTTGTAATTTTTAGTGGTTTAATTTCAAAATACCTATAGTGTATGTGTTTTGTATAAATACCCATAATGTATGTATATGCATTTCTGTTTTGAGGTGGAAGTAAAGGGTTTATGAAGATTCACCTGAAAGGTGAGTTGGACTCCTGTTTCAGGGCTGCACTAGTTAGGAGGGACAAATACCTTTTAAACAATGATATCTCAGCATCTTTCTTCTTTAATGGTAAGCTTTTATTTATATGAATGTTTATGTGCAGTCTTGCTGCACAGAAGCTTCACACACAATATGCAAGGGCTTTGGGTCCATAAATAGCATTATGTGTAAAACTCTGTTAATGGCACTGTAGAGAAGCTGCACTGTCCTATCCTGTTTTCTCATCTGCGTTGTCCTTTCTGGCTGCATGGATCTCCTTCTTCAAAGACAGCAGCATATTCACTCTGCCACCTAGAGAGGTGCAGTACAAACCGGGTGTAGAGCTGGTTCGTCTCGCATAAAGCAAGAGTAGGGACAAGTGACAGCCACATCTTAATCTTAGCATGAAATAGAAAATTGAGGCAGAGTCTAGACATGCTTTTTGCCTGCTGGTTATTTTGCTTTGTCATACATAACAACAAACACAAAAAGTATGCCAGTGTTTTTGCTTTTGAACTGGGCTGCATTGAGTACTGCTTTCTTTGTTCTTTCTAGATTTCTGTGAGTCAAAAAAATACTCAAATGTCTCAATATCCAACTAGTGTAAATATACCATGGTTGATGTAATTCAATCGAACAGCTCAAGATCCAAACACCTGATAACAAGGAGAATTGTTGTGTGAGTCTTTCATATCCATGTAGATGCCAGAGGCTGATACTGTGTGCCATGAGCCAGGAAACCTGTGTAGCTGGAAGGAAATGGACCCACAGAGACTGCGCTGGCTTATCTCACCTGTGCAGAGGTATGAGCACTTGGAGCAGATGAGTGTTGTGAGGTTTGAGAACTGCTTACCCTGTATGATCAAACACAGAACAAAAATCTCTCATACTTTAATGGTGTTTTACATGTATCCAGAAAGTCTGGAAGGAGCTCTGCTAAGTTTCAGCAATACGGAAGAGTAACTACAGTTTTATGATCAACTAAATATTCATGAAAGAGCGTGGAGAAAACCGAGTCATTGTAGTTACAAGGATAGGTTATGACTTACTTCAATAGCTTAGAAACCCAGTCTGTGGCATGTGAATGGTTAATGAAAAGCACAGATAGGAGCTGGGTGTGCATAAAAGACATGGTTTCAAGGTCCATTTCAATGTATATTCAGCAGTATAGAAAATAAAAATTGGTGAATTTTAAAGGTGAAATTTAATCTTAAATTCTGGTTCTTTTTTTGCTGCATGATGTTACCATAACCCCTAGGTGGTATTCAAACTTTATAAATCAGATTTGTCTGTTATTTATTCTAATTCTGATGCTTTTGATATGTAGTGCAATTTTCAGAGATTAAAATGATATATCCTTAATTCTTGGATGCTCTTTGATCATATTTATTCCTTTGCTCCTTTACACGTTGCTGAATAATTGTATATGCATTCACTAGCTGACAAGTACATTCCCTGTTTGATGGGCTAATTATGGAAACACACTAGTCTCTTCATAGTTAAGTTTGTTACTGGCTTTGAGCTTTAAGGCTGGTTTTGCTGTCTTATCTAACTGTGCTAGAATAAATCCCTCGAAGAGAAACATGGTATTGTTGAAGAAAATTAAGTTTTGTGGCTAACTGTTGCAGCAGATATAATTCAATATTTTACTGCTAGAAAATTCTTTTCTACATTGTTGACCTCTCAGAAATGTTTGTCTCTGTGCTGGGAAAGTAAGTCACATTAATGTTGTTACTACTGGATAGGTTTAACTGGTTCTGAATGAATTGGGGAGAGCCTGTTAAATCTATGAATCATAGGGTGGGGAATTTCAGTATTTCACTAGCAATCTTCAGAGGATTTTGTACAAGTTTCTGCAAGACTCCAAGAATAGCAAGCACCCAGACTCCACAGGGTGAGTTGTTCTCTTGCATGACCTGCCTGTTTTTGTATAGAATTATACTTCACAGCTCTGTGGAATGGAAGAGCCAAATAAACCTTTCAGAAATGATCTCAGAATAGCAGGATCACAGAAAAACCTTCAATATCCCCTGAAATTCCAGAAAAAAATGTGCTATTAAGGTGTTGCTATGTGAGCAGAGCCAGCCCCAAGTCTGTACCCGGTAAGAGATATGCTTCTTGGTTAACAGAGGATGCTATAGCTGTATTTAACAGCTGTTAATCTCCCTGGAATAAAACCAGTTAATGTTTCTGGCAAAGCTGGATCTCACATGAGAATAATTTCTAATGTGGTACATAGTAACAGCCATACTTCCTCTTATCTGTCACAAGGGACTCTGCTGAGAAGACACAGTGAGACTTGAACCAGTTAAGGTGCAGAAACACATTCCTGGTCTGATATATATATATATATATATATATATGCATATATATGTATATATGCATGCCCAGGATTCACCTGCTGGTGTCTTGCTGGGATGCAGAGCACTTTGGACCCTTCCAAACTTCTCACACACCAGGGCTGCCCAAGGTTTCAGGAATGCTCACTTAAATACCAACAAAACCAGAGCAGTAGAATGTAGAAAAAAAAAAAAAAAACCAAACCAAACTACACAGAGCAGTTTGTTGGTATAGGAAAAATCTATCCCATCCCTCACACCTGGCAATCAGCCTTTCCATCTGCAACACAAGAAAGCCAGCAATTAGATGCAGGGAGAGGCTGAAGCAGGCAATTGTAGGCAGCAAACCTTCTGAGGATAGGGGCTCCTGTCAGGAAACTCACTGAAGGGGAACCAGTAACTGGCCCAATTACAGGGAAAGCTGTTTCTAGGAACTTTCATCTCAGAGTAACATTGTAATTCTGGTGTTGTGCGAGGCTTTGCTTCCACTTGAAATCAGTGTTGCTCTGTTACCTGGTGGAGGGGTCATCTGTATTTTGCTTTAATATACTTACACTAATTCAATTTAACTATGGATACAGCTACATATACATGTATGGTAAATGTGTGTGTGTTTATATGTGTACAGAATAGCTAGTTAGCTAGATGAAGATAGATATGGATATGTAAGTTCTGTATGAGAGGAATCGTTTTTCGTTCTGTAAGGAGTGAAGCTCTCCTTGTCTAGACACACACATAGATATCTATTCTGATTGTATTCACCCATTTCACTATGGTGAGCACTAGACTAGAAATTTTGGCTTGTATTCTGTGCTTGCCAGAATGGGATTTTACTTTTCACAGTATTTCCATTCTGACAGAAGTTGAAGCTTAGAGGCAGTGACAAAACTGAAGGAATAAAACCTGCATTCACTAATAGAGCTCCTGTTTGAAGACCTGGCTTAAAAAGTGTTAGTACGTAAAGCACTCTTTTGTCAGCATAAGCTCTATTTATACTGGAAAATCTTAATGGAATAAACCAACAAACCATACATGATTTGGAAACCTCACCAGGAGTTGCACCACTTCTATTGGTGTAGCTTTTCTGGGCAGAGAAAACCCCAGTGGGATATGCTTTCATGCTTATGGACAGGAAGGTTTAATGAAAAGGAGGCATGTGTGAGTCTGTTGGTTTGGCACTGAATAAACACATACATGATTATCCTTATTATAGTTTTCCTCATACTTTTAACTATTTTTGTGTCAAATTATGTGGTTTATTCCAGTCATTCTAACTGATTTCTACTACCCTGTTTGCAAACCCCACTGCTCTTTTCCTAGGAGACCAAATATGGGAAAAAAGATATTAGATTTCAGTTTTCCATGTTGCAATGTCATTCTGACACCATGTTCATTAATACAGAGTGTGGTGGTGTGGTAAGAGCTATTAATTCAATTTCTTTCACATCATCTCTTTTATTTTTTTTTATTTTTTTTGTTTGTTTTCCAAGGAAGCTCAGTCTGTTTCATCTTTTGAAAGTCTAATAAGTATTTTGAACAGGTTAGAACTATAAATCTAGTATTGCTAAATCCTACAGAAAAAAATTGCTTATGAAATATATTGATTGCAACTGATAATGATTTTTCCACCCTCTCTTCACTGGAGGCAAATAAATAACTATGGAAGTACAATGGCATTGTCATGGCTGGAACTTTTGCTTTAGTACATTATAGAAGCCTGTGAATACCCTTAGCAATAAGCCATATTCTTCAGTGTGATAATGTTCACTGTCTGTGCTTCTAAGTTCTTACTGAATTTGATAGTGAAAGCTAGTGATTAACAATTACATGTCCTCAAAATTCCTGATTTGTTTCCTCTGTCAGGACTGTGAGTCTATTAAGAAGTGATTAGGGAGGATCTCCTTCAAGTCTCCTTCACATCAGGATTCTCCCTTTTTTGGTTCAGTTAACTCGAGGTGGGAGTTGCCTGTGATATTTTCTACATTTCACCTTCCGAGGTTATGGGCACTATTCATATGCCAGATCTCCCTCTGAGATGAATAAGTACAATTTTTATGAATTTTTCTTCACTTGTAGAATTTAATTTTCATAAATAATTAGAGAGAGATGAGTTAAAACTACTATTTAAACAGGTAGCATCCTTTTGTTAGCCTATTGTCCAACTTTGGAACCCAGTTGTTTTAAAAAGGATCTGGGCCCTTCTCCATAGGGATTTTCCTCTTTGTAGTTTTGCCTTGATCTAAATCAGCCTGTTGTAAAACAGATTTTGGGATGGAGTTTCACAAAGAAAAACTGTTATCTGGAGAACTAAAGGGACTTTCGGTTTTCTCTCGGAAATGTTTGCTGGCTTCTTTTTCTGATGTGGCCAGGATTTGCTACCAGATTTATGACAATGTTGTTTAATTCATACATCAAAATAAATAAATTAAGTGCTTAACTTCATTTAGTTCTTTGTGCCGTTTCCTGTGCTGTGAGGGCTTTAATGAGCCCAGCTGCTCTGTAGAATTGCTGAGGGTGGAAGTTGGCCTGGGAGGGGAAGGAACAGCTTCTCTTTGAAGTGCTGTCATGACAGGATCACTAAAGCAAGGCTTCGAAGGGGAAATTCCTGTTTCCCTTCCTATTCTACTTCAGCGGTCTTGACGGCAGCAGTTAAAAGGGAGAAGCACTGAGGCCTTCAGACTTAGCTTCTCAGCCATTTATTTCATGCCAAGCTTCCAATGGGAACTGTGGGGGAGAGAGAGAAAGAAAAAGAAAGAAAAGGAAAGAAAAGGAAATAAAAGAAAAAAAATAGAGGGAAGAGCAAGATATTTATAATCGTTCTATACAGGCACTCATCCCACAACAGCACCCACCAGCACTCTCTGTGCCCACCCAACACTCAGTACTGGAGCTGGGAATACTAAGGCCACCTGTATTTGCCAAGATTTATTTTTCTAACACTTGGTCTTAAGCCATGAGGGGAGAGGGAGCACAGATTTAACTATGGGGGGGTGGGTACAGGAGGAGGAAGGTGACACCTCATGGTAAATGGGGCTTCATTGACATTCAGAGGGCTACACAGTGTTTCATAGGTGTTCAACAGTCAGGTGTTAATTCCAATTAAATTCAGTTACAGCAATTCTCTTATCTGCCCTGAGTTACATATTTGCTGAAAGATTATGGTTAAAGTCATTGGCATTCTTGTATTTGCTGAGTGCAATTAGCTGCAACATATGTACATATGTACATATGTATGTATGTATGTGTCTGAATGAAACCATATGACAGAGTGAGGAATGAGATTGCTCTCCTTCCCCCCCACACCCCCTTCAAGTTTGAAAATGCCCTGCAAAACACTGGCATCCAGCACTACGCAGCAGATGGCTGAAAATTTTGTCCCCCTAAAGATTGGTTTCAGAGTCCCCTTCTTTACGTGTCCTATGCATTTATTTTAGAGTGACTTACCCTATGAATGTGCTTTTCTTCCTTATAATAAATGAGAAGATGCAAGAAAGCTACCTCAAGAGAGAAATTTAATATTTTAGATAGCTGAAGTTAGCTGAGATAAATCCCCTTAACAGTAACAAGACTGAAGAGCCAGAGCTGCAATGTTGAATCAGCTGTTCTCAGCAAAGTACCATCACAAAGTTCTTTCTTACATTTCAGGACAGAAAAAACTATCCTACAGTTGTGGAAGAAATGAAGGAAAGTCAAGATGAAAATGAGATTGTAGTAATAGTGTTACATGTGTGCTGAGGAATCTTAGCAAGGTCTTCCTTCTTTTTCCTGGAGAGTCATCTTCTTGGGGATCTGCAAAGCAGGTGCTAAGCAGTAACAGTGTCTTACTATAGGAATGTTTCTTTTTAAATTTTAAACTTTAAAATTTGAATTTTTAATGCAATCTAAAATCCTATCACAGCTGTTGAGCAGAGTGCACTTGTTCTTACAAGGTCTTTAAAATATCTTCTGCACTTGGACTGTGTGACTCTTTGAAACATATAGGGCTAAATCAACTACTGGATTCAAGAACAACAGTGGATTTTTTTTCCTCTCAGAAACAATATTTCAGGGAAAAGAGGTTGTTTTGTACCTCTCTGTGTAAGTTTTGTGGCCAGATATCTAGCAGAATGTAGACAGTTAAATTGACCATGACACTGCTGTTTGGAGAGACCTAGAACTCTGACAATTCTCATCCTCTGTCTTGGACACATTATAGCTTGGATTGTATTTTAGCTTTACTGTTTATGACATGAAGAAGGGAACTCTACTGTGGCGTTTTGGGTGTGGTGATTTTGAAGCAGATGCTCAGCAGATCTTGAATCTAATGTGTGCAGTCCACAACTGTGGGCACTTAATGTTAGTGACCTACCGGTTCCTTCTAGTCCTGTGTTCCTCAAAACAGATAGCTGCATTAGCACTCCTGAACTGATGCCTCTTTCCTCATACATATGTTGGTTAGTATGTTCAAACACATACTAATTGTGGGTTGCTTTGCAGTTGTTGCAGGAGTCCTCTGTATATGAAGGACTTTGTTTAAATAGGAGTGTTCAACAGTGTCATGAATGTTTTTTGTCAGCTTGTATTCTGTAAAATTATGGGGTAGCACTGGAAATTCTTCTGTTCTATTCTTACACCTGTAATAGTCAGACAAGCCCTTGACGTGCTTGGTTACATAGCCAAGATGGTTAGATAATATAATTTGTATTATTTCAAATAAAACACTCTTCTTGTGAGCTTGACTTTGCAAAGCTAGAAGATCTAAAATGCTTTTCTTATCTTGAGCATTTTTGAATTAAATTTGTTCATCAGTAAAGTCTAACTTTTTTTGCTTTCTTTCTTTTTTTTTTAAAGGGCAACTGTATTACAGATATCAACTTGCTCCCAAAGGAATATTGTTTTCTGATCCTTCTAAGGGACTTCTGTCTTCTAATGGAAAGACCTAAAGGCATTCTGAAAGCTCAAAGGAGTGAATGGAAGATCTTTTCCTTTGATTTTTACACATCTGTAGTATCAAAAACTACTCAGTTCATTCTTTATTCATCTAAGTTTGCTCAAGACTCATAAAAGACACCTTAAATGTGTTCTTTGACCTGAATTGTGATACAGATAATATTCTGAAATTCAATATGCTTCAACACACAGTAATCAGGTAGTATCAATTTACATCACTGCTTTTACTATACATGAGTGTCCTCTATCCTTTTTAATTGCCTCTAAGTCTTTGCTTCTCCAGAAACAGTGAATCTGTTATTTTTTGCATTCTCAAGTGATGCATACAGATTTTGAAAAATTTAATTGAGAATTTTGTCCTGGCTATTTTTGGTCCGTGATATTTTTCAGGGAAAGGTAAAAACTGATAATTGTTTTCTCTCTCACAGCTTCTGACAACAGAGTAAAGAAGCTGATAGCTATCTTACAAATCTTTTCATTACTTGGGGAGAGAGAATGAACCAAAGCAGTCATTTTCATTGATCATAGGCTAGATATTTCCTCCTTGGCCTTTTGGTGCTACACCTATCTGTTTCTAGAGTAACCTACAAAAAAAGCCCAAACAACAGCAAACCAACCAAGCAACAACAACAACAACAACAACAACAACGAAGAGTAAGAGGAAAGGTGAAAAAAACCTTAAATGTTGCATGCCAGGTTCTCCGTTCATTTTAGTTTTTTTCTTCCAGCAATGCTTCTTACCTCTTCTCTGTCTTATTTTATAACCTGATCAAATTCCCAGTTTATATCATCTTGGCCTCATGGTTTTGTTGTCATCCACAGATTCTCAGCATCTTCTTGAAAACTCCATGTGGCTTCTACAAGCCATTTCTATTATTTTCCTTAGTCACATCCTACTGGAGAAGTAAAAGTTTCTGAAATTAACTACCTATCCAATTGTCTCAGCAAACATTTGTTTCCCTTCTTCACATATAAACCTTTTGAATGCCACATTTGCAGCTGCTGTGTGACTCTTCATTACTTTACTCACATTATCTCTTTTTTGTGTCCAGTGACATTGTTTACACCTATAGATGTGATTTTTGTTCATCTCCACTTCTTTTAGTGCCTCCATAGGTTTAAGTTGGTTGCACGCCCCTGGTTGTCTTTGCCGTTTCAATCACTGTTAGACACATCCTCAATTACAACTTCAATGCTCTGGCCTTTCTTGACCCTTTTAACTGTTAGTTCATTACTTGCTTATGCTGAGTCACATCCTTGGCTTTCATATCTAAAACATGTTAAAGCTCTTCTCTTTCCTCTCAAAAAAAAAAAAAAATCTACCTTTTTCCACCTGGAGATAAAGAACAAATTCTCTTTGGTATCTACACAATTTCAACGCATGTCATTAGGTAGCCATTAGCACAGTGTCCTGTGCTTGTGTTGCACCTTCAGTTGCTGGTTTTAGCCACAACATTAATGATGAACAGTTCTAAAACACTTTTCTTCCATGTTTTTGGGTAATTGCCTTTAAACCTATTTTGTTTTAATGTAGCTTTGTTTTGATGAGGCTTCTAAAACATACAAAATGAGTTGCACAATATAGTTGTGTGTTGTGTGGAAAAATACTTCCTTTCTGCATTGCTTTTTGTCCTATTGTCTAAAAATTAAAATATATTCCAACACTTCATCAGTGTAATTAATCTTAGAAAAAAAATGCAACACTTGCTATGAAATTCTGAAGGTCACATTTGGTTAAAAGTTTAGTAACAATTTTGTGTTGTTTTGGTTCTTAAAACTCTAACAGAATACTGTAAATAATAATTCCAGTTACAAATCAGATGAAAGTGATAATTTATGGCCAAGTTAAAAACTTCTGAAAATAGGTCTGACAGAACATTAACTGCTTCAGGAACTGGTATTTTATACCGTTAACCACTGATTATCTTTAGCCATCACGCAGTGACAATTGGATAGAGCTAGTAGAAACTGAAAGTCTTTGGAAATCTCTTTGAAGGTATGAAAATAAGGAGTAGAAACAGATTAATATTTTTAAATATTATTAATGAAAAATTTACTTGAAGAGGGGAAAAGAGAGACCACAAGTAAATGTATCAAGCAGGAAGACAATGCTAATGAAAACACTTGTTTGGATTAAAAAAATAGCCTACTTCTAGAGGGTTTTGTTTGTTTTTGTTATTAAACAGATGCATGTTCTTGCATCCTTGTACTTCAGCAACAAGTGGATTCATTACGATCATTAGTTTCCCATGGTGGTGTTACATCAGGTACATTTTCATCAGTGCTGCTGCAGTATCATCAGCTAATGTGAAGATTAAGATAAGCAGAAAATTATTTCCTTGTGTAGTCAATATGAGTCTTAATTTCAGTGAAGATGAAGACCCAAATCCCAAGAGGACCTAAGCACCTACACTTCCCATTGATTCATCCTTCTCAGACCCTCTCTGGATCTGGGTACAGTAATAATATCACCACATTGCTGCTGCCTGGGTATAGTAATAACGTACTACATTGCTGCTTAGATCTCAAGGCAGTGTGTTAACAGTTTTTGTTCATTAAAAAAGTTTTTTGTGGGGTTTGTATTTACTGATTATTTCTAATCTAACCTTTTTAGTCCTTCCAGTTCATTACTGAGTCAGGAACATCACTGTCTAGTGTATTTCCTCACTGTCTTCTATCTCTTTCTCTTGCATTTAAAGAAATAGTTACTGATTCACTATAATCACTGACATTTCCTCTGCTTTCATTTGTTTCTGTACTACTGACTGTTTCCTCAATTTCATTATAATCAAACAGCTCTTCAGCGATAGACTGCTGTTCCTCATCTTCATATTGATAATTTTATTTTCACATGCATCATCCTGATTTTCAAGATCTTCTGTGCAGTCCTCAGAAGATGAGTCATTTGCAACAGACAGATTTTCATTACTGGAGTCATCTTTAGCGTCAGAATATGTTGGTCTATTCTCAGGGATATTGTTTGCTCCTCTGTTCCTTTCATTATCTCTTAGAAGAGATGTGCCTGATGTACTTGCTTGGTCATTACCCAGATAATTAAAATCAAATGTACTTATTTTGTAGATTAAACAAGAACATTTTTTATTATGATTGTTTGTGTTTGAAGCTTTAAAAACATCTTAGGATAAATGTTGACCTTAATTTCGCTGGCTATTTAAACATTTGATGTAAGAAATATTTTCATTCAATAGGTAAAACAATGTTAATTTTTAATAGCTTTGTTTCATATGTTGACATAGCATAATTTTGTAAAAAGTGGAGGAAGACATATCAAAGTAGATGTTCCAGTAGCTTCTGTGTAAATATTGTCATTTGCACATATTACATCTGTCGTCGGTGAAGGCCAGGAATGGCAGAAGGTAAGAAAGGTAAATGTGGCTGCAAGCTGTGTGTGGGTAACATTTCTAGCCAGTAGAAGGCATAGAGGAAAGGGCATGTATGTTATAAATAAGAGCCAGCAGAGTCTGAGACTGTCCCAGCTAACTCACCCAGCCTAAGCAAGTAATGTTGACTCTCTCCACAGTCCATGGAGAAAAGCTCCTGGGTCAATGTCTCTCCACATACTGCAGATGTCTGAGCTGAAAATGACATGTTCTCTGGAGCTATTTCTCCCCATACACTGATAATTTATTATATTATGAACAGGAGGTATTTGCCACCACAGGGTGCAGCCTGTCAGCCAGTTCCCACCCACCACACAGACCACTTGTCTAGACTGCCACGCATCAGTTTCTCCAGGAGGAGGTTGTGGGAAACCATATTGAAAACTTTGGACAAGTCCAGGTAGAGAATGTTCACTGCTTGCCTCAGATCAACCCGAGAGGTTACTGGTCTGTTGAAGACAATCTAGTTTGTTGAGCATGATTTGCTCTCAATGAATCCATGCTGGCTTTTCCCAATCGAGTGCTTCATTAGACTTGTGATAGCCCCCACAAGGATTTGTTCCATAACATTCCTAGCAACTAAAGTAAGACTCTACTATAAGCTCCTAGATCCTCCTTTGAACCCTACTTGTAGATGGAGGTGACATTAGCCTTCTTCCAGTCCTCCAACCTCCATGACTTCTCAAATATTATGGAGAGTTCCCTCATAATGACATCAGCCAGCTCTCTTAAAACTTGGGAGGAACAGCATCGGGGCCTATCAGTTTGTAGGGATCAAGTTCCTGTGGCAGTTCACAAACCAACTCTTACTTCACTGACAGTGGGTTTGTGATTGCACCAACTCAGATTTCTGTTCTGAAGGCCAGAAGACCAACAGTGAATGGTAAAGACAGAGGTGAAGAAAGTGTTCAGAACCTCTGTCTTTTCAGCATTATTGGTGAGTAATTCTCCTCTCCTGTTTTTCTTTTTTTTTTATGTGTGGTTTTTTTGTTGTTTTTGTAGGCATTTCCAAATCTGGGGAAGTAGATTTGACCTATGGAATTTTATTATGCGTATCTATAACACTGTTATGAAATTTGAATCAATATGTTCTGTAGTACTTAATTCTCATCAATGTCAACTTCCCTAAAATCATTGAGCTTGTATTTTCTTGTATATAGTGTCTTCCTGACTTAATATTTCTAATACTGCTTGTACAAGATGTTCTGTAGATGCAGCCTTATGGTGCTAATCATGCTTGGCTCATTCCCTTGAACTGGATCCAGAATAACCTCATTTTGCATTAGGGTTATCTTCTTTGAAGAGTCCTTATATGTGATGGAGGGATTTAGAGTCTTGAAGAGTGTGATCTAGTTAAGGACATACTTCTTCATATTTTTACATAAAGTAGGGTGGAAACTAAAACACTGTAAAGTTTTAGTTAAGGAAAGTGTATTAGTAGATTACAATAAGCTTTGCCAGCATTGCCGTAATATTTTGCTTTTGGACATCCTAGCAATTTTTCTTCTTCCTTTTGTTCACCAAATTTGTTTTGTGCATATTTTTTCGCTTTTGTTAAAAAAAAACCAAACAAAAACTCCAAACCAACAACAACAAAACCAAAAAAAACCCAGCAACTTTAGATATACCTCTATACCTCTATACCTGGAGTTAAAAGAAGAAAAAATATTATACTGTGCCCTTTAATGTACATTATCATCCCGATTTCGTTGGTAGGAAATACATTTATCATGGATTCTGAAAATGAGTTCTCTTGCCTTGAGGTTCCAATCTATATTTTGAAAAGGAATGGTCATTTCTGTGGGCAGATTTCTGAGCCTCTCTTGAGTTTTGTACATAAGGTTACTCTTCAAAAAAACCCAAATATTTAATTTTTCCTTCCTCATTTTGCTGTCAAAAAATATGTAATGCCTGATTCTTTGTGAGTTGCATATATAAATATAAAGATGGTGTCCCTGAGAGTAGTGATATAAAGAAATCATGCTTATGGCATTAACAGTGCCTTAGAATTACCATCAGACTTTTTGTTTTTCTGTATCATCTTTAATAATACAACAAATGTCTTCTTCTGAAAATAACGTAGAATTCAGGAAAAGAAGGGGACATTATCCTTTGAAATATGCAAAATTTGAACAAAATAAATTTTCAGATCTTTGGAACAAGGATTTGTTTCTATTAAAAAAATACAGAAAAACAAAAGAAATTAAAAAAAGAGCTAAGAGGATAAAAAATTTGAGCCTGAGCCAATTGAGCCAAAATAATTTGCACAGCTCTAGTTACAAGTCAAAACAGAGTCCAATCTCATAGCAACTAGGAATTGTTTTCACATTAAAGTTGATCAAAGACATCTGAAGGTCACTTTTTTTTTTCCAATCTGAACAGTATATATGTCTCCAAAACACTCTGTTGGCATTGTCACGCCAATCTGGCCAACGAATCTGGTCAATGACTAATCAAACACAAAGGCTTACCTTTCGGCTTGGCTAGAGCAAGCCAGGGACATTTTGGCAGGCCAGCATGACCAAGACATGCAAGATTCAGCTCCCTAGTAGCATTTAAAATTTCCCTAAAGGTTAAAGTACTTTGACATATTCTTTATTCTCTGCCTCTAAGAAAGCGTGACTATAGACAAAATAATACTGGAAAATGCTTCCTTGCAAATGCCATTCCTATGTGTTATCCTTGAGACCAATCCTTGTCAGGCTCTGGAAGGAACCACAGCATATGGCAACACACAGTGTGGAAACTCATAGGAAAAATGTTGAGTTTTTTTCTTGGCCCCATTTTATTCACTCACAGAGTAAATCCGCTTTCCCTGGGGTAAAGCTGAATCTTGAAGGTGGACAGCATTACTCGCTTCAGATTTTTCACTAGCTGGATATGTAAAGGAAATTTTGAAAAACATAAGGACCTGTCCTCAGGAAAGACTTTTGGGCTCCAAATGGCCAGTGCTTACAGACTTCACAGAAAAATTGCAGAATAATCTGAGTTGGAAGGGACTCACAAACACCACCAAGTCCAAACCTTAGCCCTGCACAGGACCATTCCCAAGAGTGTGCCTGAGAGTATCATCCAAACACTTCTTGAACTCTGGCAGGCTTGATGCTGTGACCACTGCCCTGGGGAGCCTGTTCCAGTGCCCAGTCACCCTCTGGGTGAAGAACCTCTTTCTAATATCCAACCTAAACCTTCCCTGACACAACTTCAGGCCATTCCCTTGAGTCCTGTCACTGGTCACCACAGAGAAGAGAGCAGTGTCTGCCCCTCCTCTTCCCCTCACAAGGAAGTTGTAGACTTCAATGAGGTCTCCCTTCAATCTCATCTTCAGTCTGAACAGACCAAGTGCCTTCAGCCACGCCTCATATGGCTTCCCCTCAAGGCCCTTCACCATTTTCATTGCCCTCCCTTGGACACCCTCTAAGAGCTTAAAATCTTTCCTGTATTGTGGCACCTAAAGCTGCACACAATATTCAAGCCTAGGCCACCCCAGTGCAGAGCAGAGCGGGACAATTTCCTCTCTCAACTGGCTGGCGATGCTTTGCCTGATGCCGTTCAGGACACGGTTGGTCCTCCTGGCTGCCAGGGCACTGCTGACTCAGATTCAATCTGGCACTGACCAGGACCCCCATGCCCCCTTCCGTGGCACTGCTTTCCAGTATCTCATTCCCCAGTCTGTATACTTTAGGAAAAAGCAGATCTTTAGTCTCACCCTCATATTTAGTATTTATTTTTGGGGGGGACTAGAGACATAGTTCTAGGTAGGATTCTGTATGCCCAATTTTATCCTATGTGGTACTGCAAAATCTTTATCAGGTTGGTGTTGCTTATTTTAGTGCAAGAGCCCGCAGTTACCCGATCAAGAAGGAAATTCTGTATTCAGAAAGTGACATTAGAGTGGGATTGTAGGGGGTGGGATTGGAGAGGGGGAGGTAAGGCATGGAGGGGGTTGCTTGCTTTAATGAATATTTCTTCCTTATTGTTCTGCTGCTGGCTTTGCTAAAGTAACACATTTTCATGACTGGTCCAGCACTTGGGAGTGTCTGGCTAAAGGTACTACAAGTGCAAGATATTTCAAACAGATGACTTTGTGCATCTCCTTTGTTATCCTGTGAATCCATACCTCACTTGGGGAAGGAGCTGCTTTCTCTGTTCTTGGTGAGATGTTTGATTTTAACCTGTGTTTGAAAATTTCATACATTTTTGGGAAATGAAAAATAAAATACTTTCATGATGGTCTGCTGTAAAACATTGCAGCTATTTGCCATGATGTTGACTTTCAATAACAGAAAATGAAAGGTCTACTGAAATAATTTTGCTACCCAGTGATTTAGAGAGACCCAGTCTCGCCGTAATTTAGACTCAACTTTTCGTCCTCGCATAGTTCAATGATTTGCAAGCTGTTTCTGGCAGCCATCGCTGTCAAACCAATGATATTTCTTCTTCTCCTAACTTCTTGGCCCTTTTCCCTCATAATTAACTTCTTCATCTGATTTACATCTATTTAGGTCTACCTTTCTGAGATATAAACTCCTGAATGAAAATACTGTGATAAGAGTACTTTTTAAGCCATTTCCATGCCTGACATGATTGTATTTTTTATATGCAAAATTCAAATGGAAAATTCCTGTCCTCACAAGGGCTCCATTTTATTTCATATTCTTAAAATATCCTAAGAATTTACACCCTCAAATTTCAGAGTAAACTGCATGATAATAAGTCTTAGAAATGCAATTGGCTTTTTTCATGTACATGATTTAACTGCAAAATGCTCTTAGTTTTTAGGCAGAAATGAAGAAAGCCATAAGTTAATGCTGCAGCTTGGATCAAAGTGTTTGAGAAACTGCAGTTGACTTTAATCTTGTTAAATTTTTTTGTGACAAGGAAGTAGCCTGATGCACTTGTTAGAAATAACTGATGTACTCTATTTGCTGCTCTCTCTTCTGTCTCGTGTAATACCTAGGGCTGCCCATATCTTCATGCAACTTTTTGTTTCAAAACAGTAAAAACATAAGTAATCAATCTAGGATAAAATTAACAGTAAATCTGAATGGGGAAGGAACAACCAAGTCCTTTGGGGGTTGCTTTTCTTCCTGGACCTATAGAAAGGCCCTACCTTTACATACAGCTGTATGCTTTTTCCCTTTGAGACCTTAAGTAAATTTCTGGATCCAAACCCATCACTCTTCACTGAACCAAGTAATTTTTTAATGTGATAACAGGGTTCATGTTTCCAGCATTTATATAGCCTGAGGCCAGTTGATTCCTGAGGTTCTCGAGGGCCTGCATATTCTCTGTTACAAATCCTGACTGAGAAAGAATGTTTCTGTCATTGTCTTTGATATGTCAAAACTTTTACTTTCATTATGACCCGCAGATGATCATATCCATTGAAAGAATGTGACCTAACCAACTGTGAAATAAATCTGATAACTCCACTTCAGGTGGTGTTCTTGAACAAATCTAATCTCAGAGAAATCTTACTTCTGTAGAGTCTTTTTTGCTACCAAACTTTGTGGAAACTGCTGCTTGACAGTATGTATCACAGAGTGCAATGCTACTCTGCTGAGATGGAGACCTTTGAGCTTGTTCCTCAGGAACTCATACACTCATTCATCTCAATCAGCACCATTTGGTACCTTACAACCTTCATTAAGAGTCCTACAAATTTACCTAGTAGGATGGTTTACTGAGGTACAAGGCTGGATTAAGAGACAGAAACTTTAATCTGTCTTCCATCCCTGGAGATGTTAACATGTGTTTTCTCTAATCTGCAAGTAGGATGCTTATAACCTCATAGACAATGCATAAAATAAAATATAAACTTGTTCTCACAGACATGAAGAAGCTGTATTCTGTGTCCATTATTTGAATTATATAAATCACTGCCATGAGCCACATCCCAGTTGTGCTAGGTGCTGGACGAAATCAAAACAAAAAGTTGGTGATGGATATATCAAGTTCTGAAACAAAACTGAAAAACCACAGCAGATTGATATAGACAGATGAGGGAGTAGAAGGAAACCATAAGTCAATGTGAAGAGAAGTGTTGCCAGCACTACCAACCTAACTGCTGCCAGGTCTTTCACAGGCCTTGCATCAAATGGATTTGAAGGTGGATGTTTATGGAGAGCTCCCAAGCATGAAGGGTAGCAGAAAAGAAAGTGTTTGAGGATGCAACAAATGAATGATGGGTATGGGCATTGTTCACTGGCTGGTGCTGGGAGCTGACACTCTGAAACACAGAGGGAAAAAATAGTGTGGTGGCTAGACCATGAAGGGCCTGGGTAGTGAACAATGTTGTTAGGGGAAGGATTTCTAAGAAGAAGTGATATAGTCTAAACAACAACCTAGAAAAATGGGAGGCTTACATTTGTCATGAAATGTTGCCATGACCAGAGAACAAGAGAATGAAACACTGGGAAAAAATCCCTAATTGTTTGAATACATAAGAAAGGCTGTGTCTCTAAGAAGACATACATAGAAAATCTACAAAATTGAAGTATAGCTTCGACGAGAATGATAAGCATGATATTTGAGATCTAGACTAAAGTACTGTTCAAAGACGCTGAATCAGAATGACAAAGAAAGAATAAGAATGTATTGACCCTGATAAATGGAGCTTAAAAACTTAGAAAGTGGTGTTGAAAAGAAGAAAATCAGTTTTACCAGGCAGATGTGCTGGCTGTGACTCAACTGCTTATACCTCGTCACTGAACTTGAATTTTTGTGTGAGATTTTCCTAAAGTCAGGGTAGCAGGGACCCATGTACCTTCATAACCATTCTCCATCCCTAAAGTTAGAGACTGAATCAGAGTCTCTAAAGAAAAAAATAAGCCAAACCCAAAACAAACAAAGAACAACCAAAGAAATAAGAGGGCTAGGACAGCAAACTGTCTGAACGATCAAGGGAAGACTTGATTAGAAAATGTTTGATGAGTAAACAAAAGTTGACTGTGAACTTTGCCAGTGAGGAAACCAAGGCCACAGGGAAAGAAGTTTCAGCAGAGGGCAATTTTAGAGATCTAGCATGGATTTGAAAGAAAATTCTTGCTACTGAATGTAAACTGTGTTTGGTGAGGTTAGAGATGAAGGGGTAGAGCTATGCCAAGCAGAGATGAGTGGGAGGCAGAGAGTGTGAGAAGTTTCAGCAGTGGTGACTACACATTACAGAAGTTCAAAGGAAGCATCAGATGTGGTCATGTTTGGGTAGCAACACACAGTAATTCTTGCCACAGTAGGTTGCAACTAGTTTTGCTTTGTTCAGACCCTGATCCCACACCAGTCAAAAGTGAAATTCATTTGTCTAAGGTGCATATGATGTTAAGTAAAATGAGTTTTCTAAGACAAATACTGAAATACTGAAATGTGCTAGCAATTCAGTAATAGTACATTATCATTTCTCTTTATAGTTTCACTATAATTTTTTAGAGCTTTATTGAAAAAATTAGGCTTAGTGGGATCATCTGTTCTAGTCTTATTTATATTTCACAATAGATACACTTAAAACTCCTACTTCCCTTGCAACAACTTAAAAATAAAATCTGAAAACTGCTAAAAACTTAGAAACACTTTTTCTTTTCCATAAAAATTCAAAAAGGCAACTTAAAAAAACCCCCACTATACTGAAGTTACACAATTAGCAGATTTCAGTTTGACATATTTCATACGTGGAGATGTTTCCTTGAATTTATTTTTTAAAAAAACATTTTATATAACAAGTTAAAAATAAACCTTCATGCTGATTTAGTAGCATGAACTGAGATTAAAACTTCAAAGACAATTATAAATGTGCTGCAGTTACTGAGCACATGATTCTTTGAAAACATCAGTCTGGAATATCAGAGGTAAATGTCAGAGCTCCATATTTACCCTGAATGGTATAGTTGGCCTGTGTTCAATGACACTAAGGGAACAATGCTTAATTGTATCATTTTAAATATATTTTCCTTGTGTTTTTTCCCCCTCTATCAAACAGACCTATGGTTAACGTGAAGTGTACAACAAACTAAAACTCATGGCATCTTTCTGGGAACAAAATAATGAAGTTGAGGCAGTTTTCAAGATAAGGGATTTGCTTGTTGAATAACTGGCTTGATAAACTACTGCTGAATAACATTGCCAAAGAAAACCTAACAATGTTAAATATAACTTAAAAGCTATATATGTTTGTTTTCCCATTTGCTTTTGAATATTCAGAAATTGAATACATGAGTGCATACTTTATTATATACAGGCTTTTTTTTTCTCCCCTCCTTTATTATTGTCCTCGATTGCTACTTTTTATCTGGGAACACTGAGCGCAGTTTCTACAATGATCATAGGTGAAACATAGATGTGACAACGTTTACCCAAAATTAGCTCTTGGGAGATCAAATTTATGCAAAGTACTGCTTGCCATTCTAAGGATATCTGTCTCCTTTGTAACATCCAAGTTTAACATGCAAATATTAGGAATAACAGGATAAAGATAAAAGCTGAGGAGCCTTCTTTCCCTTCCTCCTTTTGAAAGAATTCCCTAATCTTCTCTTGGCACCCAAATACTGTTTATTTTCTTTCCATTTGTCAATCCATCCCACAAACTCCTTCACAGAGTTATGTTTTAGCAGAGGATGATTTAAGATCATGACACTTCTGCTTTATTCAGCCAAAGGAACCCAACTGCAGGTGTTCCCTGGCAGAACACTTCACTGCTTTAAAATTGTTACTCAACTATCTTTTGCACTGTGTCAACAGAAAGATCCGGACTCCAGAGCTGGGCAGAGCCACAAGCTGTGCACCTCAGTAATGTCACCTAGCACAGGACACACTCCAGATGTCAGACACTGGACACAAGACACTAGCCATGGATACCTGTACATGTGATACATATATCATGACCTATTTTCTCTGCATCCATGGCTCTTTTGAAAGCTCACTTTTTATTATAATGTAGAACATAGACTCTCTTGCTTATATATAATTCCGCTCTTTTATAAGTGCTTTAAAAGGTGGCTTTACCTTGATAAAAATAACGAGTAACAAGAATGAGACATAATACCTGCTGTTAAATGATTAATTTACATCCACTCCATCTTCACCTCACCTCCCTCTTCATCACTGGCCTAGCTACTTATCATACTAGCCAGCATAGGAGAGGAAGGGATGACATTTGGCTCCTTCCCTTCCTGTATAAACATGCAGCATGAGTGAGGTGATCATCTGTAATCTGTTCTTTTTCTGTGGAGTATTATTATTATTTTTATTATTTTTCTACTTAATGAAGCTGATATTCATGAACTGAGCACTAATGTACTTGCTTGCTGGACATACAAATGTTGCTTTTGTATTACATTTGCAGTGGTTCCTTAGAGGTGGAAATTCTGGAACTCAAATTCTCTTAAGAGCTAATAAGTGCATTGGTCATAGGCAGTAATTTTTTTCTGCTGGTGTGACCTGTGTTTTTGGTCAGTGCCTTTCTCATTTCCCAAAAGAATAATTATGCTGCACTGTTCCCATCTCTGCCCAGGCTGAATTCTCTGTAAGCTTTCTGAAATCACATTTGACTGAAAAATGTGAAATCTGTGGTGGTTCTCCTTTCTGTGGATGCAGATTTATGACTCTGGAACTGCCCAAAGACTTCTGAAAAGTGAATTTCTATTAACATTGAAGTTTGAAAGTTCAGTTATGCCAAAGAAGAAAACTATCTTCATCCTTTTGTTTTCCTTGATATTCTAGTATGCTGAAAGTAGGGAGCAGCAGAAAAATAAAATATGTTTGCAGTGATCTATGGGACATCAGTAATATGTAATGTGTTGTTGCATACCTTTTGGACTTAGCTGTTGAAGTCTAGGCCCAAATATTATGTTTGTGTAATGTAGGCAAAATATGACAACTGTGAATAATTGAGGCCAAGCCACAACTTTCTAGGATGAAATGGAGTCACTGAGCCAGCTGGAGAAGGAAGAAAGCATTTTCCATGAGCTTTGCCAGATAGGCTCTAAGGAAGCTTTCCTGAGGCTGCACCAGGAGCCATCAATGTCTTTGCTTGAATATAAGATTTTGAGTATCTTATATCAACCCTTTTCAATAACCATCCATACTGCCAACCATGGGCATTGAAAAAATAGTGAATCAGACCCCAAAACAACTTGGAACTGAATTAAAAATTATAATATATGAAGGAAAAAATGAGGTTTGTGGTTCTTACTGATCTTCTAGCTTGCTTGATGAATTCCCCTTCCTTTGGTTTTCTTTAAGGGGGTTAAATTCATTTAAAGAAAATGAAGAATAGGATTATTTTATGATAATATGAGTTCATGAGAAAACCTCGGAGTTCTGGAGGCTGCAGTGAAAAATGTGGGGTTCACTGGCACTACAAAGGGTCCTGCACATCTGACTCCCCTACCATAAAATTAGCTAGTCCTTGAATGGGCAACTCAGGGAGAGAGAAGGAATAAAATTGTGAAATAACAGGTGGGGAGTGGATGCTCATTTGGAGGGAATAAAATTTTCTATCACTCTTCTTTCATGAATTTTATAGGTGAACAAGGGTTGAAGAGCTGGATGATCATGTTAAAGCATCTCCAATGCATTCAGACTTCTGCTGCATAGTTTGAAGCAATCTAGCAGACGGTGAATTATGTGAAAACTTATTGTCATGACAAAGACCATAAAAAATGGAAAATGAGACAATTAAAGACCCCATGACAAATTTTATAACAAGTATAGAAAATAACACAAAGTTAATCCATAGTATTATCTTTTCAAGGTTCTTCTTACATGTTGTAAATAGGGTTTATAGTACTAGCTATTTCTTTGTTACTTGGCCATCAATCACCCTGAGGCATTACTAAACTGTTACTTATCTGCTGACAGGTAAAACGAAACTTTAGTGCTGATATTACTGAAGTTTTATTAGTAAGCATCAAGAGCTCAATAGTAACCAAATGAGAAAAAAAGTAAACTTTGTTAAAATATCATACTGAGATTTTTAGGTTGCTCACTTTTCTTTCACTCTCACAGAAAATTTTTTGCTTGAATCATTCGAACTGACTGAAAGGCAAGACAACAGACCTTTTAGTTACTCATGACTGACAATTTCTGTTGTGGGTTAGCTTTTGTGTAAGCATTTTGTTGTACTGCTGCCTGAAATGTAGAGAAACTTCAGATTTTGGACAACTACTCTTTTATAAGGGGTGTAAAATTTTTGTGCTTTTCTTTTAGGTTCACAGTGTGTCCAAATTCTGGGAGCAGAAAAATGTTACAGTAATGATTTGAAATTAAAGTATCTTTATGTCATTAATTCTTATTACTAAATCAATAGATTTCTGCATGAATCCTAAGTTTCTCTTTTCATGTTAACTTTGCAACAGTTACAAAGAAGATAGCATTATCTCAAAAGTAGGTATTGCAGAGAACATTCACAATTTTAATAGTGTCACCAAGTCAAAAAGAACCCTGAGACTGTAAATTGCACTCATTATAGTTGAAATGTGAGTAAATTGCTAATTGTAACTATCTAGGTTATCTCTTGGTGAAGGTCCCCTCAAAATATATCTTGCCCAATCTTCTCATCTTGTTCAGCACCTGAGGAAGGTGGATGAGTTTCACCAGAGTCTGTCTCTGCAAGCATAAATTTTAAATATATTGAGGGTTTATTTTTGTTCCCTATTTTTCTTTGAATAAAGAAGACCAAAAATCAATCATATATCTGGAATTTAGCTGCTTCAAATAGAGGTCAACTGAATAAGAGCTGTCTTGGTATTAAAGATAATCTGCAATGTCAAGGTAAATGTTTAAAGCAAGCAGTTTTTAAAATACTGATTTTAATAAGATGCGTGACCCTGGTGCCTGTTATTTAGTCTTGCACATCTTGCTAACATTAGCTTTTCTAGACTTGGCCTGCAGAGAAGCTACTGTCATTTGCTTCAGCAGCAGATGTATTTATTAAGCTTCTTCATACAGCAATTTCTCAGCATACCAAAATTCTATTCTGCTTGATCCAGTGACAGGTTCAGTCTGCTATTATATCTAAATGAAAATTAAAACCATTTTACTATGGACTAAAATAGACTTCACTCTAGAAGTCAAGCTTTTAACAAGTTTTGTTGTTTTTTTTGTAATTTACTAGTGATATGCACATATGATAAGTTGTATTCCTTATAATAATGCCTTTTTTACCTTTGACTTCTGATGCTTCTAAAGGTGTGAAAATGGATAGATTTCACAGATAATACTAAATTGAGATGGCTTATGAAAATCAGAACGTACAGATGATAAAGCCAAAGAACATGATATTGGTTCAAGTACCAGCAAGAAATATAATGAAATTCATCTTGTAAAAATAATTTGAAATATAAAAAGAAATAATCTAAAATGCATGGATAAGAACACAGTTTGGATAAAATCCTAAGAATGCTCAATTCTGTGGGAATGTTGCCATTTAATCAACTCAGCCAATACTTAGCTCCTGGCAAATAATACTCAAGGAGATCAAGGGAAGGTAGATGGCAATAAACTAAGTATGAAGTTGTTTGAAAAAGTTGACTCGTGTAGGCAAGTTGATATGTTGGATATGTAAACACCTGTATTAAAGAATCCAATCCAAAAAACTATATTTTGTAATTGGTATCTCATTGCACTTTAGCTCTTGTTTCAGCCACGTCATTCATTCTGAACAATGCACTTATCTGCTGTTCATACAGTCAAGGGTGACACTGGAGTTAGGCTGGAGATCCTGAGCAGAGCATGTGAACAGGACTTCCTATCACAACATTTGCAGTGCATCTTGGAGAAGACACTAATCTACAATGTAGTTCACCTTGTGTGCTTTTCCTGATGGAGGACTTGTGGTTTCTATTCACGGAAGGCTGTGGTTTCCTTCACATGTTGTTCTGCAAGTCATGCTCAGTGCACCATGCCTTCAAGACGATATTCAAGCTGATCTTCAAGCCTTTTCATCAAAACTTAGAATCATTTAGGTTGGAAAAGATATTCAAAATAGCTGAGTACAGCCAGTAACCCAGCACTGCCAAGTCCACTACTGAACTGTGTCCCCAGGTGCCACATCTCCATGTCTGAAATATCTCCAGGGATAGTTATCACACCCTGGGTTTTGATGCCTGACAATCCCTTCTATGAAGAAATTTTTCCTAATATCTAATCTAAATCTCCCCTGGTGCAACTTGAGGCCATTTCCTCCATTCTTTCACTTGAGACATAGCAGAAGAGGCCAACCCCCACTTGGCTATAACCTCCTCTCAATTAGTTGTAGAGAGCGCTGAGCCTCCTTTTCTCCAGGCTAAACAACCCCAGCTCCCTCAGCCACTCCTCATAAGACAAGTGTTCCAGACCCTTCACCAGCTCCATTGCCCTTCTCTGGACATACTCCAGCACCTCAATGTCCTTTTGTGGTGAGGGCCCCAGAACTGGACACAGCACCTGCGGTGCAGCTTCACCAGTGCTGAGTACAGAGGGGTGAGTACTGCCCTGGTCCTGCTGGCCACACTGTTTCTGGCCTTCTTGGCCACTTGGGCACACTGTTGGCTCATGTTCAGTTGCTGTCTACCAGCACCTCTAGGTCCTTTTCTGACAGGCAGCTCTCCAGCTGCTCTGGCCGCAGCCTGTGGGGCTGCCTGGGGTTGTTGTGGTCCATGTGCAGGGCCGGGCACTTCAACTTGTTGAACCTCATAGAGCTGCCAAAACTTTTGAGAAACTCTTAGCTCTTGACAGTAGGCAGAACAGGTAGAATGTTCCTCTGAAGAAAAGGTCACTGGGTTAAGGTGCAGGTTAGAATTTCAGAAACTGCTGCAATACCTTGGAAAATTCCTTAGCCACCGAGATATTGGATTGTTGTCTGTGGTTAGTAATTTTCTTTGAGAAAAAGAAGAGATCTTAAAATGTTGAGATTTGTTCCATTTTTAACAGCTAAAAAGGCCATTTTATTTCTTCTTTTCCCTGATCAGGTGCAGGAATTAATTCCTTGCATCTAAAAAAATTAATGTTTGAGCAATTTTTATCATAAATCATCTGATTCAGCAGAGTAATTGACAAAAGGTGCCCTTGCACAGTAGTCCAAATAATCTACTCCATGTTGTAGGTCTAAATAAGAAATTTCCATAAGAATTAAAGATCACAGTTTATTAAGAGAAATTAACTTTTGAAACTGAAAATGTAGTGTGTTGCTTGAGACCCAACATCCTGAAATAACTGTTAGATTCACCAGCAGCTCAAACTTAATGTTTCATGCTATGGCCATGAAGAGATTTAAGTGTGCCTTGTGCCTTTTTTTGACAAGTCAGAAGTATATCAACTGTGTGCCACAGCAGGACCATATTAGTGATACCAGGAGCCTAACGCACGGAATGATTTGAGGTTCCCCACCTGTAGAAATGAAAATGCATAAATGTTGTAACTCTTCCTGTGCTCTGCAGCAAAGGCAGCTCCACTGCGGTACCTCACTCTGCGATTTGCCATCTGATATATCTAATCTGCCTCAAATGTCCAGTCTCTTGCTATGATTCATTTCCTCAATATGTGTTTGTCCTCACACACAATTTTGCCACTTTACATAGAGAAGCAGCTATTTCCCTTGCTGAGATACAAATACTGGAAAATCTGAAGTTTAAAAATTGTATTCCAAAATCCAGAAATAAATCAGTATATTCTGTACTTGTGAGAACTGCTAGGGTTTTATACAGCATAAATTCATAGAGGGCTTCTGTTTCTTTCATCCTGTTTGGATAACTCTGATACTCATTTTTCTCTCCAGCCTGACATCATAGCTCAACACTTGTTTTAATCATGGACTGAGTTTTGCCTTCGTATTCTACTCACATATGCTTGTTTTTCTTCTGTTTCCCACATTATCTGGCTTTGCTGTTCCAAATATTGTTTCCTTTATAGGTATGAAAAATATTAATTCTCTTTGTTGCACAACTTTTGTGTTAATCAAGGCTTCTTAAGTGTCAGGTTTTTATATTCGAGTTTTTATGAGCAGATCTGAATTTTTATTCCTGTTACTTAACAAGAAAAATGAAGGAAGTAAAAGAATAAGTCTTCAGCACTTAAGAATCCATAGTAAAACTGGAAACTGAAACTTAAAAATTGTACAATCCTGAAATTTGTAAGGAAAGATGAGAGATATATTTAGACTAAGGTGTCCTTGTTCCTGATCATCTAGAACAGGGACTGATTCAGAGTATACTGCATTTCCTTCCAGCAAAGGTGCTTAAGCTGTTCTTCCAGCAGAAACCAAAGTCCAGTGGGAAAGAAAGGAAGAAAATATATACACTTGTATATATTTCCTTCATATGGGTTTGAAATATGACTAGAACATGGCGTTCTCACAGATCTCACTTTATATTTAGCCAAAATTTACCACCTATACCCTCACACATCCTTCTTGCTGTCGTCCTTGCCACCACCATCACCAGTCCCTGTCACCTATGCCTTCCAACCTTCCAATTACCCCCACATGTAGCACTTGTCCTAAACATCTTTATCCACATCTCCTGACATTGAAATCTCCTTTACTTTAAATGAGTTTAAAATTCAAATAGCTTCTTAATAGATGCTAGTGAAATGCAATATTGCCACCATTTGTCTTTGATAAAACACCATTTGTCATTATTGTTGGGGCCTCTGTTCCTCCCCAAAGTGTGCTGACAGGAAGGAGGTGTTAATATTGCCTTTTCTTCTGTCACGTGTTTTCTTTTACTTTTGCTTTATTTTGCCTTTTGATTTTTGGTTGGGTTTTGGTTTTGTTTTTTTTTTTAGTTTTCCCTATCTTTAGGGATTGCTTAGATGATGTCTGAGGGTGGCACTTCTTCAAGAGTGGGAGTTCTGCCCTTCTACTTCCCCAAATGTGTTGAGACGCTGAGAGAAGTAGAACTCATTCCTTCTTTGCTAACATTTTGACCTTCACAAAACATGGAGCAGGAGCATCACGGCACATTTAGTATTCCTCAGCATCGTAGTATTCCTCAGCATCGTATTGCTGCCCTCAGATATGAGCAATTCAGTGCTTCTATCACCTTTTCTTCCAGGGACTGATCAGTTTGAAGTTAGGACAATGCAAGAAGGACAAAGGAGCTCATTGACTTGCTTTGTCTGCCCAGCTTACTAGAGTTTGTGCTTGTTTTGTAAGTCTGTTTTTACAGTGGAAAACATATGATCACAAGCAAATAGTAAGTTAGGCTGGGCACCTTAGGCCCCCTTTTACTTTAAGGAAATTCTTTACAATTTGACATTAGCAAAATGGGTTTTCTAAGGCAGTTGCTGCAGCAGTGTCTTTTCTCCTCCTCAAGGAAAGCAGCCCTAGAATAACTTTGTGAATTATAGTGGAAATGTAGTGTTATACAAAGGTTTCAGTCTGCATATTTTGAGTAGAAAAATGAAGCATTTCTAAACGTGTATAAAGAAAACACAGAAGACAATTTTAAAAGAGTAATTTTTCATTTTTTCCAGATATTTTTCTCAGCATAGAACCATTTTTGAAAGAAGAGAAACCAGGCAATGTTTGAAAAAGCTCAGAAAAGCCAGATCAGGACCTATATAAGTATTCCATATTTGCTACCAGAACATGTCTGGAGAGCTTGGAATTTCTTCTTTTATTCAAGTATGTCTGTTACAGTGATCTGCCAACTGATGTTAGCAAAATACTCCCACCAGTTTCACTGAATGATGGATTGAGCCCTGAGGGCTCTGCGTGGTTGTGCAGTCAGGTACTGACTAGTTGTGTGTGTCTGCTAATTTATTTTTTTACCCATCTAACCTTGCCACACAAAGAGTGTTGGTAAGTCACATAATGGAAAACATGTAAAACTAGTTTTCAATAGAATATAGCCCTTGTGGGTAAATAGTCTTACTTTCTTCCCCCAACTACTGCATTAGAAACAATATTCAGTATAAACTGATCGTATAGATAGCCTGATTGTAAAGCAAGATTAATATGAAAAGGCAAGAAGTCTGCAATAAAACCTACTAACTTAAATCATCCGCATTTGTGTACAAGCATTCATATTTAGCAACAGTCCCAAGGCTGAGATTAAAGCTGTTTGGTAGGTTACTTCAAGGCCTTTTTATTGCTAAATCTTATTATGTCTCTAAAATGTAGAAATTAATCACCTGTCATCAAAGCTACAGTGGATTATTGACTTCTAAATGTCTCTACAAAGTGATTCATGACAGAATGAAACAGGAGACTGAACTAGCACTGAAATTCTTTTTGCATGTGATAAAAAGGGTCTATTAAAAGTGTTTGAACAAATGCTGGCTATTAGGTAATCATCACAAAGGATTTTGTTATCAAAACGTGGTGCTTCTTGAATAACCTTATTCAGTTACATAGATTTGCAACACCAATCCTCTAATGGGGAAGTTATCTGAAGAATTTAGATTGTTCATCTGAGAAGCCTGACATTAGCTAAATTGCAGCAGGATTTTCTGATCTACCTGCAAGACAGTGACGGTAAAGTATTGTTTGCACTTATTCCCAGGTATTTTAACCCAAAATCATGTGGGTATTCCAATTAAGAATCATTAGGTTGTGACAGGAAAATTTCTTATGATTTGGATATTTTGCTGTATATTCAATGTCAATTTTTCTTTAAAACATGTCAAAAAATGCCATGAGGATATACTGCTGAGGGGAAGAGCAATCTGGTTTTTGATTGAGTCAAAGTCAGTTTCTTAAGGATTTACAATGGCCCCCATTCAGTTGTAGCTATCATGCAGCTGGTTGGTGACTGTGGGATGGGATCTGGGGATGCGAGCTGCATTGGCTCATACTTCTGGGAAATGTTTATATATCCCAGACTGCTCCTGACAAACCTCTGTTTGTCCTACTCATAGGTCCGTCTGGAAATCAGAAGAGAAGTCCTCAGTAAAGATGTGCTGATACACATTTCCAAAGAGGGAAATGCTAACATTATTTTCTAAGAAAATCAAGTTGGAAAACATAGAGATTCTGGACCAATACTCTAGGTATTTTGCTTATATTAGAAGGCCAGGCTTACAATAAACATCTTTGGAAAGGTGATTTTTAATGGATTTTCAGAGTTCCCACCAGTCACATTCTGAGTCTGCAGAGAGTGCCTCAGTTTTCTGCTTTCAACAGGCAGGGTGTTACGCTGCAGGGTACTTCCTCCCAAAATTTCACAGTATATGCTCTCACATTAACCCTTTACAGACTGGCACCAAGTGTAGCCTCATTTGTCTGTTGTTTACATGAGTTACAAGACAGAGATTCACTGAATTTTCACTTAGAGTCGCTTTTCTGTCTAGTACAAGTTTGGCGGAAATGAAGGAAAGGTATTTTCAGAAGTCTGACCCTTATGCTTTTAGGTATGAGATTGGGCAAAAGAGAGATTATAATGGCAAAAAATAAAGAAACAGCAGTTTTCTTAATCCATGTGCAAAACTAGAATTTCTGTCAAGCTGTTTTTAATACCTCTCATCTGCAAGCTGTTTGACACGCCTTAGCTGCTAAAGTCAACTGCCTTGCATTCCTACAGCCATCGTTGTGATGGCTTCCACAGGGCTCAGTAACTGCATCTTCCTCTATTCTTGCTTCTGTTTTCCACATTGATTTTTACAGAAAAATGGTGACATTGATTTGAATAAAAATGAAAATGCTTTTGATAGCACCATGTGGAGTCAGGCAAATTGGGCACATAAAATGATTACCCTCGTTCAATCTAACCTGCTCAGAAGGGGATTTGTGTGTGCATGTGTCTGTGTTTTCTTGCTTCCTATGTGGTATGAATGGCTTTTTTTTGGAAGCCTTAGAGTGTGCAAAACGTTTTCTGCCTTGGCTTCTTGTCAGTTTGTTGCTTCTGTCCTCACTGTCCTAGTCGGGTTGCTAATTTTGAACTATGGCTTCCTTGTGACTAAGAGGATTATATGAGACGTCCTTAGATGTGCTTACATGTATGTATACTATGTGCTCATGGTCCCTGCAGAGACCCCAGATTATTGATACAGAGGATAGAAATATCTTATTCCACTTGCACATGCCAGTGCCAGCAAATGATTTCCATTCTTATTCCCATCTCCCTCAATTTTAATTGACATTCCTATGCTTAATAGTTAAACACAGATTAACGTTGCTGTCTCTGTGTTCTTCCAAAGGTGTTTCCAGTCTCCCCAGCTGATGCACACTTTTAGCAGTCACAGAAACAACTATGAAAGTCACAGACCAGTTGGTTGGAAGGAAGTTCTCATGGCCATGCAACGCAAATCCAAGTGCTCCAGGACTATGCCTCGCTGAGTGTTGAAGACCATGACTACTCTGGACATAATCTACACAAAGTTTTTTCCTTAATGTCCATCTAGAAATTCACAATCCACAGCCTGAGGCCCTTGGCCTTTGCTATTATCTGCCACTGACAGAGGAGTCTGGCTTCCTTGTCTTCCTAACCGCACATCAGGCAATTGTGAGTTGCTGTTTGATTAACCCTTGGACTCCTCTTCACCAGACTAGACAAGTCCACTCCCTCCTTCTCCCTTCACAAACTGAAAGCTGTAAGTCCCTGACCATTTCTATAGCCCTTTGCTTCTACCTTGGAATCTTTCTTCAGTTTCCACATGTCACTCTGGATCTGTGGGGCACACGCTGAACACTCACTGCATTCAGGGTGCAGCCTCATCTGCACTGTGCAGGGGGGCACATTGCAGGGTAACTCCTCATGCACCTTTCTTGTGCACCATGCTGCTGGCTTGTATTATTTGTGTCTTCTGAAAACTAACTCCGCATTAGAGTGGAGCTGTCCATTGGGCTGCTGCTCTTGTAAATTGGCAGTTTCCTTGATGAGCTTCATGAGCTTTTTCTTGGTCCAGTCCTCAAGTTTCTCAAAGTGCCTCTGGACCAAAGCTCAGCCATTCCCCATTCCAGCCACACTCTTTAAATTCAGTGTTGTCTGCAGATTTGCTGGAGGTGCAGTCTGTGTCATCATCCATGTTGATAATGTAAAGATTGAAAAATATGAGCCCCAGTACTGACCCCTGGGGTACTTTGCCTGTTACTGGATACCAGCCATATGTTGAATCATTGATCACTACCCTTTGGATATGGCAGTACAGCCAATTTTCAACACACCTGACAGTCCAGCCCTCACAATATTGCTATTCATATAGAATAACTTATCCTTTGGGGGATTTTTTTTTTCATTTTAGAATAGATGAAAATGCAGAAATATCAACTATCTAAAATGTGATAGGCATGGTCAGTGATAAAATCAGAGTCCATGTGGGCCTCATACTAAATTCAGTACTGTTTGGGTTAATTTTTGAACCAAGTAACACTGTCACATCAAAGTGAATATGACTAACCTTTTGTTTGTTTGTTTGTTTTCGATTTTAAAAATATGAATTAGCTGTCAAAATGGTACCTTTGTTTATTTATTTTTCCCTAGAACTTGGAATCCACTTAAGGTGAATAGAAGTTTGTCCAAACTCCTAGGGATATTGCTAGGTCATCCTAAAATCTTTTTATCATTAGTATTTGCAAACACCTAGTGGCATAGCTGTAGAAATGTAGGTGAAAACAGAAGTTATTAAGATTCAGACGTTACTGATGCAGACACCATAACCATCAGCTTACTAATACCTGTGGCAAAATGAGAAATTAATTTTCTCGAAATACAGCCCTCTACCTTTTGAAATAAAGCACTGTATTGCTGTCTGAAAAGACTCACACTGATGTTTCCAATTTCTTGTGCACTTTTAGTCAGAAAAACAGGATTCTTTTTTTATTTTGATTCATTTCTATACCTTCTCTTAGAAATACATTAGAAATATGTTACTGCTTATCCTTTGAAGCTATGATCTTTATTTTCACTTTACCTTAACTTTTAATCAAAACATTGTTCAAGAAATTTTTTCAGCATTAAAGCAGAAGTGGGAATTCAGCATTGGCTTATGATTATACAGAAGCAATAACATGACTTGCTGGCTGAAGAACACTGGCTTTGTGTCTCTGTTAGAGAGCTTGGCCTCAGATGAGCATGCAGGTTAGAAAATTCAGAGATGCAGAGACCTTATCCTAGTTCCCAGGCCTCTTAAATCCTTTTAGAGTCTTCTCTAGCTTTTCCCTTCTAATAAGCACTACCTTTCCTGGGTTTTTATTCCTCTTTCCTGTAGATGTCAAAAAAAATTGAGGGAAGAAGAAGGACAGAAGAAAACATAAACTCCTCTAAAGTGTTCTCTCAGCTCATCTGCAATTGTACGTCTGTGAGACAGGCTAAAAATCCCAGTTATTGGAGGAAAGACTGAAGAAGAGAGAATGAAGATGACAATAGAGTGGTTGACTCCTGACTGATGTTTTCATCTCTGGATGGAAGTATGTGTGTGTGTGTTTATCTATTAGGAAAATGGGACATGCTTATTCCTCTAAAACACCTGTATACCAAGTGGATGATTGTATTTCAAACCGCCTGTGCTGAGAATGACAGGAAATCTCCTTTCAGTGCTCCATCTGAAAATGAAGACAGTGAAAGCTCCTTGTGCTGTAGTCTCTAATGCAAATATTATTGTTAATGAGTTATTATGAAAAAATGGGACAGAGGATGACTTCTGTTGAAATTATGTGCTTTGAACTATCTGGTTTTAACAAGATTCTTGTAAAATACTTTCTGTGTGGAGTATGCAATTATAAGTTCAGATTCACAGCCACACCGTGCCAACAGGAGTTCCTCTTCAGGGCAAAAGTCACTTGCAAATCTGCACTAAATTTGAAACCTTATTCAGAGACCAGATTTCTTATTATCAATGAAGGAAGGCAGGCTCTCCAGAGTGCCTGTTTTCTTTGGCTATTTTCTCCACTATTTTCTCTGGCTAAAGACTTCTATGTAACATGAGAAAACCTCTCAGAACTTGTCTATATGAAAGAAGAAGCGTCTTTGTATCATGGGGAACATTCAAGGAACACTTCTTTCCTCTAACCCGAAAAATTGCATCTAGGAAAATAGTTTAGATGAGAGACTCTAAATCACAGCGATGCCTGAATAATTATGGTATACCTATCTCAGTCTGGATACAGTACCTTTGGAAAGGGAATCTGCTGGCAAGTGCAGCATGAAGGTGCAGTTCATGAATGGCTTTCCCGAATGGAGCAAATTGTATTATGCTGGTGTAAAATATATAGAAGTGAGATCATAATTAGGTTCATTACATTAACTAATAGCTAACCTAACATCTCATAGTCTCATGTCATCTGGCACTTAGATACATGTTTTATTAGACAAGTCAAGAGAGGGATTGTGTTTTTCTGTTTACTCACAGTTCAGTAGTTCAAAAGAGAATATCTGTGAATGTATTGTATATATTTTGCCCCCTGAGGCCTGTTCTAGTTTATTTCCCCTACACTAATCCATTGTAAAATCTCTGATGTCAGATGACTTTCTTGTCCAGAGAGTGGTGCTCTTTTCTGGATACTGGATTTATGGAGAACAAAATATGGGCCCTCATTCTTCCATGCTCTGCTTTACTTCTTTTCAAGTGAACTTTTTGCTTCGCTTTTGGTGGCACAGTTGGCTATCCCCAAACCCTTTTGCAGAGCTACATTTTTGCTAGTAACATATGGCTATCTAACAGGTGGAGCAGACACTTTACAAATGAGAATTTGCCTTTGGGTCTTTTCATACTTCTGTGAATCTGGCTGTTGCATTTTTTACTAATTTACTATTTTAAACTTGGTTATTTTTTTTACTTATCTTAGTCCAGCACATTTCTTATGTGTCTGAACAAGTTTGAAAGATTGTTGCAAACTTAACCGCCCTCCCCTCACAATTTTATGTTTCTTGCTCCTCTTCCTACTCCTCCTCCTCTACTATCGTTGTTTTGATTCATGATATCCTTTTAGGTGTGGCAGTACTTTTTTCTTGTCTCATGCCAAGCTATCTAGGCTCCTTCCTCAATGCCTTTCATTACTGGTTTGTGTAAGCTACCTGCCTTGCCTTAAGGTTCGATCACAGTTTGGATGACCTATACTTGCCTTGTCTCCCACTTCTTTAGAGCATGAAGGGTGGGCAAGACTCTTAGCATCTCACCAGTAGCTTTTGACTTTGCCAGAGAGGATAAATAGGGTGGGTTAAGGGCAATTTTGCATTGCTAGATTCATGCCAAATAACCAGTGAATCTGACCCACTATGTTTATGTGTGCGTACAGTATCAAGCACACTACTGAGATTTAGCGACAATAAGATAATGAATGCGTTAAAGATACCTATGACAAATTCAATAAAAGAATTGAAATACAGGGTAAGTGGAAAGGTGAAGTGCTGGTGAAAGTCTTAAATCTCCAGCTGACCTTTTTTTCTCCCACAGGATTTGCTGTTGCAACTTCTGAGCTGTTCTATGGTTGCTTTAATTTATATGACTAATGACATGAAAGATGTAAAACCTGTAAAAATACAGTGTTTGGCTGCTTAAATTAAGTTTATGAGTTTTTCTTAAGCCTGCCAAACAACTTAAATATTTCATGGCTTTCACAGGCTACAGTTCTAATATTTATAACTCTTGTGTGCAGATTTCAAAAATTATAATTACAACTCCCAGGATCCCAGATATAGCAGATGTTCAATATTTTGTATGATGTTGGCAGAAATGCTTTTCATGCTCTTTTTGATCTCAGTACCCCATGTATTGTATCTGCTACAACAAGCTGTTGATAAGAGAGTTTATTGTTATTTCCCTGTAAAAGACTCTGTAGGGCAGATTCAGGATGGCATATAAAGGAGAATGAATGAGGATTCAGCCCTAATGAATAATGAGGAACCCTGTGCAGTGCATTCTTTCAAATGCCGCCCTAGTAAATGGTGTATAGGATGTGTCTTATCTCACATATCCACATAGGAATTTTGGAGTTACTGTGACCCTTTCATTTTAGGCTGTACAGCCTTGCCCTATTTGCCTGTATTGAGGAATCATGTCATTTCTCATCCTCTCTTGTATATTCACCCCCATGGTGTCTGTATTCCATCTATGAAAGTGCAAGAATAGCCTTTTTTTGACTCAGATGTCAAAACCCACATATATGTTTTAATCAGAGTTGATGTGTGAGATAAAATTGCGGCACTGACTTGGACTTTTCTAGTGATCTGCCTTCATACAAAGAAAGGAAATGAGTTTTAAGCAGCTGGGCTTGTCTCAACTCTTGCCATGTTTTAGCTATATTGTATGTCATATTGTAATTGGACTTTTTTTCTTACAACTATAGTGGGTATTCAGTTAAACATTTAAACTTCACTGTCACTCAAATCATTGCCCCAAATTCACAACACTGTAACTGTAATCACACTCCACCCTTTAACAGGCAGATTTTAGTTTCAGTCCACAAAGGTCAAAAAAAAACCCCACAAACCCACACTGTTATGTTAATCCAATAACCTAGAGTATTACTATAAATGCATAACAGGAGCAAATAGTAGAGGTCATTACATATACAAAATTATGTAAATTTAATTATACAGTTATTCATTAAGGTCACAATTAGAAATGTGCAGAAGACATTAAATTTCACATTCTTTTTTTACTAGTAACTTATAAAAAAATTCAAATTAGTACCTGGCATTTGATTTTATTACCTTAAAAATATCCATACAGATATAAAAATTAGATGGAAAACATAATAAATTTTGAAAAAAATGTAATTTACTGATAAACAGACCTATTATCCATGTTTACAGTATAACTGTAAGAAAGTTTATATACAATGTTTTCAAGAAGTTATGTAGTTATTTTGTTTGTTCTTACAGTTGTTCAAGAAATGAAAAACTCAAACAATGAAAAATGTTACCATTTTCTATTTACAAACAAGGAATCTTCCAAAAATCAAAATATAAGATGCATCCAGGATGGCAAAACCTCACTGCGGTTGTCTGGAGCAGAAGATGGTAAATAAAATGATGTTTCCAAACTCGTGACTTCAGATCTGAAAAAACTACTCTGGATTACAATCAGCAATAGGAGATTCTATGATAGTTAATATACGGATAATTTTGTGAGTTTGAACACCACTACTCAGGTAATAGTGACAGATTAAAAGTTGTATTACTTAGGGAATATTTTACTGCAATGTTTTATATTCTAAATGTAAGTTGCGTTTAAAAGTGTGGTTACAGATAACTGAGGTTGTTAATTCTGTTACATACAATGTACTTGTCTGCTTAAGGGGCAATATAAAAATCAACACCCAGTTATGGAATTGGATGTCTGGAACTATAGCAATACTTTTTAGCATGCAGGTCAAACCCTGTCACTGGTTTTCATTTCTCATAATCATCTCTTTAATGCTCTAGGAAGTTCAGTGCATTTACTACCTTTCACATGTTTGAAATCGGTGCTCCTTTGGCTTCTCCAAAGTGCAAGAGTGTTTTCAACACAGATCTAAACATCAGTGTTTGCTTTGGCACACGTTCATTGCTTTTAGTTCTGTGGTTTCAGTATTTGTAAACTGGAAAGATATTCTGTCCTCTGAGCTGGGAGCACTGGGTTCTCCTGCACACTGTAGGTTACAAAAGAGTTTTTAACTCTGTGTCTCTCCAGAAGATACACTACCATCCAGAACTGATGCAGAGGAGTTACTCAAAAGCCTGTAAAATTAACAGCATAGCCATGGGCAGTGGACTGAAAATACTAATTAATGTCGCATCGTGGACTGTGGGATGAGGCAAGATTCATTATGTCCCGGCTCTTCCACTTAGTTAATTCTGGAGATTTTGTATTTTAATGTAACTGGACCTACATTTCTGAATGAACTTTGTTAAATAGTCTGTTCAGAGAACATTTTCACATATTTCTGTGGAGAATAAATGCCTTACAGAAGCCTCTAAACTGGTCAAAGTTGTTACTTATGGGCATCATTAAAGCCATGCTTCACTCTAATAAATTCTATTGTTTCCACATTTCATCTTTGTCCAATTTTAAGTTACAATTTTCAGTTGATTATTATACCAGACTTGAATTTGCTGGGCTACCCTCTGCCCAGAAGTAAGTTTTACTGAGATGTCAGACCAGAAAAAGTTCAGATATTTTTAATAACCCAGATAGTGATGGTTTTATTTATAATACCTTAAAAATTTACCCAAGATACAGTCTTAGACTTTCTTTAGACTGATGCCTTATGTCAGTAAGTGATTACTAGGAGCTGACATTTGGAAAGGAGTAAGTCACATTTTCTGGCATCTTAGGATCTTCAAAATGTACTTCTTTCTTATGCAACAAATTTTTAACATAAAGGTCTCTCATTTACTACAAATGCTATATTAGTGATAGCAAACATGTGCGGCATCTGGAGAAGTCTGTAAGTTCTGCTAAGTCTTCGACTACTGAAAAATGTGCAGGCATGAAGAATGAAGCCACAGCATTGTGAGGGAAGGCTCTTCCTTGCGTTGCATCAAAATGACCACCTGAAAAGGAACAGACATGGTGTTTCAATGAAGCAAACCATTGAAAATGCAGATTGCACTTCTGTCTCCCAAAGTGTTGTAAGCATGCATGTATCCATTAATGTTTGTGAGAGTTTCTGACACCTCTTAGATGTGTCATAAAAACAAATCCTAGCAAGGAAAAAGATGCTTATTGTTATAGTGGGGTTTGATGTTACTTGCTAAATAAGTTAAATGGAACTGTATTCTGAAATATGTTGCTAGCAGGAAACACAGAACAGTTCTCTCATTCATGAAACCATGTCCATCTTATAGTCAAAATGTGACAATTTTCCTATGGAAATATGTTGTGCAATTGTATAATAAAAGACTAACTAAAACAAAGATGACAAAAGAAACAATATTTTTTATGATTAATTTCTTGGCTTTTGATGATTTCTCTTTGCAACTCTGAAGCAAAATTTATCAGAAGAAAAACATCCCTCTAAACATTCTCTCTCAAGTGGGTGAAGCTGGTGTAACCAGTTAAGCTAGTTTCTTGAAGAGGTATTCAGCCCTTCACAGAACATACTCAATTGTGGATATTTAACATTCCTTTGCTCTAGATGGTAATTAATCATGATTCTTCAGCTCCTTTTTAATTATGTGATTGATGATTTCTGATATGTCAAAAGAAAATTAAACAAATGGAAATCAATGGGGAAATGAGACTGGAAAAAACTCAAACCATAAACAAAACCAACACTGTGAGCACCTAGCACACTGCATAGAAACTGAAGGTGTGGAGAAGGAGATACATTTTTACAAGACAGATAGAATCCTTCAATTATTATAAGGGCAATAGTTAGAAGTTAGAAGTGCAACTAATTAAAGTCCCTGTCTTCTCATGGCTGTAATCCCAGTTTATGTAGACGAGCTCATTCCTCATGCCTATGATTGCAGCATAATAAGTGACAAAGTATTATATGGCACAAGGGACTTGTCTAGAACCTTTATTTGTTAATATTTGGAGGTTTTTCAACATCCTTTCTCACTATCCTCCTTTTCCATCTTCAGTCTGAGACCTTAATGAGACTGCTGTCGAATGTTAGGTGACACTGCTCTTAACGTATTTTCATTGTCAGCTTTAAAAGAAATGTTGGGAATATTTATCTATTGTGCCTGGAATAGGGACTACATTATATGGTAATGGGTGAAGTCTCTTACTCTGGGAAATAAGATTAATATCTCCCAGAGAGAGAATAGGAAGAGTTTTGTATATGATGAACTTTATAGACCAAGTAATAGGAAGCTCATGAATGCAAGAAATTCAAATGGGGCCATATCCCAGGGCGCAAAAGAGAGTCCAGCAGAGCCATTGTTGGCTTGACAATGTGATCCTTAAAGGTAGAGGAGCAGAAGCAGTTCAAGATGTCAGACACATGTTGTGCTCTCTGTTTCTCATAACATCTTTGAGAGAGAGGTGATGGAAAACAAAAAATGAGTAGGGGTCACAAAGACCGCTGCACACCCCACAGCTAGAAGGAAAGCAAAGGCAGAAGTGCAAAAGGCCATTGGCAGGGCACATTTATTTATTTCTAAATAGGAGAGTAGAAGTGATGAGCAGCAGGAGCCTCATAGTTGTGAGGCAGTGATCAGCAGGAGGAAGGGAACCAGCTCTGGATGGAACGGGAATCATCAGCTGGCCAGTCAAACTATTTCACAGTCTGCTGGGAGGTCTGGCCTTCTCTTTCATCTTGAGGACCTTATAATAATAGTTCTAAAAACAAAGGAGGCAAAGAGGTCGTAAAGTATTTCCTTAGTTCTGCTGGGACTGCTTTAGCTTATGGGTTTTGTTTTTGGTTTGTTTTTTGGGTTTTTTTGTGAGTTCATATTTTTGGAAGATTTTGTTTGGTTGATTTTTCGTGTGCGTGCCAAGGTGTGCTGTGTTAGTGTTATTTTTTTTCTCTCTCCTCCAAGGTAACCTGAAACCTTGAAAAGAGATTTGAATCATGTTTTGGAAAAAGACAGGCTTAATATGCCTATATCTATCTTAATTTCTATAAGCCAGCATGTTCTGAAAGTTCCTGCTGATGCACAAAACTTGTGCAAAGCTTGGAGGACATTTGATTCAAACCATTCACTTTACTGTTGATAAGAGATGATATTATCAGTGGTTTCACAAGAAAAATTTCTTTAAATGGCTATATTAATCTCATAAATGGAAAAACAGTTGCTCCAATTTGTACTTGGTATAATAGTAGATACTCTGTGAATAAAGAGATTGCTTTACTGCAGGGTAGATATCAGAGCATTGACATTTAACCCAGTGACTCTTAAGCCTAATAGAAGGTCACTGAAGAAAACACACTTGTTAATTTCAGCTTATCTTCTTTCTGATGGGAGCTTATATAATCCAAAACAATTACACATATACTGTATGTACGTATGTGCATAGTGTGGAGGTTTGGGTTGGCTTCCTGCCAAACCCAGCTGTTGGCCACACAGATTCCCCCCTTCAGAAAGAGGAAAAAAAAGGTACCAAAAGAAAATTTGTAGTAAAATATATATATATATATATATATATTCACATATATTAAAGTTATATACAATTTAATACTATGAATATAGAGAACAAGAATCCCAAACAACTCCAAAAGGGAAAGGGGGAAAAAGTGAACTGGTAAAAGGAGAAAAATGAGGTAAAACCAAACCAAACCAAAACAGATATATACACTCAAAAAACCTCAGGGAATAGCTCAATGAAATAACTAACACAATAAACTCTCACCAGCATCCCTCAATAAAACAGCAGAAATCTCCACCTCTGCGCAGCTTCAGACAAGTTTCTTGGATAGGCCTCAGCTCACATAGATAAGAGCGAAGCCAACACACTGAGACCTGCTGTCCTCCAAGCACCTGAAAGGAAGAGAGCGAGGAACCTCCTCTCCTTCTCTTATATACATCTGACTATGTAAAGGAATGGTGTGGAATACTTCCTTAGTTATAACTTGTTACCAGGGAAGGCCTAGACCAGAACCAAGAAAACTAAACCACCACAGCATACCTGGCATAAAGTTACACACAAAGATCACTCCGAGAATAGTCTAAATTGGGAAAGTTTGCTGTAGCAATGAAACTTTATCATTGTGTGTCATTGGCATAATGCAAATTTGAAGGACTGAGAAACTCTGGAGATCTGCAATAGACAGCAAAACCTCTCATCCATAAGTCATAGCTTCAATCAGCTCAAGTCAGCTGCAGGCAAAAGTCATCGCTTGATGCATATCTGTGATCATGTATGAAGAGCTGCTGTTCTTTTGGTCACACAAAAACCCCACTTCACCAGTAAGCCAAACTCTGCTGGCCTTACTCATCTGAGGAGGTGAACAATCCCATCACAGTCAGAGGGACTGCACAAATAAGGCAGCTGAGGTGTAGCATTAAAAACCTCTGCAGCTGGAGTCAGGACCAACCTGGTGAAGTCAGCCTTCTACAGACCTATGGATCCAGGCTGGATACTTTGGGATCCCGCAACATAGGAGCTGCTTTACTCGTGGCTGGAGCAGTTCCTACAAGTGTCTCCAGTGTGGGGTCTTTAATTTTTAATGGAGATAAATTTCCTTTCATAAATTTCCTTTCATAAATTTCTCCCAAATGCAGGCAGTAATACTGATTGTTTTCTACCAGCATATAAACTCTAGGAACTCATCCGATTGTATTTTATTGAAACTGTTGCTGACTCCAAACGTCTAGGGGTCCAAGGAGTGAGGACTCATGCTGAAACACAGATTAGATAGACTGTTGTTTTGGATATTGAAATGAAAACTTCCCATTTAGCAAGGCTGGACATACACTGGCAAAGCACAATAGGCAAGATTGAACTTCTCTTGATTCTGTAAAGTCTTTCTGTGGTCTGTAAAAATGTCTTCTTCTGTCATTTAATTCAAGTGGAAATGCATGAAGGGTTCCTCCAGTGGGAAGTCAAGATGAGGTGCAGTGGCTTCAACTAACTCATGTCACTTTGTATGGGAGTAAGAAAATGTACAGCTCAGCAAATAAATGGTGCTGCAAGTTGACGAGGTAGTTTCTTTAAGCCCTCCAAAGCAGACTGTTGGCATTTACACTCCAGCTCTAATTTTGGGGAAATAAGGTGAAGCCAGAGGAATGGAGAGGGAAGACCAGTGTATTGGCCTACCTGATTCTGAGGGAATCAGGTCAGTTTCTTATAGGTCCCTTTGACTCTTCACAGTGGCAGGTTTTCTTATTAAAATGAAGTAGCCAGAGCTGAATAGTAGCTGCTGAAATTCTTTTGACTGGCCAACAATCATGAAAGACAAAAATATCTAATAGCTGGTTTGATGACAAAAGCCAGAGGTAGTGCTGTAGCTAAAGATGGTGAGAAATAACAAAGCAGAACTAGCAATAACTTGTAAGAAGTTTGTACCCATCAGTCCTTGAGGTGTAAAACGCAAAAAATTGAGCCAGATGGGGGCAGCATTACGTGACTTGCTTACACTCTGCTAACCTTGTGTTTTGATTAGAGAAGATGCCATAGAAGGAGTTTGGAGAATAAAAGCTTTTGGAGAAATTTGCCAATTTAGAGCTCACAACGTGTGGTTGAATTTAGTTCACAACTTGATAGCTAAATATAGTCAAACAAGAGTGAGATGTCTGAGCTCCTATTGCAGTCAACCAAACTATCACTACAGTTAGTGGCCTCTACAATGATATCTAAAGCCTTTAAAATATTACACCAGTCCTTGGCTGTCTCTCCACAAATGTATAGGTCTCCCATAAGTCCTATGCCATATCTGCTAATCCCAACAGTTGTCTTGAGCTTTGTATGGTGTCTCCAAACATCTTTGTTTAAGAAAGTGATTAAATCCTTGTCTTCCACTGAATATACTGGGAGTTTTGACACCTAGTTCACATGTAGATACCTAATTTACGTGTCTACACCTGGGATATGATTTCAACCTTAGGTATCTCTTTATGGAAAACCAGGCAACTAGTTTTCTTGGAGCTAAGAGCAGGTTTGGAAATTTCCCAGCTAGGGAGTCCAAAGCATTAAATGAGTGTACTGTGATACTTACATGGGCAAAATTTACAGTAAAGCTGAGGATGTGATATCCTGTTGTAAGTTAATGTAATGTAATGTAGGCTGCCCTGAAACAGGCAGTTCTTGTTCACTGGCCCTCACTGTGCCATGGGCTTCTCCTTATTCATTTAAGTGAATCAAATGTCTGTATCATCAAGATGAATTAGTTCAACAGTCTGAGAGGACAAAAAAAACCTGTATTTTTTTCAAATTTTGTATTTTTCAGAGTTTGCTTTCCATTTGAACGCCATGCAGTGAAGCAACTCATCCTGCAGCTGCTTGCTTCTCTAGGTGAACAAAAAGAAGGAAGAGGAAACTGCACTTTCCTGCAGCTGCTTGGGCTTATTTGGCATAACTGTAATGCTAGCATTTGCCTAAAGGCATTGGAACAGAGGGAAAACAACTTCTAACACCTAGATAAATCTTTTGCTTTTGTGTAGTTGATTTGTTCTTTGTTTTATACACAGTCAATATTTATGACAATGGAAGCACAACCTCTTGGAGATGTTTAGGAAGACATCTATTTTTCCACAGGTTGCCATATAAACTGGAGTGTGTGTGTGTGTGTGCATGCACATGTACACATGCATTGTATGCACTTCAGAGTGAATCTGGGGATACTTGAATGCACTACTTTCGCCTGGTGATCATACCATCAGATATCTGTATTACAAAGACAAATATTTTAAAATAAATATATTTTTTTTTATTAACCACTTTAAAGTTCAATAAAATATTTAATATAATGTATTAGAAAATAGATGTTAGTAGTTTAATGGTATTTTTAATCTGCTCTGTAAAGCTGTCTTTTCTACATAGGATCTCATTCTCATTCTGGCAGTATGCAAAATATTTAAGAATACAAAGAATAAATCATTTTTTCCTCATCTTTCTTCCGTGTCTCAGGGCAAGTAGTTTAGTCATGATAAGATGATTTTTTTGTCTTTTAAGTGTTTTGTGAATCTGTTTGAAGAAAGTATCAAAGGAATCCTGCATAAATGAAGAGTGATTTGATGTAGCAAAAGGGATCTAATCATTGGGATCTGTGTTTGTGTGTTTAACCAAAGAAGGAAAAAACAAAGGAAATGAGATGAAGCCAATAGCTCTCTGCTAATGTCTTCGCTTATGTATCAATATCTTCTTTAATGAAAAATCAAAGTTGCTATTATAGCTGTAGTAAAAGAGCTTTAGGGGGACAAAAGGAAAATGCAGAAACCAATATTTCTTTTTGGAAAATATTTTAGGAAGAATAATCTCTGTTTTAAAATTCAAAATAGTTTTTAGGGGACACTTGGGGACTTAAAAATTTCCAAGATAGCAAACATTTCTCCACATTAAGATAATTTTATTACTTCCATGTCAATCAAACTTTGGAATCACACTTCTCAGTGAAGAATATTTGCAAAGATAAATAAAGGTATAGTGTTGCTTTCATCACAGTCTGAGGCACAGAAAATGCAATCCAAGCTTGAATGTATAAAAAAAGAGACCTTCAAATCTGTTGTAAAATAGTTATTTTTACTGCAACTTATGACTCTCTCTCTCTCTCTTTTTGTGTCTAGATAGCCTACTGCTTTTACAATATGTTGATCCCTTCATGTGATAGAACATATCTGAAGAATAGAGTTATGCATATTTTCATCACATTGCTCTGAAGAACTCTTTTAATCATATTTTGTTCACTGGCTTGGGGAAAATTTCCATAACCTTTGTTGTTAAATTGATATTTGATAAATTGGTAATCATGGCTATCTTGATTAAAACATGATTAAAGTACTCTTCAAAGTAGGAAAAATATGTATATTTTCATGACTTGCATTGCCTATACATTTTAAGATCATTTAACAAGAAATAGGTTTCACATCCTGAAAAAAACCTCCGTAATGTACTGCAAATTATTACACATCATTATGCTTGGCTGTGTTCATTATAGGCATGGGATTCACAGGCCCTGAAGATCCCCAACATGTTCAGGTGTATGGGTCTCGGCGTGTACTCCACTGATTGCATGGACTTAGGAAGTATGACCTAAGGAAGTGAAAGAAACCTGTTAGTTGCAGGTTGTCCATATGTTCATCTCTCCCTGGACCTACAAATGTTTAACTGTACAAACTAGAGAAATTTCAGAGGAGTTTGACAGATCCAAATTTTAGAGTAGCCAATGAAATATAGATGAGGAAATGGAAGACATGTATATATATCTGTATCTTTGTTATTCACTTCTTTTGGAGAGTCTATCCATTACTCTGCCTGTAGCCACATCTAAATCAACAAATGTAGTTGATGTTGCATCATGATTACTATCTACCTGGCAATACATATCTCCCCTCTTCCCCCTCCCCCCATACCCAAAACCCCATGGTGACCAGGTTTGCACTGAAGTCCATGGCCTCACCAAACAGATGTGAGAATTCCTTGGAAGAACTCTAATTGAGACATATCAAACTTGTGATTTTGATGATTCATTGTGGATAAGGCTCAGCCATGTACTCAGGCTCCATTTGCCGTCACCTCTTTGACCATGGCTTTTGTCCTGGGCCACCTGCATTCCTGGGTATTTTTCCTGAGCCAGCAACACAATGCTCTTTGGCTGGCAAGGCAGGGAAGAGATGGGGAGTATGTGGAAAAAGGTGAAAATCCCTTAAACCAGGGAACAGAAGGAAGTCCCAGGAGGTAGCAGGGAAAATTTACTATCAACTCAACTGAAAATGAGTTAGCAAACTAGACAACGAAGTTCCACCTGACCTAAACTTTCAGCAACAATGAAAGCTGTGTACTCACATTATAGACTATGCCCTTACGCACTGTATTCCGTATGGAAGATACTGTATCAGTCACATTGTAAAAGACCTAGATCAACTTAAAAAAAATAAAACCCAATAGAATGATTACAGCCGCTGCATAGAATGACAAGTATTATCAACAAAAATTAATCAGGCGCATCTTTTAGTGAACTCAATTAATAATGTGCAACAACAGGGTCTCTTTTCTTAAGATGAAAATTAATTAGTGGAGGGAAGGTCACTTGGAGATGCTGACATCACTCATCAGAATGCTCTGGCAGCTCTAATTATTTGTCTTCCAGGCTTGGGTGATCAGAAATTATTGCAATACCTGAGCAACATTTTGAAAAAGCTTTGTGCATGGCTCTTTTAATTAGACCTGGTATTTGATTAATGCAGTGGAAGCATTTAGATCAGCCTCTTATCATTGAGTGACTTAGAAGTTTTAGGGTATTATACTGTGCAAGACAGGGTCACTACAGTAGGTTTTTAATTCAGGCTTAAAAAAATCAGCTTAAAAAATCTAAGTGAACATATATGTCCTTTCCCTTCTTTACTTTATCATTATCTTGACTGAAATTACATATTTTTCAGCATCAAATGAGGCAAACTGCACACTCTATGAAAATGTAATTTGTGTGTGCATAATAATACATGATTTACATTTTTATATATAAATTTCAAAGCACCTGCTAAATTTGTAGAAGGTGGATTTATATAAGGTTATAGCAAAGCAGAACATTGAGCTACACTGTGTAATCTATATTTCATTGACTTTATTTATTTTGGTTTTATTTATATATAGAAACATACATACTAGTTTGTATGCATAAATATATGAGTGATTTCCTGTTGGAACGGTGTGAATAATTTAGAGCAATTTTCAATGTCTTTGGAGCCAGGCACTGGTTCTTGTTCTGATGAACCTGTGTGATGGTACAGGTTGTACTGGCAAAGGAGTAGTAGGCAAACACAAATAATGTGAATATTATTAAATACAATAAACACAATAATAAATAAATAAACAGATTGCACAGTCAGAATAAGAGAAGACTAGTAAAAATAATATCCATCAAAGATCTCAATCAAACAATAAGGAGCCACCATAGACAATTAGGGTTGACAAATGCTCTTAGTAAATAACAGTTCCTTACTTCTTGTACCTCTGAAGACTTGCTGGTTATTCTGGAAATACAACTTGCTTTTTCTGTCCATGGCTTCTCTCTGGCAAACAGATCTAATTATTTTTGTCTTCCTAAAACGAGTATGAACTTCTAATATACTGATTGTTACAGGTTCATGAAATGTGTGAAATATATTATTTACAGTTGTAACTTGTTCTTTTATTAATTAATTTTGATTAGGAACAAAGTTTAAATTTAAGGCATATACAGAATACCATTTCATAGGCAAATAAGAAGGCAAATCAGTGATATATTTTCTCCTTCTTTTTAAATCAAAATAAACTCTCAAATGGGCAGAATTCTGTGAAGTTAATGTAATTGTTCTGGCTGAATACTAGATTTGGCCCATTATGTTGCATTCTCTCTCTGATTTCCTCCCAGCATGGTTTTATTACGACACAACTTTAAATCATAAACTTATTCACTCTAAGAGACTATAAAATAGAGTAATCAATTTTTATTTTTGATGTATTTGGTTATTTACAGCTTCATTGTCCAACTAGGAAGTATGCAGCACTGATATACCACCACTGACTTCAATAGAATTATGCCCTTTTATACTGAGGCTGAATTTGGCAATAGCAGCTAAATATGAACATATCCAGAAAAGGCAATAAATTGCAATTTCTCAATAAAACTCAGTGAAATAAATTGCTCGAAATTTCCTATTACTTAAAGTTCTAAAAAATTATATTGTACTGTATCAGGTATAATTTGTTAGAATCACTCAGATGGTAAGGGGCCTAGAAATTACTCTTTGTGTGGAAGAGATCATACCCTGAAACAAAAATACTCTTGCAGGATAACATTAAGATCAGTCAAGACCACAGAGGATAGTTTACTTCGAAGTTTATCTTGTGGTAGCACAGTATTGTTACACTTGCCAGTTGAGATGACCTGCAGGATGAAGGGCTGAGCTTGTGTTACCCAGACCTACAAAATTGTTCCAACCGTGGATTTCTCATTGTCCACCAGAGCTACTATCATAAAGCAAGTACTTCTCTGCAGCAAGGTTATCCTAAGGAACAGATTTTAGTGAGCTTTTAATCTCATTCTTGTGGTTAAAATTTAGTATTGAAATAAACCTTTTGCTACTGAATGAAAGCATATTGAAAACATCAAGAAGAGTTTCGGATATAGCTAGTGCTTTGAAATTTATTTTCAATGAGGGAAGAAGCTCTTCCTGATAATTCTATTTAGGCATACACTGTATGCAAATTGGGAACAGCTGTTTGGCTTTTTAGACAATGCCTTGGAAAACTTTATAAACATTTGTGGAGGCAAATTCTGGAAGATTTCATGTTAAATGATGCAAAACATAAACATTCCATTTTTTACATCACATGGCCAGGTACTAAAAAAGATGCTAAGATGTGTTCAAAGTCACTTTTGAAAGAATATAGCAAAGCAAATAATAATGTGGTGAAAGAACACAAATATAATTTATCTTCTCTTATAATTCTGGGCAATTTAATATTGATTTTTGTACTTGTGAACCAGTATGTAGCTTACCAGAATTTCATTATTTTGTTAGTAGAAAGAGTACATTTTACCCTCCCACAAATTTTAAGTTAATTCTCCAAGTAGTATGCCATCACACCTCCTTGAAGGAAGCCTGTTGCAAATTTCTGGGTAAAATTTGTCATGCTAGAGCAGAGGCATGATTTAGTTGCCTACTCAGAGGAGCCTAACATCATGTGAGATGCCTTGTGGTACCTCCTCCACCTCCAGTTGTTGTTCCTAGACATTGTCCTATACGTACCTGAACTCTTGACCCAGGCAGACACAGACATTTGGGTTATCCTCCCTCAAATGGTATTAGGTTTCTGTGCTAAAGCAACCCAACCAGGCCCTAGCTGTCCTGGAAGACAAATTCAACATCTTAGGACAGACAGGTCAATCCTGTCTGACCACCTGTACTAGATATAGGCACTTCGGTAGGACAGTTAGGTCCATCTTAAAGTAAGTGAATGAATCTTTTCCTTGAAGTGACTGTTTCTCACCATTGACTTCAGCTTAGATCCTCTTAGATCCCTGGCAGTCAGCTAAAGCTGAGTGATGTAAATCCCGTGTTGCATCTGTCTTTTACTATTATTTTACTGTACCTGAGCTCTGAACTTGAAAAGACTGAAAATGCTCAAGCAAATGTTGAAAGTATACCAAAAATTCCAAGACCATTTGACACTTCGCGATCAATCAGTTTTTGAAATCTCCTTGAGCTGCACACAAAACTTGTACTTGCAAGTACTTGTGTCAGGTACTTACAAACTCAGATTTTAGGCAGCTCCATTTAGCTGTTGCTTCCAGTAATTTTCTGTTTAGAAATGCATTGTATGTCTTTATTCATTTGTAGCTCTCCTATTAACTTTTTTTTTTAATCACTTATCACTAAGAAGACAAACACCTAGGAGTCTATGGCTAAATATTACTGTCAGTTCACTTAGGAAAATTCTGGGATAACATTAATATAATTTACAACAGTAAACTAGAGAAAAGAATTTAATCTTAATAATGTGGAAAACTTCATAGGCACATGCCAGTAAAAAATAAATGTACAAAAATGAACTGCAGTTAGTCAAACACGGGTTCATTTTACAGTCTATTATTAGAGTTAAATTTTGTCCATTGTGTTTCGTTGTTCATGTATAGATACCTTTTATAGATAATCATACTTGTTGATTTTTTTATGAAAAAGTTGTGCATAGAACCTTGTTGCTTCCAGGTTTCAATATGCCATAGCTGCATTTGGCACATATTTATATGAATGCACATTTTGATGCTTTCTTGAAGCAAAAATCTATGAAATTTTTAAAGGACTGGCTTTGTTTGTTGTTTAAAATTAGTTCCTTTGTACCAGATGCCTGGTGTAATTTATGTTAACTTTAATTAACAATATTTGAAGCAAATAATGATAAATAGGTGCCCCCCCAAACATTATGAATCTAGTTGTCTAAGTAATCTGATGAGTAACGAATCAAATTAGCACGAGCTTTGCCAGTGTTGAGACATAGGTCTTTATTAGAAAAAGTATACATCATTCCAGCTGTGATATTTCTTATGCTTATTATTTTGATCAAACCTTAATCAAAAAATTACTCTAAAGAAATTTACTGCCTTTAGAAACCGTATTTATCTCTGATTCTTGAGGCTAAGCTTTATTTCTTCTTCTTGCAACTACAAGATTAAAAGAGCTCTACATTTAAAAAAATAATGCAAAGTACTTTGTCTTATACAAATCCTTTGTTAAAAGGCCCTCAGCTTTCATAATAACAGTAAAATCAGATTTTACCACCTATGTATAAAACACACAGAAGTCTCTTCTTGGATTGCTTTCATAGCATAACCATATCATGAAGTTAAATTTTTATGTTTTGATTTTGACCTTCATGGCAAATGCTAACTGATAGACAAAGGGAAGGTACACACGTATAGATATATTAAAGTTGTGTATGGCACTTTATGGCAATTAAATATTAGACAGATTCCAACCACCCTTTGTTTAGCTATGTGGGGCTCAGCTGTGTTGCTTCTAACCCTAACTACATCACTTCAAATTACCAGTAAATTAACAGAGTAACACTTTCAACCTCAGAGCAGATTTGATTCAAATAGTCTTTAAATGCCATTTCTGTTCCTATTAACCTAGAGATCGGCGTAGCAGATATTTTCGTAAGGCTGCCCAGCAATACAGGGCATTAATGGCTAAGTTGTGACAGCACTTTTCATGATGATTTATGATTCAGTGTTTAACTTGATTACTCCACTGCTGACTCTGAATACTATTTCAATTAGTGCACAGAAGGTCACATCACAAATATTCCTCTATAATCTATTCCTATTAACACTAATACACAGAGTAACCAAATCTTTTCACCCTTGTTGATTCAAACCATCCATAGCACTAACTGCAGGCTTGTTTACCAGTTTGCTGCTCTGGACACATCCGAAATGGTAATTTTCAGTCCTTTGAGTATCATTAATAGCTGTACAATGCCATTGTGAATAAGCATTGCCTTGCTGCAAGTGTGTGTATTAATAATTATCAAAGGCTTAGATACTTTAAACAGAAAGTACATTTTCAGAAAGAACTCACGTCTAAATTATTAGTTCACAGCTAATCATGAAAATAACAAACAGATAGTTAGGAAACATAACAGGACAGGTGAGCAATTTAAACTCAGGACAATGTATAAAGCTGTGGGTACGAGGCTTAGTAAAGATGAGGTTTGAGAGTCTTGCTTTGCTGGATGGTTATCTACAACATTCCTGCATACACCTCCAAAGTTATTATCAGGAAATGAGGAGCTATTTAAGTTTTGAAATATGAAGAATTGGAAAGTTAGTCAGCTCAAGCAGAAGTCTTGATTCTTCTGTTCCTACTCATAGCTGTCTAGAAGTACTTTTGTGCCTGACTTCAGCAGGAGAGGCCTGCTAATGCTTCCAGTTCAGGTTCTGGTTGCTTCTCTTTTGGAAGAATGGGCTGTCTTTTAGCTGTTTCATATTTAAGTTTTGTTGAGATCACTAAATTGAATTTTCCTCCTTACATATTCTCTAAGGAACATTGCACCAGTGGACACTTTTAAGAGGTGAAGGTCCTTGTCTTCCAAAACCACAGCAGTAGCTGCTGTCCCACATTATTTTGAAAATGTAGATAGTGGATTTGTTGCTATCATTTTACTAGCTCAGGCGTTAAAGCACTCAACTAGACAATAGGAAATGAAAGTGCAAACTGTGTGCCTGCCACAAAGAACGCAAGAAATGCCCCCTCCCAGCAGGTTATCCTCTCTGACAAGCTGTGCAGAACACTTCTCCCTCATACTTCAGATATCCAGATGTTACACCTCTCTTCTGAGTTAACTGCCTAGTTTCTCTCATAGCTGAGTTAGACTGTGAGGGCCCTGCATGCCCTACTAAAATAGTTGCCAGGTATTTAGAGTCACTTTGGATGCCTAGAGGCATCCTACTCAGGCCTCTGTCTACTGCTTCAGTAGGGCACAGGTCTCCAATGATTCTTATGCTGCTCCTGCTTGTCCTGTATGCCCTGGAAATCCTTCAAATGCTGAATCCCACTAAAGATTCCTAGCTTTTGGTTGTTCGAGGCTGAGTGATATGATGGGCTTTGCAGAGGTGATACAAGTTCTCTAGATGAAGGTCTACAGCATTACATAAATGAAGACTTTTTTACTGAGCAGAGGAGGACACAAAATTCCCTAATGTCATGAGCAGGGCACTAACTGGGCAATAGAGGGGAACTACTTCCCAACTCCTGCTTCACATACCATTTATGCATTTAAGACAAGCTGATTTCATGTTAATATCAAGAAGGATTAGTCACCCTGCTGGAAATAACTTGTATTTCCAGCCTTGCAGGAGTTTTAAAAATACAAATGCAATATTGTTAGTGCTGTTGAGAAGAATATATTAACAGTCTTATTTCTTGAAGAAACTTTTTCTGGGTCTGGGAATGGACTATGCTTTGAGTTGGCTGACTTCAGTGGATGTGACTGCATTAATGTTTTAATTCAGATCAGGGATGCACTTTTAGACTCAGTACCCAGATTGTTCCCACTTGCCATGTTGTAGTTGGTATTGCAGAGCAATATTGAGTGCATGAACTGGGTTCCCTTTTGGATGAAATTAGCATGAAGGATATCATCTAGAAACCACCAAAGGAACTCCAGTTGTCAATTTATGTTCATCTCATGGACCAGATGAGAAGAAATTCACAGTAAATCTCCCCCTAACCATTTCTGTGTATGTCAGGTCCTTAGTACCAGCCATTTAGCTCTAAAGATGTTGTGTGCAGATCAAAGCAAGGATGTCTTTAACCAGTATAAATGCAAATATAAAACTTGAAGTTAGGATTTAATACTTTCATTTGTTAACAATGTATTCACCTAGAAGGTAACAAGAGTGTTTTGAAATGTAATTAAATTACATCATCATTATATTCACTGTTTTATAGATGTTTCCTTCCCCCCCCCCAAATATTGCATTCACAGCTAGCTTATACAAATCTGTTGTTAATTTGCACACAGATGTCATTCTCTGCAGGACATAAAAACAAAGCAGAGATAGCCAGCAGTACTATTTGTTGTGGCATCAGATTTACAGAAGCAGCCTGACTTTCATGACTGATTTTTATAAAACAAAAACAAACTCTCCAGACAGAAAGTGTTCAAAGTTCAGATTTGCTGTTCACAAATATTTATGTAGATACCTACTTATTTGCTATATTGCATGTACTCTTTTTGGAAAATGTAAAATTGTTGAAAACTGAAGTGTTGGAACAATTTCTAGAACAATGGCACTGTTTCCCACTGTGTTGCAAAATGTGCCTGACTGCAATTTTGGACAATGTTTTTCAGGGGAAGAAAATTGTGGCTTTTTCTTTTCCAAGTTTTATCATGCTGAAATTTTCAGCAAACATTTTAAAATGAACCATGCTGGCAACCTCTTTTCCCACATAGCTGCTAGGAACTGGATTGAGAACTAGTAGCTAACACAGCTATCTGAGAGTTGTAAGAGAGGAATTTACTTTCAGGAATAGATGGGAATAGATGTGTAGTGGTGACTTGCAGATGGAGGTTTATAACAGCTACCTACTAATGTATACCTCTGGCAAAATGCAAGTAAGCTTAGACAAATTTATTAAAGTCCATAAATCTATAGGTAACTTAAATAAACAGCCTGAACTTCCAGTATCTAAGGACATACAGAATTGTAATGATTACTATAGAGAATAGCTTTCCCTTATCTTTGGTGTAAGAATTTTGTCTCTACTGTAATCAGTGTGAAGAAGTATATAACAGCATAAACAGCACTATTTTTTTGGGCATTTCACCCCTGACATTTGTGATTATAGCACAAATAGAAGACATGTTAAAGGAATAGTGTTCCTTATGAACTGAAGAAACCAGCAGTAAAATCCTGCCCTTTCATAAGGGATTTCCGCTGGCACACAGCATAAGTACATAAGGATACGTGCAATGTTGTTACACGAGTGATTCAAATATTCATTATTCCACTTTAGTTTTAAAATACAGTTGATTAGGCCTTTTATAGAGGAGGGCCTGGATTTGGGAGGGAGCCACTTGTAGATACACGAGTGTTCATAAACTGATGCGCATTCATTAAAATATCTCTGGCAATAATGTTGCTTATGAAGTGTCACTTACACAACATACTGTGCTATAAGTTTAAATTGTGTTTTGAGTTTCTGTCCAGATTTGTATGGTACAAATTCAAGGGCTAATACTGTTTTCTGCATATACTTCAAGACTTAGGAATTTGATTTATTCTTCTATATTAACCTTGTCTTCCTGTGATAAATATAAAGAGGTTCCAGTAGCAAAAACTGTCTTACCTCTTTGGTACCTTTGGCAAACTACCTTATTGTTCTAATTCCTCTTCTCTCTTGTATGAAATGTCAAAGTGATTTTAAAAAGAATAAAACTCTACCAAAAATTTATGCATGATAATTGCGACTAAATGAGAGAACTTAATTTCCTAAAGTAATTGCTACAGTAGGTCACAATGGAAAACAAAAATAAAGAAATCAATATTCTTCTATGTCTTGCTCTGTGCGAGTTCTAAAATGTCTTGAGACAATTCGGTATTTCATGTGATGTGTACCCAAAAGCAGTATTTTTAAATACATCTATAGGAAAGGAATTGGTGTTCCTTGGGATAGACCAAACATCATTACTTTTAGCGCTTAACTGAGCGTGGGACCACTTCTGGTACATGTGACAAAAAGTGATGGTCTTTTCAACTTGTATTTAACATCTAAAGTTAACCTTATGGAAGGTCACATCAATTCTTTCACAAGTACACCAGCATTTTCAAGTGTTAGAAGCAGTCTGAATCACTGCAGAAGAAAGGGTATGAGAACTAGGTAAGGACAGGCTGGAGTGAACCTGTGCAGACATGGACAAAAGAAGAAGAGATTGATAGCAGTAAAGACGAAACAGAAGACAAAGTGTACTTAGGCATTACAGAGGATGGGGAAGAGTAAGCTTGAAAGCAGCAAAGGCCACTTTTCTCCAGAGCCATAAGCAGAGTAGCTCAGTTGCAACACCCTTCAGTTGTATGGCACACGGCTGCACCACTGGAAAACAAGCATCTTACTCCCTCTGGAGTCCAGGTCACAAGGAAGTAGGCTTTGTTTTCACCTTCATGGCTTTTATGGTGTGTTTTCAGACTTTATTAATTAGTTCTTTTTTTTTTTTTAATTGTTTCTTTTTTTTTGTTTATTTGGGAAATTGCATACTTAGTCAACGATAAATTTTTGGCTTCTTTAGTGTATAATCCGTGCACAAAGAAATAGATGATACAGTTTTCTCAGATATAGTAACTTCCAAAATTAACACTGTTCAGTTCCAGGAGATGTAGAATTTGCAAGTGACATTAACAGCTGCTTGAATATTTTTCCCCCTAATATTTGATGTTATAAAAGTCCATTCATAAGTAGGCAGTAACAGGAGAAGAATTTTGGGAATAGCTGACATTCAAACTATTTTAATGGCCCTCATCAAGGTGCTGAATTAAGGTTACACAGGTACCTTGCTATTCCTTAAATCTGACATGAGTCTTCAGGAACTGATGTCTTCTGTTACCCAATTTTTACAGGTAATTATCCTTTCTGTTGTTTTCTTCAGTGCAGGGAATACCTCAGCTAGGATTTTTGTCCTGAGATTTGTTATATCTGTTTCCAGTCATTAGTACAAAGAAGAAACAGGGTGAACCATGAAAATTGGTTTTGGCAATAGTTGATTTTCTCAAGTATTGCATATTCGCTGCATTTAACTTTTATTTTACTTATCTGGTTTCTGTTGCTCATAACTAAAACTAAATGAAAGCATAAATCACCAATCAATGCAAAACTTCTTTCTACAACATGAAAATCACCTCTTCCAGCAATTTGATTATGTCCTAGGGCCATGTGGAGATGGAATTAAAAGGAAAGATCTTCTATGTGCTTCTTTTTGTTTGTGTATTGTTTGTCACTGGATCCGTTTATTAGCCTGGAGATAATGTGACAGTTGACTGTAGCTGTAACACAGGACTCATTAGTAAGCTTGACAGGGAGGTGCCAGCAGCTACTTGAGATTGCATTTTATCAATCTTCATGGCTCATTTGGGAGGCTCACAACACTGTGATCTAGTCCCAGTGCTCACTGGGACAGTGGCAAGCAACCACTGAGACTTCTAAGAATGGGGACTTGGAGAAGTTCTCTGTGATGGGATAATATCCTCTTAGTCAAAAAATGTAATGCTGACCCAACAATTCTGCAACTTCTACCTGACAGATTCAATGTCAAATGTAAGACACTAGTATAGAGTTCTTAATGTAAATTTTCTAATATTTCTATACCCCTTAGGATAGATATTTGCAGAATTCCCTCAAAAAGGAAATAGAAAGGATGGGTAAAAACATTAATGTCACTGTTGAAACTGTATCGTCAATCAAAAGAAGCAGTGACAATACTTTACAGATTTCAGTGTTTGCTTTCTCTTCCTTGACTTTTCCCATGATATTTTTGGTAGCTTATGATTATTTTGAAGTAATGTAACACTTTCTTTTTAATTTTAAGATACTATTGATTTGCAGCACCGTGATTCATCATGATGCCAATCACCAAACAAAAAGATTTTGCATCATTCCTTCCACAGATATTAACACAAGATAATATAGAAATAAAAAAAAATCAGTGTTTTTTCCTTCCTCTCTGCATTTTGAGCTTTTCAGAGGCATTAGGAACAGGTTTTCAATGCCCATGGAAAAGATAGTGACATATTTATAAAATACACACACTCTAAGGTTCTAATCTAGTTACGCTGTTCAAGAATGAGTACTTTAGGTAAAAAATTAACTATTGCAAGATTCATGATAAAAATATGACTCTTGGCAAAACTGGTGCCTGTTGTGTGTACTGGTGAAATATCACATGCTGCTGATATAGCTTCCTACTGCTGTGTGTTAGTAATGTCCCCTAGATTACCAGCCGAGGAAACAGAATGTCAGCTTTTGTCATGCAAGAAGAAATGTTTTAATCTGTTTAGGAGGTTAGTGCAGTATGAATTACTGAGATACCATATGTCCTCTAAAACACATGGCAAATTTATCTTGCCTGAAGAATGGCAACTAAAAAGACTCAGTTGTGTTGTCTGATACCAGGCATATAAAGGAAAAAAAACCAACCAACCAAGAAACCTCTATATGCTTGTGTGCCATCTTTAGCAATAAATGTTATATAATTAGTTAACTACATTAAAAGAGTAAAGAACATATATGGAACAATCTGACTTCATTTATTTTAATCCTTTTAGTGTGTTTATATAATCTTGATTTTTTTTCCCACATTTTTAATATCCATATATGATTTTCTTATATATACAAAAATATTTTTTAATGGATTGTATCATCCCTGTACTAAAAAATGGCTAATCACAAATTTCTGTACTAGAACAAGAAAAATGCATGTGCCCAGTCATACTCACTGAGTAAAGAGAATAGATACCAAAGGTGACACAATTCAGGGACTTGAGTAAGGGAGGGAGAACTGAGGAAGAAAAATGTGAGGCTGGATGCTCACTTGGGGAGCATGTATGCATGTAAAAGGAAAAGATATGGAAAGGGAAAGAGATAGTCACTCTTTCACCAATACTGAACTCTGTAATTTGAAGCATAAATGCAGCATTCACAATGGTGTCTGAAATCATATCCTTTGAACTGATTATACTCTTTTATTGATATTTCACTTGTTGATACAAGTTACATATCTGGGATTTGTATAATCTGAAAGGAATTTCAGTTTATAAACCTAGAAGTCAACATGTGAATTAATTCACTCAATGATATCATCACTGAAGTAATGTTGTGCCTGTAGCAGAAAACAATCAAACCAAGAAAATTCACTGCTAAGTCTTCACCATGCCATATGTCCTCTAATATCTAATTACAACAGGGGCACAAAAAGCAAGTCATTAAACTTGCACCCTATTGTGCATAGGTATTAGAGGACATGTGGTGCACTTAAAATAAAAGAATGACATTCCATGCATTTCTTTTATTTGCAGCAACTGCCTTTAATGTAGGAGACTTTTTCATCTATTTTGGTTTTCAGGGAAAATTTCCAAAATTATATCTTTTGATTAGAAATATTCGAAAAACACCCTCAAATGTCTGGAAGTTGCTATAGCTATTTACATTGAACATACATTTTGTTAGAGACGTCTTGAAAGTTTTCTATATTCAAACATTTCTGACACATTTTTTCTTTTGCATTTAAGGAAACTCAGTTGACACAGGATGGGAAGAAATGTTGCTTTATGAGAGTTCATTAAAGGATATCAAACAAAGGACAGACCTTACTAGCCCCTTTTTGGAATAAAGATAAATCCACACTGAAGTACTACAGGGATAGTTGGTTGGATCAGTTTTATTGAACATTTTCATCAATGACCCAACTAGGGACTAGACCAAGAAATCTGTTCGTTTGTAGACATTGCTCTGTTGAGTAAAATGTTACACTGATGACAAGGAATTCCAGAATAACCAAAAAAATCTGAGTCAGTGGGCAAAACCATGGCAAATGAAGTTTAATGCAGATAAGTGTAAACCATCTAGAGAAAAAAAAAGTTTAAACTATTTCCTTGTGACGTTGAACACAAACTTGGAAATCACATCTATGGAAAAGGTCAGTCCTGAAATCTTCAACATGGGAAGGGAAGTCCAAAGAGAATGCTGGTAATCTCAAAAAAAAGGAATGAAAGGGCAAAAGAGAAGCTCTCATTTTCCTACTGGCTAAGACTTTGTTAGCTCAACATCTTGAATATTTTGGGTAGCCCTGACCTCTCTGCAGATGGACATAATGAATTTTAGGACTATGGAGAATTAGAAGGCAGAGTAGCTGATTTATGAGGAGGAACTTAAAAAGCTTGGGTTCCTCAGTTTTTAAAGGAGAAGGCTGAGGATGTTTCAGTTGAAATTCACAAAATCATGAAGGTGGATAAAGTGCAAGTTGGTTAATTAAATTTATAAATAGTTGAACATTTCCCTTTCTGATGGCCCCACAATTTGAATATATCAGATGTATTAGAATATATCAGTAGAATATATACGAGATGGCATTTCAAATTGTAATTTCAAACTTTGAAGATCCTGTGAAAGAGAATGGCAGTTTAGAACACAGGCTTGAGGAGTTTTCTGTTATTACTTTTGTTATTATAATTATTATTATTTTACAGCACTTTTTCTTATTTTTCTTATTTATTCTTTTTTATTCTTATTTCTCAATTTTAAAATTCTCACTTGATGCCCATTAGATACATTTTGGTTCATCATTAAGTCCTGACTGAGTAGTCAGTGTTAAACAAAACATGGAAACCAATGCAGTCCTTTATGGTCCAAAGTATCATAATGTGACCCATCCAGGTAATGCTTATGTTAACACTGCACTTATCCGACAGATGTGTAGAAGTCAGAGCTAAGTAGAAACTCTGTATCTATGTAGATACAGTCTGATACTGTGTATATATATATATTTAATGTACCACACATTAAGACCATAATTGTTTTCTGGACTTGCTAATTGATTTCTACACTTGCTACCTTCACTTTTCTCTGTTTTACAACTGCTTTGTAGGCACAGATCCACTTACATTCCTGTTATTTTAAGGAGTCCCTGAACTTACATCACTTTTCCTCCTAATGCAACTCTTCCTGTAGTTTCTGTGTGTGGTACAAGAAAGAATGTTTATGTTTCATGGCAGAATATCCTTAGCACAGTATGCTGGTTTTGTCTGGGGTAGAGTTAATTTTCTTCACAGTAGCTGCTATGGGGCTATGTTTTGGATTTGCACTGACCACAGGGTTGATAATACCGAGATGTTTTTCTTATTGCTGAGCAGGGCTTGCACAGAGCCAAGGGCTTTTCTGCTCCTCATACTACCATCCTAGTGGGAAAGTTCAGTGTGCATGGGAGAGTGGGAGGAAACACTGTCAGGACAGGTGACCCCAGCTGGGAATGTTCCATACCATATGACACGCTCAGTATATAAAGTGGGAGGAAGGAGGAGAAATGGGGAGAAGTTTGGAGTGGGGATATTTGTCTTCATGGGTCACCATTACATGTGATGGAGGCAGCTGAACACCTGTCTGCCCAGGGGAAACAGTGAATTAGTTCCTTCTTTTTCTTTGCCTGTGTGTGTGCCTTCTTCTTTCCCTATTAAACTGTCTTTATCTCAAACCATGACTTTTTGGGTTTTTATGCTTCTGGTTCTCTCCACGATCCCATTAGTGGCAGAGTGAGCAAGCAGCTGTTTGGTGCTTCATTGCTGGCTGTGGCTAAACTATGACAAAGATTTTACTAATGTAAATTCAAGAAAAATGGAAACCAATAATGTTCAAGTCTCTTCAAAATACAATGCAATAAAGCAAAAATTGTACTATTAAAATGGGCTCGCTCCTGGATTAACTTAGTATCTCATTCAGGCTCTGTTTTCAGTGTTTTTTTTCCTTTTTGATACCCTGATACAAACATTTGAGATGTACAGAACAGCAGTATGAACTTTATGAAATGTCAGTAATTGCTGTGCATGCACATAAAGTTGTTATTTTAAGCAAAAAAAGCCTACTTAGATTTCCCACCCCCCTTCAAAATAGGTAAAGAGATTAACTCACATTAAGGTCCAGTGGCTTGCAAAATTAAAACTGTTGGAGCAGAAAAAATTGCTTATCAGATATTTTAAGATCTGAACGATAAGATCAACAATGGGCTACCAATAAATTTCAGAGGTATGAAGTAAATCATCCTGTATTTCAGGTTTCTTAATGTTAAACAGAATATTTTAGTACTCAGTATCAAAGTAAATAACTAACAACAGTTTAGAAGAAAATTTCTATAACTATATTATTTTGTCAATTAGGTTAAGGCTTCTTGAGGGTTTCATAAAAATTACTATCTCCAAAAGTTTCAACCTAATAGACTAAATGCAAACACCTGTACACCAAAACTACTTAAACTTTTCATTAATATCATGGAGGATGCACAGAGAAAGAAGGTAGCAGAAATGCCTGAACTAAAAACATTGTGAAAAGCACATATCTGTAAATGGAAAAATACAAGGTCTTTAAGTACAGGAAAATAATTTTTAGCCAGAGAATTAGTAAAGTTAGTATTTCTTTTGCAGTCCACGTGTTCTTATAAATAAGACCTCTAATTATCTTGCTGCAGCCAAACCTCCATGGATTACTAGGCTGATGGTGATATTCGTTAGCAGATCTTTCTTTTTGTTTTCATTTCCTTTCAGGCTTTCTCATGATATTAGTCATGCCATTGTCAAACAAATTGCTGCTTGTTATTTGTTTTCCTATGGTTAGTTGCTACCAAACCATAAAATTAAGATCATATAATAAGAGGTAGCACTGTAAGTAATGAAGTTGGTGCCTCTGTGTGTGGAAAAGAGAAAAATTCTGAAAAAAGCAAAGTGATGAAAAAATGGAAATTCTATCCATGGGAACATTTTCTTTCATTTATATTATGTATTTTTTTTTATTACACAGGAATTAAGTGTCAAATTAAAAATGAATAAATAGATCATATCATGCCATGCACATCAAGAATAAAACACATTGAGCTGATGTTGGAGGTGACAACACCTTTAGACATAGACAGTCCCAGATAACTAAACTGCAAAACATTACACAGCATTTTAAAAACTCAGCAGTGTACAACTTAAATTTTAAGCAGGAGAATTACTTGTTATTACAACAAACAACTGAATAAAAACTTAGACAAATACAAATTTATCTAGTCATATTGTGGGTAAGATGCCAAAAACAAGTTAGTTTTGTCTATTATTTTTTTTCTGAATGCTTGAAAACGCAGTTGGCAAAACAAAGCTGTCTGAAATCAAAGAGTACACAGACTTTTAAGTATTCAAATGGTATTCATCCCTCAGCTCCTCTGTGACAAACCTTGGATTTGTGTGTGCATGTGTAGAGAGGAGTGTCTTCTCTTTTTTTCTTTTTCTCAGAGTTAGCGTGGATACCTTTTGTTTTTCTTTTTTGGAAATTACTGCCACAAAAATCATATTTTCACATTTAGAAACTACATTTTTGAAACTGTTTAGCTTTTCTCTTACCTTTAAAGACTATACATGACTAGTCTATATTTCATAAGAGGAATAACTCAAACTTGTGATAGATTCCAGCTAACACTAAAAAAAAAAAAAAGCTGATTTATGAGGTGAATAATTGAAATTGCCTTTAAAATTTCTGTTTTATATGAAATATTCTGAAACATGTATTAACCTTTGAGATGTTTTGTGGCCAGAATTGCAAGTTACCTTTGACAATATTGGTAAGGGCTTTTTCTGAACACCATTACTTTTTCCTAATCCAACTGCTACAACAGCAATTTTTTTTCTGAGCAGTGTCATGTTACCTTCTCTGAAATTTTATTTGTTATGTATTTAGATATCTAATCTCTGTGTTTGATGTATTGTGTGCTCTACATGAGCTGGAATAATGTTGTACAGGAAACCAGCAAAAAGGTGTCCTCCTGCTAGCCTGTCAGCTTTTTTAACCTAACTTTTGCTGAAAAATCATTAGAAGTATTACTTGTCATAAATGCTACTTGTATTGGTCACAGTGCTTGCATGGTGCTTCCTGCATTACACAAAAGTTCTGGTATACACTTTTCACCAAATATGCCTTTTTGGGTTTTTTTTGGTGTTTCGCCTTCTTGAAAGAGACTGAACAGCTGATTAATGCCTCAAATATTTGACCACCTTCAGTGACTGTAGAGACTGGGCTACTGGTGCTCATGGCTCAATCAGCAGAGTGCTTTGCTAACAATGTGCAGAGTGACCATTCACACCAGGTGCTGAAGGTGTGCAAATCCAACATCTTAGGTGACAAGCTGAGTGTTAAACAAGATAAGGCAAGAGTCAACTCCTGCAAGGTGAGGTAGTGTTTTTTTTCCTTACACAGATGACTCAGTTGTGATAACTTCACAGAACATTCACACCTAGCCTGAAGGTTTTCATCCTTTGTTGATGAGCCATAATAGGCCATATTATGCAACTCGGATGCAACATCTTAGAAGGTGTCAAAGACTCCTGAGGTAATCTGTGACTCACAGTATTACACCATCCAGTGTAAAAGTCCCTGCCTCAGGGATGGTATCAGAGGTGTTCCCACCTGAATTTGAGCATAAACTCTGAGTTTCAGGGCTTCCCTCACCACCAGGGCTTCCACCACCACCTCAATGGATCCAGACTGTGACCGCCACTTCAACAGGACTACAATCACCACTTTGACCAATTGTAACAACCACATCCCATCTCTGGATCCAACAGGTGTGTTGTGGGTCCTTCCAGTCACATGGGGGGTGCACAGCCCTGCTCTGACTGTCTGTACCAGCACTGCAGCCTCACTCCAGCCCCACACAAGTATTTGCCAGTATCAAATCCTGGCTATCTGCTGTTTCCTGCCAGCACTGACTCTTCAACCATTTCTGCCAGGTTTTCCAGACATGGAAGAGGTAAATTATGTGGAAAGATGGCTATCTTGTCTCTGTCCTGTGACCATGTCTGGTTTTATTCTGAGTGGTGGAGGTAGCCACCATCCCAATTTGTTCTGGTGCACAGGGCTTGAGAAGTTTCGCCTCATCAGCTGGTCTAACCCAGTTTCATCAGTATTGTGAATGTTGGGGTGTCTTTGCCAATCCTCATAGTTTGCTCTGTCTCACCTGGCAGATCAGATTTTTTTCTCTTTAAAAGCTTTTTGTTCTGGCTCATGCTATAACAAAAGTAGCCTTTTGAGATTCCAAAGACTGTTTGTGGTTTTGTTGCACCTACTTGAAAGAAAAATTGCACTCCAATTCATTTGAATGCTCTGACTGTGTTGGGTTGATACAGCAGGTTAAAAAAATCTTGTTGCTATGAAGTTTTGAGATCATGTCAAGAACAAATTAAAATGTTCCATTTAATTTAAACAAAAGACAGTCTTTGAGGAAACTTCTAACCCAACTTTCTAGTTATTTTATCTTGACTACAAAGGAAAAAGATCTTGTGCATTTCTACTTTCTTGGTCTAGGTCTATTTGATTACTTCCCTTAACCTCTCCTCTTAATACCCTTTAGTTAGTTTTGAGCAAATTTCACAGCAGAGTATATGTTTCGTATGTAAAGAAAGGCAACATACAGGTACCCCTGAAATGCCAGGCAATGGAAGGACTTCAGGAAAATTTATTCCAAAATCGAGAATGTTAGATTTACAAGGGAAAATTGTGCCTGAGAGAGGCACGCTCCCTGTTGTATTCAAGGCTTCTCTCTTTGCTGACCTCTCCCTAGGCCCTCCCCAATGTGAAGGCCCATAACCTCTGTGAGAATTAATCTCTCCTCATACCAGAGAAAGAGACTGAAATCTTCTTCTGGAATGAAGGAGAAAAAAAACATCCAACTATCTCTGAAAAAGGTACTTCTTCTTGAGCAGGAAATCATTCCTAAGCAAAACAAGCTCTAACCTCCTCTCTATAAATCTTCCAGAAAGGGTATCTGCACTTACACATGAATCAGTGGAAATGTGTGATGTAGACGGCAAAGCTGGAGAGAGGCACCCTGTTAGTGACCCACCTGAAGAAAATATTGCAACCGCTGTTCAACCATCGCTAGACATCAGAGAATCTACACAGAATAGATGTGTTTTCTGTGAGCATAAATGCTCACTGGAAACATAGCATCTGTAACAGTGTGGGTGTCAAGTGCGACACACAAATCCATAGGAAACTCAGCTTGTTTAGCTCTGGTACCTGATAACCTATGAATGAAAGTGATATTCAACCTGTTATATGAAGGAGTGTGCATATGTATATTCCTTCAGCTAGATGAAAGCAAGCCTTGCTATTTCCTAAACACTGTTACAAGTATGGTTTCAACTATAAATTATTAAAAAATATGTATTTCATTTGCTGGAGATCTTATGTTGCATTTCATCTCCTATTTTTTCTAACTTCACAGCAACTGCATAACTCTATATAGCAAGATTTACTCTTGCTCAAGTCAGATTATGGAATGTTCCCAACTCTATAAAATATTATGTCTACAACTGCACCATTGAAAAGAAGCTAAAAGGCTGAGAGGGACTTCTATTGCTGGTATATTCCTGGCCATTTAAAAAATGCACAGGTAAGTAGTATTGCATATTGCTTAGCCATTGGTGCTTTTTAACAGAAAGCTACTGTGTTTTATGTCTAACAATGGGCATCTGAGTAGGGTAGTCATGTAGAAAAGTGCATGTATGATTCTAGGATGTTTTGTAACATAAACATTTCTTGAAGACTTTGGTAGAATCATTGTGCTACTTTGCTTATTTCCCAGTTATATGCATTTGATTTTCTGCATGGTGACTATCACTCATTGCTTTCATTTTTCCTTTGGAGGAAGAAAAGGTTCCTCTCTCACCCTAATCACTTCTTTTGTTACCTTTGGTATCTGTAAAATACTAAGGCTGAGCTGCCATGGGCTTTTGAACCAACAGATCAATTAATGTAAGGATTTTTAGTATATTCCCATTGTTTTACACCATCTCAAAAATACTGCAGTGCTTCAATAACTTATTTAACTACAACTCAAGTTACTTAAATGCACATCATCTGGACCAAAAGGACTGAAAAAAAATCAGTCTTTTCAAGAATTGTACATCCTTCCCCTTAAGGTTCTTCTGTTTTAGGATTCTGGTCTAACCATATTAGTTAATACCACCAAGAGGTTAGGTGAAATGGAACTAGAGAATGATCCAAGTATTATGTCTGAATATTTTAGTTTGCTTTTGTTAGAGGGAAAATCCACTTGAGAAGCAAGCTTTGCTGAAAACAATGTCTAAAATTACTAGTTTGCAAATGGAAAACTTTCTATAGGAACTTCTAGTTATTCTAATAGTACATTATCTTCATTGTACCTAGTACACCTTCTGCAGTGCAAAAACTGTAGTGGGGAATCTGTACTTGTGTTGGTTGCATATATCTACTTAGTTCATTCAGTGCATTTTAAATAAGCAATTTATAAACATACAGCATCATAAGTATTTGGTTTGAGAAATAGGGTTTATAATATAAACAGTAATAGGGTGACCCAGTGTTATCAAGCTGGGCAATAATAAATGTTTCCCTCTATGTTGGTGGATCCTCTTGGACGGGAAAGAAGGGTTTGGGAGCCCTTTGAACAATCACTTCTCCAAGTGCTTATCTACATCCGTAATACTGCAGTCTAATTCAGCATAGTCTAATAACCACATCTAAGCCCTCTAGAGGTTTATGTTTTAGAACAGATTTCTACAAAAATACCAGTCTGAAAGTATATATTTTTCAGTGGTGCGAGGACTGTAAAAGATTATTTTTGTAATGAGGTAGCATTTTCTTTCCCCACATGTAACACTGATGGAAATCATGATAAATAAATGCGATGTCAGGTTAGAAAAAATGTTGTAGTTTCATGTTGTTGGTTTGCAAATTGAATTTTTACATAAAATTTACACTAAATGGAACCTCATTATACAGTGATGAGGTCCAGTATGATCCAAATCGTTAAAATCACTGTACTGCTTAATGATTCACTAAGTGGTACTGCAGTGTCATAAATTTAGTACTAGTTTCATGATTCAAAACACCAGACTGAGACACCAGCAAATCGTATGTGGATCATTAAATTTACAATGAATGTCAGAGATGAAATAAGGGGGAAAAAACACTTTGAGAGATAGGGATAATATGTGCTCTAAGGTGACATCCATCAAGATAAATGATCTTATACTACTTCTGCTTGGATAATAATGGGGGGTTGTTTTTTTGTTATTCTTTATTTCATAATTTCTAAAGGGGTTGAAAGTCTATGCTTTTTAAGAATTAAAGTATCTGTCATTTTCTGAGTACCTTGTGATCTATTTTATTTGTATTTATACCCTATACATATGCTGTTACATATTTGTCTGACCCCACTGGGCCAGATTCTCCCCTTGGTAGCACCAAAATATGTCAGCTTTGTACATTTTACAATAGTAGATTGAAACACTATAGCACTACACTAATAGCACTATCAGAACCCTTGAAATTATTTTTTGCAGTGTTCTATACATATAATGGATACTCAAATTAATAATAATACTAGTAGTAGTAATGATAATAATTCATTTTAAAAATATAATAGAATTTCTTTTATATTTCACTTGTATTTCACTTCATTTTCAGAAACAACATATCCAAAGTGAGGAGTAAAGCACTGTTTTGAAAATAAAGTTTATTCATGGATTAAAAACAACAACAACAACAAAACCCATAAACAATGTCAACCACATCAATGTGACTGGACGGGAGAATTTAAAATTTTTGTCCAGAAAGATGTAAATTGAATAGAATAAAGATATATTATTAGATCTAGTGATACTATATGGAAAAGTAAGAATTCTGAAATTGCTTACCTAGGCAGAAGAAAGGTTTCCCAAATTTTTTCCTACTGCCTTATTCAAAATTTCATCTTATTTCATTACACTGAGATGCCAAATGCAGCAAAAGGTAGAACATAAATGCTGTGAAACATAGAACTTCACCAACAAAACCAGAAAAAATTAAAAGTACAGAATGTAAAAATATAAACCATAGTTGTTATTAGAGAAGCTATATTCTGGAGACTTTTTTAATGTTGACTTAGCATAAAGCATGTGAAAAATATATGGAACTTGTTTCCTCATTTTATTATTGTGAAACTAAATAAAATTAAGCTATTTGCCATGCAGTCAGAAATGCAGGATATAAATATTCTTTTACAAAAATTAGGCTATGCAAGCAGTGTGACCTTGAACCCACCTACATTTTGAATTGCTATCATGTGCAGTTAGTAATAAGAACAGATAGGAAAATATAGGAAACATCCACAGTATCGGTCTCTGTCTCTTTTTGTGTCTCTCAGTGATGTGACTCCTTCTTCTGTCCACTATTTTTGCAGTTCTGGCTTTATGAGCAAACTGTTTCTCTAGTGCCTGCCTGGGCCACTTGTTTTTTAATTGAAAATGTAAGGTTTCTGCTACTCTTGCTTGCATTTTTTAACCCTGGTCCATTCAGGATTGATATCAAATATACTCCAGACTTTGCATGATGGAAACAGCAATTCATGTTATTACAATATTGTAAGTTTAGGCTGATTATAGTAATTCCTTTCAAGTATCAAAGTGGAGAAGAAGGAAAGTTTTTGTGTTGCTTCTTTTGCACATCCAAGAGTTTAAGCAGTGGAAAAGTCTTCAAGGATTCTGGAGGTCTTGAATTGGCTTGAAATGCAATATTTTACACACTCATTTTAAATCACAGCCAGCCATAGGATTTTTCTAAAAAGATTGTTTACAAGTATAGCGTATGTTGTCAGGAGATTGCAGGCTGTACTCTGAAATGGTATTTAAAAACAATTTATGCCGGCCAACCTGGATTTTTTTTTCCTCCACACTTGTCTTGTAAAAGTGGGAAGTGAGATGAAAGGAAAATGAATTCATTTACTTTCAGACACAGGAAATGCTACTAAATTTGGATATGTGAAAATATTGAACTTTCACTGGGGAAAAAAATAAATGATTTGAGGGCCTAGTGATCACACAGAGGATCCAGACAATTTGACAGGTATGAATTTATCTCACTTGTGAATGAATAACCTTTGGTAACTCACTTGAGACTTAAATATTCTGAACACATTTTCGCTGGAACACTTCAAAAGACACAGTTCATTTCTGTCTCTACCAAATAGCCCCTTTGGTTACCTTCAGTTTACTGAGATTTTTGCTTTGCAAGTTTGGAAAATTAACATAATAAAAGCCTACCTGTGAGTTTTAGTCATGAAGGAATGGAACTACATTAACTCTTTGATTATTCTAGAGTCTACAAAATCTGTTTTTTGTATCAACTGAGGAAGGCTTCACTGATCTCCTCTAAATCTTGCTTCAGTTGTAAAGGAAAATTCATCATACTTTAAAATACAGGCATATGTTTTCAAAGCAGCACTTCAATATATTCAGTAGGTGACTTCAATATAAGCTGTTTTGTGCAACGTGGACCAAGGTGCACCTCCAAGAAATGCTGCATACCCTCAAAGGAAGCAGAGAGCTGAAGATATAAATGAAAGTGGAGAAGAGGGAGCACACCCCATGCTGAGAGCTATGTATGATGGGTTAGAAGTGATCACAGCTTTCTGAGTGTGCTTTGTAGATGGGTGAGGTGCATTAAATTAGTAGATTAACGTTACTTTGCTAATGGATAACTCCCTTCACTGGTCACTGACTATGAACTGGCAACTGTGATACGTACAAAAGGACTCAGTTACTCATCTTGAACGTGGTTTTTTGAAATTTAATGATAATATATATAAAAAAACTGCAAAGAAATTAAAGATTGAAGAAATAAAAAAAAGGGGGCAATGAACATGAAAGTCACTAAAGATATAAAATCTGATTTGTGGTTATTAAGGTTAAATGTTTCTGTCCTTATGCTGAACTTCTGTTTGCAAAGCAGATTTCTAAACAGTCTTGCATAATATGTGGAAATGATTATGATTTCAAAGTTTTCATAAGGTTGAAAGCTCTTCAAAATCTATTGTTTCATAATCTTCTGTTAACTAGGCACATGAAACTGAGAAATCACAGGATCACAGGATGACTGAGGTTAGAAGGTATCTCTAGAGATCACCAGCTTTGGATTCTGAAAATCTATGTTTAGGTTTCTAAATGCAAGCACCAACCTGTGAGTGAAATATCTAAACTTTCATCTAGTCAATAAAAATAATTGATGCTAAGAGTTCTTAAAATCACCCCAAAGTAGCTAAGGATATTTAGTCAGATGTACAGCCTTCTTGCTTGTATTGACTAACATTCAGCTGACCGTAATGGGAACTGCACTGAATCTGGCTGAGGTGGAGTCAATTTTCCCACAGCAGCCCTTGCAGTGGTGTGCTTTGTGTTGGTAGATGGAAAGTGGTTAATAACACACCAGTGCTTTGGCTGCTGCTGAGCAGTGCTGGCACAGCATCAGCATTGTCTCTCCAACATTCTGCACCCCACCAGTAGGATGGTAGTGGGCAAGATCTTGGGATGGGACACAATTAAGCCAGCTGATCCAAGCTGACCAAAGGCATATTCCATAGTATATGTTGTCAGCTCAGATATAAAAGCTAAGGAAAGGAGTAGAAAGGGAGGCATTAATTATTTACAGTGTTTACCTTTTGGAGCAACCACTGCATGTGCTGAAGCCCTGCTTCCTGGGAAATGGTCAAACATCGCGTGCTGATGGAAACTAAAGAAAAATATCTTTGAAATTTTTTTTCTTTTCTCGTGCATTTTGCTTTTGCTTTACTAAACTGCCTTATCTCAACCTGCAAATTGTTTTCCATCTTATTTTCTCCCCCCTGTCTAGCTGAGAAGGGGGATGATAAAGTAACTCGCTCAGTGGGCACCTGGTGTCCAGCCAAGGTCATCCCAACACAGGAACGTAGATTCTTAACGTACATATAGGTACTGACATTTTGACAATTAGATTGGGTTTTGCACCCTGCACTAAATGTGTCTTGAGGATCCACCATGTTCATTGTTGTCTAATTCATGCTTTTGAAATGCACCAGCCTTGGAGATTTCTTCCCATATGGTATGACCAGATTAGAGAATATATACATGTTTTTCCTTGCAGAAGTTCTCCTTTGTCTGAATCTGAGGAGACCTATTGTGCAGATCTGAAGGAAATACACCGATGGCCGTTCTTTTTCATAAACATTTATTAGATTAAGTGTGATGATTTATTTATTGCAATGGTGTTCTAATTTGGCAGCAATGGCCTAAGCAGAGAGGTTGTACTTCCGTGAGTAATATGCACCAGTGCTGATGTTCCTGTTGTCACCTAAGTAATACTGCTACAGGTCTGACCTTCTGAAACCACATTAATGAGACAAGTATGAGCTAGGTGACTGGTAATAGCTGATGCACATGCTTCCTAGATCTGATGCTTTCTCTGCTTCAACTTTTTTTCTGTAAAGCACTAAAGCTAAAAAGAAAACATGTCACTCATCTAAAAGGGATTATAAGCTTTCCTTGAAAACAATAGTAATTTAAACAGGTTAGATCAATAACAGACACACTTTTTTCTATCTAGAGTGCATTGTGAAGTAGTCAGCATACAATATCATAACCAATACAAAAAAAAGACATATCAATCACTTTTATTGTGCTCCATCTTCATATGACATTTCAGCTCTTTGTTTAGATAATAGTAATTGTATACAACTCTGTAGAGCTTTGTTTCTTTAGTCTACCCTGCCTAAAGCATTGTTATTTTAATAGGAAGATTTCTACTTACAATATAATTATATTCTATGTATAATTACATTGTATGCATATAATTAGACTGACAGTATTAGGTATTGATTGACAAAATGGAATGAAACACAGCATGGAGAGACTTCATGGTAAATATCAATGTTTGGTTCATAGCTGTAAAGAGGTTTTTAAACCTATCTTAGTTAAAAATGGTAGTTGTGAATTATGGCAATTACAGTATTACACTACAACTGATTTACTAGCTGGGACTGCATCCACAGCATGAAACTGCCTATCAAGATATGGAATTACTTAGCTTTCACAGGATAAGCTATTTATTTATACGTTAAAGAGTTTTTCATATAAACACATAATTTTAAAACTCTGTCTTACAGAAATACACATAAAAGGATTGAAAAGAGTAACTCCTGTGAATCTTTTTAATGTCAAAACGATGCCTGTTATTTTCTGTTAAACACTCACAGTTCCATGAGAAATCTGCTTAAAAAAGCCTGCAAGAATAATGGTTGAGGATAACAAGATCCTATCTAATCAAGAGAGAGAGGAACTCCCAGAGCAAAGTAGATCTCAAGGTACATCTACATCTGCACTTTTAACTAAAGCAGTTATAAACTTTGCCTTAAAGAGAAGTTTGTTCCTTGTGACGCTAAAGTTTGGTCTGTAGCCTAACACTGAAGAGGCTGAGGAACTAAAGTCTGTATTAGTAGAAACAGTCTAGTTAAAGAAAGTCTGTTAGTAGAAAGTCTAGTTAGTCTAGTTAGTAGAAAGTTAAGTTAGTCTAGTTAGTAGAAAGACTGTTAAGTGGAAACATTAACTGGTAACATAGAAACAGTTGTTTGGTTTTGTTTGGTTTTTTTAAAAATAGAGTATGGATGAATTCCCAAGAGAAACTGTTGCTATTGTTAATGGTACAGCAGTGTTAGTGTAAACACTTGTGATTAGATTTGCCACAGTGATATCAGAGAGTGAGGGATAAGGGATCTCTCAGAAATATGTCTATTTATTGTTATTTATTAGTTTTATGGTTACAAGTGAGTGCTGCAAGCTTTGTTCTGATCATTTTACAGCTAGTGCAGCCAAGGTTCACCTATTCTTTCAGGTATGTTATTTAATAAGGGGGCTCACCAAGTTCTTGTTTGGGTAGCTCTGAGTGGTGTCATATATCATGATTAAATCTGGAAGTGCTAAAGCCCTGGGTTACTAGAGGAAGGCCTTAATCCTAAAGAACTAAGATGTGAAAATCTTAAGTGAAATTCTTGAGTAAAAAAAGATCTCTTTTGGCAGGAAGTGATACTGATTAATCCTTGAAGTAACCAGGAACCTAATGACAGGCCTTGTATTGGAAAACTTCGTCTCCAGAAGGAAGAGTAATAGGTGACTAGTTCTTTATACTTTTGCTTTTTTAAAATATTGCTCTTAATTTCTATCATCTCTATTCCATAAGGCAATCGATGCATACATTGATCTCCTTATTGCTTAACTGAACTTTAAAATTTAAGGGGAAAAAAAAAAGAAGAAGAAAGTAGGGAGCTGAATGTTGTCAATATCTTAGATATGCCATGGCATGAGTTTTCCTAGTGTTTCTCTGTGTTGGCACTGAATGAAGGAAACTGTTGCCAGAGATTCTCTCACTATGAGTGCATGCTCAGTGTACAGGGGTTTCAGTGCTGTCGTCTTTTATGCCTCAGAAAACAGACACCAAAGTGAAAGCTTTGCAGAGACATAAACCTGATTTGATGTTTCAGCAGAAAAGGCTACTAGCCAGAAGGACACAGCATTGCCTGAAGAGTATTGAATAAGAATTAAATATTCAGATAACATCACATAAAATCATCAAACTAATTGAATGAGTTGTGGAATACAGATATCTGTGGAGCTGGTCAGTCATAAGGCTTCTTGCTGACTTTCCCAAATCAGAAATGTGCCAAAGTAATCAGAGCTGTAGCATGGGTTTTGACCAAACAAACACATCTACCTTGTCCACAGGTGAATTAGCTTTCTAGATGCCTGCATGGCTAGGTTTTGGTAGCAGAAGAGCTACAGGTGTGGTTTGTGTGAGAAGCTGCCAGAAGTTTCCCGCAGAGGCAATGCCAGATGGCTTCAGGAGAGAGCAGGATCTGGCCAAGGCCAAGCCAATCAGGAATGATAGTAACACCTACCTCCGTGATAACATATTTAAGAAGGAAAAAAATGAAAGGTTTTGTGTGGAAGTAATTGTAGACAGAGAAGAGCAGAGTGAGAATACGTGAGTGGAACAACTCTGCAGACACCAAGGTTAGCAGAAAAGGAAGGGGAGGAGGTGTCAGAGCTGAGGTTTCCCTGCAGCCTGCAGTGAAGACCATGGTGAGGCAGCTGTGCCCCTGCAAGCCCATGAACATCCAGAGGGATGCAGAGATCCACCTGCAGCCTGTGGAGGAGCCCCCACCAGAGCAGCTGGATGCCTGAAGGAGGAAAACCCCATGGGACACCTGTGCTGGAACAGACTCCTGGCAGAGACCTGCTGACCAATGAAGAGAGAAGCCTTGGAGCAGGTTTCCTGTTCAGACTTGCAACCCTGTGTAGAACTTATGCTGGAGCAGCCTGTGCCTGAAGGACTGCACCCTATGGAAAAGTGATCCATGGAGAACTGTTGCCCATGGAGAAGTTCTTGGAGGCCTGTTTCCTGTGAGAGGAACCCCACACTGGAGCAGGGAAAGGACTCCTCTCCCCGAGCAGTGGCAGAAGCAACCTGTGATGGACTGACCATAACCACCATTTTCCATCTCCTTGTATTAGTGTGGGAAGGATGTAGAGCTTGTGATGGAGAGAGGGGTGGGGTGAAGTTGTTCTTAAGATTTGTTTTATTTCTCATTATCCTTTTCTGATTTTCTTAGTAATGCATTCAATTAATAGACTCACGCTGAGAGTAATTGGTGAGTGATCTCTCCCAGTCCTTAACTCATGAATCTTTTGTTATATTTTGTCTCCCCTGTCCACTTCTAGGGGGGAGTGATAGAACAGCTTTGGTGGGTACCTGGCATCCAGCCAGGGTCAACCCACTGCAATGTCCCTGTACAGTGTTGAGTGCTATGTATTTTCAAGATGCGATTGAACGCGTCCAAAATAGACATCTAAAATGGGTCCTAGAAGAACCTGGTACTCTCCATTGTCTGTAACTCGAATTTAAAGTTTCTTTGAGTGGAGTCATATTATCTTGTTTGACATTGAGAGGACATTGATGAAAATCACCAAACTTCACTGTACCACACTTGCCTCCTGTCCCTTATCATCTAGAACAGGCAATGACTGGACTGCAGACTATGTCATAATGACATGTTGAGGATAATAGTGTCAGAAGCAAAGAACACTAGTAGATGAATGTAATCCATAAATTGTTGTGGATTTTTCCTCTTCTTTGGCTATCTGTTTTCTCACCTCTGATCTTTGTTGGAAGGAATGGATTCTTTTCCTTACATTTAGAGATGTACTTCTATCTGCCTGTGATAAGTTTAAACAAATTTCTTCACATCTGTTTTATGTTTTACAAGCCTCTTTGATTTTAAAAAAGCCTATGTTTCCATTGCTAGGTGAAATTTACTTAACTTCCCTTGTGCAAATGTTCTTGGCTGTGAAAACTTTCTGGAACATCAACAGATCAAGGAACATTCCCAGCTCAAACTCTTCTTAAGTTCTGTCATAGGTAGATGTACACCAGAAGAAAAAGAAATACTGTGGAAAGTGTATCCAAAGTAATTTCTAAGCTTCTGACAACACAACTAATGGGAATTAATCCATTATTCTGAATCAATATAAAATGTTCAGAAATGAGAGTATGCAATAATCTGCGAGGGTTGCCAAAACTAATTTGAGATCATAAGTGTAAAACTGGTAGCAAATATGAAAAATAAAATGTTTATCTAAGTTTACTGTTTTTGTGGTGCTGTATTTGTAGGTAATAATTTCCAGTATAATTATCTCACAGGAATGGTAGATACTAAGTAGCATACATGAAACCTATGTATGTTGACCTTATCTTTTAAGGTTAAATTGCACCTCATAGGATACTTCCCCGTGTGAAATTATATGCTTGCAGATGACCTTGTAAATGTTTATGCATTTTCCTCTATTTTTTCATTTTAGAGTTATCCTGATTAAGTGCACTGGAATCACTATATATTAATGTGACAGCTCAAATTATGGGTAGCTTGTAGAATAAAAAAGTAGATAAATTGGATAAATGTGTTATACTGGGATAGCTAAATTAATTAAGTTTCTAGGGAAAAACAGAGTCTCTCTAATACTTAAATATCTAGAAGGTGATTATTTGTAAATAAATAATGCATAGAGAATACTTTTAATAAATGCAGTTGGTCAGATTTATTATTCTCTCTGCCAGCAAGTATTTTGCAATAATTTCAACAGAATGTTTGAATCTGACATCTAATCTAAATCTTCACTACTTTGCTCATCTTTCTCCTCCATTTTCTGAATTCTCACATTTATGAGTTGGCACCTAATAGCAATTACTGCTATAGACCCTTTTGTATTTGCAGGATAATCAAATACTCTCAATAATGCCTCAATCTTATTTTAGGATGGCTACCTTGATGGTGAAAGAGAACCTTAATTTTATCGACTTTTTCAGTTCTTATTTTCTCACTTAAGATCTTTAAAGGCTACAGTATTAGACTACTTGTATTAAGGTTTTATCATGTGGTCTTTTGTATACCATGACTGAAACTCCTGCAATAGCCACTGCTGTCAATGCATAACAATTTTGTTTGATAACAGATAAGGATGGATTTAAATACCTTACCAATAGATGGAAGGCATATTATTATTCTAACCTTCTAGACTACTTGTCCAATCCCACTTGAAGTTTTTATATCATGAGATTTGTTTAGAGTGTCAGACAGTCCTAACAAAATCTCTATTTACAGCTAATCTGGCAGGATACCAACTAACTACATTGAGCTCTGATGTAGAAAGAATGTCACTGCCATATGAGAAAGAATCAAACACTAACTGGAACAGTTAAAATATTAAATACCTAAACAAATCATGTTTCACTTAGTACAGTTGTGTCTCCTTAATGACATATATTTACTATGAATGGTTAAAATAATATCAATAAAGATGACTCTGTTTGCTAAGCTAGCATACAATTCACACTAAGATTTAGTAATTTCTACACTTGGAATGTTCTGAAAAAAGGACCATGTTTCTGTCATGGCAAATTAGGTCAACATGGAGAAACACAGAGTCGTGGGATGATGAAAGTTTAAAGAATACGTTATTAATGGATGTCTTTTTCATTTAGTTTTTCTTCTGTGACATTTAACAAATTGAATGTTAAACGCAGAGAGACACAAAAATGCTTTGTTTGATTACTAACAAACAGGGAGAAAGAGTTCCCTCAGCTGGTGTGTAACATTGTGATATAAAGCTGAGCTTAATGATAGGTTTTGGAGATGCTGTTTGAGGTCCCTCTTCCCACAGGTATGTTAGAGTTTGTTGCTTCATGGTGCAGCCTACATGATTTATTAAGCTTTTCATGTACTTTTATGGACTTAGTTTGAGAATCTTTAGTTTTGCCTTTGCCATATCCCATGAGGACTTCTTAGAATCTCAAGATTCTGCAAATAGAAAAGCAGCCATTCTGACAACCACATACCTCAGAAGGTACCTCTGTCATCAGCCCATCAAAGTCTTGAGTGAAAAAGTTTTTTCATGTTATGAAAGGTAAGAGAATTGGTAAAGTTACGCAGAGCTAAACACTGACTGAATCTCCTTTCCTGCTGGCAAGGGTGACAGTCACACTCCAAACATAATGAAAGCAAGAAAAGTTGACATATTTCAGTCTTTTTTCCTCAAGTGTAAAACAGAAGGACAAGATAAATTTTTGCATACAACAGCAAAGATCTATAAGTGACAATGAGATTTGTGTTTAAACTTCTGGAGCTCCAGCCAGTGGTTTAACAGAACAGCCTGCAAATTCATGATTCAAGAGCATATGTATTATATTTTGGACCAGCATTATGTAAGATATGTATTATTCAGTTCATGTCAGCAGATCATAAACTACAGCCATATATGTTGCAGTGCACTCTGAATGCTACTTTGTTAAACACTCAGTACAATGAAGTCATGTAAAGGATTATCACAAAATGTAACTCATGCAGTAAGGATATGTCTTGCTTTCCTGCTAATATCAGTATTTATAATTAGTAAGTTATTGACCATGTAACACCTTCATTTATTAATAAAAATAGATATAAATAATTCTATTTCTGAGACAAACATATTTTGAGATTTGCTCACTTGGAAAGAAATTATGGAATTTGAAATAGAAAATAGGTCTCCTAACTTCTGCCCTGACTGCTCCTAAGTAGATCACACTTCTGAATTATAATTTAACTGAATGACTAATGTTATAACTGTAATACTAAATGAGACACTAGGGGCATGGGACAAGGGGCTTAAAACTCTGTCCCTGTCTCAAGACTGTAATTGTTTACCTCTGTGTGAATCAAACCTTGAAGTACCCTGTTACAGCCCTATGTTTATTATATAAATCTGGGTACAGATGACTGGCTTTTCTTGAAGAAGTTACTCTCTTTGTGAGTGGTGAAAGGAGTAAACATAGTTTTTGATCCCTGCAATGATCAATGCTTCAGGGATGTTTGATTTTTTTTTTTAAGACAAAAAAATCATTTACTATATCATAAATAAATAACTTACATGTATTATGGATATTCTTTTCTATAGAATCATCTGGCATTAAATTTGACAGTGGAATTAAGGAGTTAAAATGGAATAGAACTGTGGCACTTAATGGTGAGGTCTTTCATATAAGAGCATGAACTGACTCGCAGTCCCGATGACTTATGCGAAATGCTGAAGTTGTGTCTCCCTGTCCAACAAACCAGCTGAATGTGGTAGATTCATTATTTTTGTATTTCTGTCTTTCCCCCTATCTAGTTCTTTTCCCCACTTTGTCTCATGTCATCTGAACAGGAAGTCCTAGCTCTGAGATGTTGCGGTACTGCTGCTGCTTCCTGTAACACTACGGTTCAGAAGTAAGGCTTCAGGCAACAAGGAACAGAGAACATCTTACTTGTTCATGATGCAGGAGTTTGAGAAACAGGAACTATGGAAACAGCAGAGTGTAAAATTCACCAATTTATGCTGGGGGCTGCCCACCTTTGCAGAATAGGATCTGGTAGTCCTGATGGACAACAGGATCAACATGAAGGAGCCGTGTGCCCTTGACATAAAGAAGGTCAACACCATCCTGGATTACTTCATGTGGTTGTCACCAGAGCAAGGGAGATGATCCTTTCCCTCTATTCAGCCCTAGGGAGGACACTCCTGTAGTACTGTCTCCGATTCTGGACTTCTCAGTACTGGACAGTATTGAACAATTCTCCAGACATGCTGGAGAGAGTCCAGCAAAGGGCCATGAGATGATGAAGTGTCTGGAGCATCATTCCTATGAGGAAAGTCTGAGAGAGCTGGGACTGATCAGTTTGGAGAAGAGAAGGTTCAGGAAGGAACTTGTCAATATACCTAAATATCTGCAAGGAGGGTGAAAAATGTATGGAGACAGGCTCTTTTTCAGTGGTACGCAGTGACAGGACCAGGGGCAATGGGCACAAATGGAAACACAGGAGATTCCCTCTGAATATCAAGAAGCAGTCTCTCACTGTATGAGTGACTGAGCATTGACAGAGGTCGCCCAGAGAGGCTGTGGAATCTCCCTCCTGGAAAATATTCAAAAACTATCTGGACATGGTCCTGGGCAATCAGTTCTGGGTGACCCTGCTACATAACTTCCAGACCTCCCTTCCAGCCTCAACCATTTGGTGATTCTGAAAAGGTTGAGAGGCATGTCAAATGTGGGATTTAAATCTTTATTTGAGAATGCAAAGTTAGAGAATGGGGATGCCAGGAACATCATGCTGGTGACCTGGCTTAGGAAATGAATTTGAAGGGTGATGGCTGTATGCAACTTTGTTACGCAGTTCAGAAAGGAATTTGATGATGTCTGCTGTGCTTAGATTAATCTTTTGGGTTGTGGGGATAAAATTATTTCAGGCATAGGAAGGAGTTGAGTTCTCATTTCACACATTTGGAAAGGAGTTTAACTTAGGTCCTTTTGTGTAAAAGAACAACTACCCTTACTGCCTTCTCTTGAAGTGTTTATTTTGCCTCATCCCCTCACACAGAAGGGGATAAGTGTATCTACATCTTGGACACTTGATTTGGAAGTACAAAAAGCATATTCAGTACCTTCTAATTTCAGAGTAAGCTGCTAAACCATGGGCAGAAATATGATTCAATATATATTTCCTCCTTAGCAATAGCTAAAGCTTTATCATGAATAGAATAAAGAGGCTTCCTACAGAACTTGCTGACTGCTGTGAGGCAGCTATGTGCTCCCACTGATTTATGCTGTTATTCCCACTGAGTCTTGGCCATCTAATCCAGGACCTTGATAGCAGAAAGGAAGTCAAGCAGCTTAAAAGTTTAGGCATTACAAATCCCAGCACAGCAGCACCCAATTCATTTCATATATCTTGCTCTTAGTGTCTAACACATACATTTTATCAGCAGCTTGTAGGGCATGCAGTCAGACAATTTCCATTATGGTCAGTGAAATAGCATGGTTAAAATCCTGTGCAATGCTTTATAAATTTAAATTTAAGCATAAATGTTCTGTAACAAGATTATTGTATCTGATCTGATGGTTGGAGAAAGCTCACTCATTTTGTATTGTCAGCACTTGAAGCAGTCATTGATGTATTAAGCTCTTACACAAGTCATGGCATCTTACTTGAACCAACGTGCAGTCGCAAGGGATTTCAGTTGAAAGAGTAGATGCAGGATACACATTTATAACAGTGAGGGCAATCAGCTTTGCAATGGATTAGTGAAGAATATGGTAAATTCCTCATCACTTGGAGTCCTTTTATCAATGTCAGATGTCTTTCTAAAAGAAACAATCTATTTCAATAACATTTTATTAGGTTATATGCACAAATAAGGAGAAGAAATCTACAGTTTTCATGCAGAAAATTGGTTGAGATTAGCACAGTTTCCACTTCTGTTTTTAGCAATTTATGTTAAGTAAGGTTATGAAAAAAAAAAATAATTGAGACAAACTACCAGATTGTTTCTCTCAAAACCACTGAAACAGGAAGTGAGCTGTAACAGCATTGTCTTGAAATTGCTGCTTTAACAATCACAGAATAATGGAACTGTTAAGATTGGAAAAGACCTCTAAGATCATTGAGACTAACTGTTAACCCAGCACTGCCAAGTGCACTAATAAACATGCCCCTGAGGGTCACATTTACACAACTATTAAATACCTCTAGGGATGGGGATTCCACCACTGTCCTGGGCAACTTGTTTCAATGTTTAACAATCCCTTTCATGAAGAATTTTTCCCTAATATCTAAACTAAACCTCCCATGGGGCAACTTGGGGCTGTTTCCTCTCATCCTGCTTGTTACTTGGGAGAAGAGACCAATCACTACCTCACTAAAACCTCCTTTCAGGCAATGGCAGAGGCTGCCCCCAAGCCTCCTTTTCTCTAGGCTAAACTACCTCATCTCCCTCAGATACTCCTCCTAAGACAACTGCTCCAGACCCTTCACCAGCTTCGTTGCCCTTCTCTGGACACACTCCAGAACCTCAATGTCCTTGTAGCGAGGTGCCCAGAAGCGAGCACAGCACTTGAGGTGCAGACTCACTAGTGTCAAGTACAGGGGGACAGTCACTGCCCTGATCCTGCTGAACACACATTCTGACACAAACCAGGATGCCAGTGCCCTTCTTGACCATCTGGGCACACTGCTGGCTCATGTTCAGCTGTGGTCAACTAGCACCCCCAGGTCCTTTTCCGACAGGCAACTTTCCAGCTACTCTTTCCCTACCCTGTAGTGTTTCATGGAATTGTCGTGATCCAAATACGGGACTCAGCACTTGGCCTTATTAAACCTCGTATCACTAGCCTTCACCCATCAATCGAGCCTGTCCAGATCCCTCTGCAAAGCCTTGCTACCCTCCAGCAGATCAACACTCCTAGCTGACTTGGTGTCATCTGCTTACTGAGGGTGTACTTGATCCCCTGCCTAGAAAGTGGATAAAGATGTCAAACAGAACTGGCCCTAGTACTGAGCCACTTATGACCAGCTGCCACCTGCATTCAGTTCTGTTCTCCACCACTTTCTGGGCTTGACCATCCAGCGCATTTTTCACACAGTGAACAATGTATCCATCCAAACCATGAACAGACAGTTTCTCCAGAAGAATATTGGTATGTCCCAGAGAAAATCCACTTTAAATCTAGGCCAGATTCTTACATTCCTGACTCCATGGGTGTACTCAACACTTTTTTCTATTTGTTTATTTGTTTTAAAACCTTGTCACCTCTGCATGCTTATGATGGATCTAGCACTTTCCTACACACAGGATAGAATTCTTGAAGCAAATCCCTTTCGTCAAAATGGTCTTTGAAAGCATAAACCCTATTACATGTGTTTACTTGTGACTATATTTTTGAAAGTCCCTTTCAAAATTTAGTCTATTAAATAAACACGCAAGTTATCAAGACTAAATAAAATCTTTCCTTTAAAATAAATGTGGTATTTTGCTAGAAGTAAATGGAACCATTTATAGCAGTGAATTGGTAAACAACATTGAGTTTGGGTAGATTTGTAGCAACTGGTGTTTTAACAAAATTGGCATTGCATTTTAGCAGGCATTTTAGCTTGCCTTATCAAAAATTATGAATTTCAGTAGCCCTACCTAGACATGACAAAGGTATGAATCACCTTCTCGACTTTTTTCAAACAGAGATCTCAGGCATGTACTGTACCTGTGATGGTGAAATAGGATTTGGATATTACATAAAGATGGCTGTCAAAAGGTAATTTAACATCACATCAAGCGTTTTCATGTTGACAGGAAGAATATGAGATTTCTGGTCCAAGAAAAACATCATAGAGAAATAATTCTGCTCTTTTTGTTCTTTGCAGCAATTAGCAAAATGCTGACTTCATTTCTATTGTGATTTGTTAAAAAAAAAAAAAAAGGAAAATAAAAGAAAAAAGATACTGGAAACACCTGAGTCTATTCTGAAGCAAACTATTCAGATGTCTACTAATTCATATGTAGAACATATGTCTACATCTTACTTTTAAAATTAAAATTTTCCATTCATAAAAGATTGAAGAATCTACCTGTTAAGAACTTTACTGCAAAATTCAGGTTTCAAATATTGAACAACAATGTACATCTAATGCTATTCTGTATTCCCCCAAAAGACACAAAATTCTTGTTTGGTTTTTTTTGTTTTGTTCATTTTAGATGGGATTCATGACTTCTGTTAAATGAACTGAAAGAAACAGGCATACAGGGCCTGGCTACATTAGCTACTTCTAGTTTTAACAGCCTAGCTTTTTATTTTGGGACTCATAAATCTTGGATGACCTTTAGCTATTAGAAAAGGCGTAGTAAAGCTAGGAAAAGTTAGTAGTGTGCCAGTTTTTAGATCTTGCATTTGCTGTTATCTAGACAAGATGCACAATAAAAACTACCTGAAAAATTGCAACTACTTTCAGTAAAATCTGTTCTTCCCTGATTCTTCACTTAGCTTGTTTTGATTCTGTTTTTAAGATTGTATGCCAAGGCATCTACATCCCTTTGTGTGACTTAGAAGTCGTTTCTCTATTGTCTCCCCTTCTCATTGCAATATCTAAATCATACATGCATGATGCCTAGTATGCTGTAAACTGCCAGAAGATTTCCTGATGACAGCTCTGATGAAAAATATTCCACTGGGGAAAAAAGTTTGGGTGTTTGGGATGTTTGTTTGTTTTAAGACAAAGACTACTGAGTGGTTATGTGTATCATAACTGCTCACTAATATATAAGAATACTGCTAAGAGTTCTCCTTGCTCATTGGCCGGGTGAACATGGGTATCAGGGAAAAGTTTTCCAGCTCTAAAGGTACTGAAACTATTTGGAACAAATTGCATATCGGTGGTCCGCAACTCCCTTACCCGGATATTTTCAAGGATAAATTAAACATTTCTGGCAAGTATGTTCTTGGCCGTGTCTCAGAGGAAAAGAAAGGACTAGATGAAATAGTCTTTCCTGTTCTGCATTTAATGGCATTTTCCAGTCAGGATAAGTTTATTTTTTTAGCGTGATTTGGTTACAAAGCATATGCTTTGTGGCATTTGATAATTGTTAATAACATTGTTTAGTGAATTGTTGCCAAATCCCTTGCAGAAGAGGCTTATCTAATGGATGTCATCTTTATTCCTTTACTGCTTGGGTCATAGAAGAGCTTTGACAATAATGTGTAAGATATATATTTGATAATGTCTGTGTAACTTCACTGTGCTTATCACATATGGAGATCAGGCCACTCAATGAGACAATGTATTCCTTTCTGATTTTTGCTATGACTTGGTTCTTTTTCACATCTTTCCAGGTCAGGGAAGAGAATGATTATATTCAGATTTTATAACACAGAATCAAAAAATGGCTGTGGTTGGAAGGCACCTCCGGAGACCATCTAGTTCAACCTACCCAGGCAGGGTCAGCTAGAACAGGTGTCCAGGATTGTGTATAAACAGGTTTTCAATAGCTCCAAGGATGGAGACTCCATAGTCTGTCTAGGCAACCTGTTCCAGTGTTTGACTACTTCTGCAGGAAAAAAAAAAAATGTTTGAGTGGAATTCCTCATTTTTCAGTTTGTGCTCATCACTTCCTGTACTTCAATAAGTTCATGCTCCAGTCTTACACTGGATGGCCCAGAACCAGTTCCATCACTCCAGATGTTTCTCACCACAGTGGAAATGAAACAGACCATAACCTGCCTTAACATACTGGCAGCAGTCTTCCTAAGGAGACCCGGGATGTTCTTGGTTCTTGTTGCAAAGGCTCATTGCTGACTTAGAGTCAGCTTGTGCCTGCCAGGACCTCCAGATCCTTCTCTGCCAAGCCACTTTCCAGCTACTTGTCGGTGTTATTCCTGGTGCATGGTGTTATTTCTCCCTAGTGTAAGACTTTGCATTTCCTTTTGTTGAACTTCTTGAGACTCCTTTTAGCAAAGTTTATTATGCTTTAGTAATGATCAAGCTTATGCACCTAATCCAACTGCAGATACGTCACATTTCCCTTGTATACTACTGTGTTGTATCAGTCAAGTACATAGTAAATACAATTTCAGGTATTTTCTTTAGGCATTTATATATTTAGGTAATTAGAAATTAGCCTGTAAAGCTGGATTATTTCTCATTTAAATTAACTGATTCAAATTTTCTATACAGTCCAATTTTCAAGCTTAACTATAAACTCAGGTAAGTCTACCTAGGGAAGGAGTATGAAAAAGGAAGGTCTCCAAAGCAGGTTTCATTCCACCCATAGAAATACATCTAAACTACATGTTGACTCTCCATCTGGGTATTGTATTGTTCTTGACTGACTACATGATAGAATTTGCAAGAGCAGTTTAGATTTGTCAGCTACAGAGAAATGAGAAACAGTCAGCCTTAATGAGGGGATCTGGGGATATTGTCATTCTTTTCTAACATGGATAAAATACACATGAATTTACCCATTATGTAACAGTCCTGTATACAAGTTTAAATATTCTCCAGCCCTCACGACATGAAGTGTTTTAAAAGTATTAATTTTACAAGTGTTGACAAAATGTCACTCTATTTTAAGTGCAGCAGTGCTTTTCACTAAGTTTTGAATGCTATAAAGCAAAATTTCATGATTTTGTCTGGCCTTAAACACTAAAATATGCTTTCTTCAAGTTATCATCTAAATTATTGTCCATACTTGTTTCCAAAGATTGATCCATTTCTCCCCTACAAGAAGGTAATAAAGAATCAAGTTACATCTGGTTTGATTTCCCTGTAATGAAACAGCCAATTGCCCCATGTCAGAAAAGATCTACTGTAGGTATTCTTCTGGGATTTACCAGGTTTTTGCCAGTCAATAAAGAAACAAGATCTAACATTTCATTTATAAAACATGAATTCCACCGGGTTAGAAGCATCAAGAATGATAATAGGTTTTTACTCTTACATACAGAATATTTTAGCAAGATTTTTTTGCTAGCTACCATTAAGAAAATAAAAACTACCATCTTTTGATTTTTGTGCTGGCATACTTATTTTACAATGCAACAAGATCATTTTTTGCAGTGTATTGCTTACAAAGGCAAACTGAATTTATGAGGGAGCAGTTAAATAAAATTTCTGAAGGAAGCTGCAAAAATGAGATAAAGGATATTCCAGTTTGCAGTAGATGGGTTTTGATTGTACGAAATACAACATAGTAACAAATTCCTCAAGGTACAATTTTTATTCTTCATTTATTTATCTTTCATGAATACTTCAACATTTGATTTGATTCAACTTTTCCCTTGTCTTTTTCTGTTGCCTCAGTTGTATCTGGTTCTTTTTTCATTTTTATTTTGTTTAGTTTTTGTTGTTTTTTTTTTAAATTAGACTGTACCTTTCCTCATCCAGATCATGCTTTTGATCAGAGGTAGTTCCATTCAGCATTTGCATGGAAAAAATAAGAAGAAGTTACTCCCTCTCCTTGATTAGATATTACAGAAACCTTCCTGCAAATAATACTTTTGTATGAAGACAATTTTTTTAATCTAAAATTCATATCAGCAGTGTAAAAATGGTGTGAGTCCTGGCAGCAACACATGCTTTAAACTGAGCTGTTAAAGGCTTCAGTTTGTCCACTTCCTGGACACCTGCTGTGCAACCAGTGCTTTGCTTGGCCCTTACAATTCCTGCTTCCCTGTAAACTTCTTAGTCTGTTTTATCTTAGTACTCTGAGTGACCCCATGTCAACAAGATATCTTCTAGATATCCCTGTCTTCTTCCACTTCAACGCATGTCACCTTCTTTGCTCTTGCAATACTCCAGATACACTATTTGCCTCCTTTCTCTGGTTCTGTCTCTAGTCTGCAAACTGGCAGGCTGAAGACCCATTTGGTCTGTTCCCCTGCCTGTCTCTTGGTTCCCAACTGCCAGGTGGGCCAAAAAAACTGCTCTGCCCTTGACAGGCCAATAAAAAATGCTTGTGCTGTGTGACAGTCTCAATCTGTTTGTAGAAATGTGCTGCTGTGCAAGCCAAAGCCTTGATCCCCCTCACTCACCCTGGCATTTTTTTTTCTCTAAGAGAGCAATGAATCCCCTTTTTGTATTCCTGGGGACCAAGAAGTAGAAAGAGGCAGTCATGTTTCTGTCATAAGGCAGCCTAGGGTACTTGCTTCTGAATTTCCTTGGTTTAATACAGTCTGTGTCATTCCCAGGCTGTATATTAGAGTCTTGGCTCTAGCTGAGACAAATCCAGGTAGGTTAATTAATTAAACATTTTCATACTGAGGGTTACAAGACCTTTCAGGTCCACAGAGAACATACAAATGATGCTATCCTCTGGGATAATACATCATGCTTCTTTGGCTCTTTGACTGCCTTTATGCATGGCGCCAGACTGGATTTTTAATATTTTTGGAATTTGCTGATCGAAAAATGTTCATGAGGAACTTTGACAATTTTAATCTTGTTCTTTGAAAAACAACTTGTAGCTTTTATGTAGCTTCAACTCTGACCTACCTTCTATATCTTTACCAAAGTCGTGAAAAGCTATCACCATCCAAGTAACATCAGTTGAAAATAAATCCCTTATCAGTTAGGAAGAAAATTCCTTCTTAGTGCTATTTTGGACATAGTATTCTTTCTTTGACATCTCTTTTTGTAAATAAAAACAGATTATGTCTAAATAGATGAAGCAAATATATCTACACCTAAATGACATTCAGCATTATACCTACTCTGTGCACCACTGTTATTGACTGTTTTCAAGAAGGTTTGAAGTGGCAAGTTTTAAGAATTGCCAAGAACAATGACTGAGAACTTCAGATGTGAGTGACAAGCTCTGAACTAGTACACTGGCACTGCAAATCTCTTTACCTCATGTATTGCTTCTTGCTCAATGTGACATCACACTCACTGAGAAATAAACTTTTCTTCATCTTTCAATTTCTGACACACAGTGCTGGGGTTGGAAGGTGAAGTTTTTGAGGAGTGCCGTAATTTACCACTGTGCCACTTCTTTGCTCTAAATTAAGGCTTTCAGTGACAGTAACTAGCAAGAAAATTAGGATGCTAGCATGGGAAATCTACTATGGTAGAGTATTAAAATTTTTAAGTCCAAGTATTCAGCATTAAGGGATAAGTTCCTAGCATCAAAGTGAAGGCAGAATGTGAAGGAATTTGTTAGAACATGATTTTATCTTTATACTGCAATGGACAGAGATAGTGCTACATTTTTAGTTTGGAAATTTAGTGGACATTTTCAAGTCTACTCTCTTTCAGATTCATAGTTCCATACTACAGATTCATAGATGATGTGTGTTATACATTATGATTTCCTTGAGTCAAATATTTTCAGGGTAATGAAGGGGCTTTGGATTTCATTTTGACCAAAATTCAGCCTTTTTTCTCCAAGAGGAACTTGCTTCTTGATGTACCATATAAAGGCAAAATTGCTCTGAAAACATTGAGATGTTGTACTTGCATCTGAGATGTTGTACTTGTATTTGTGTCTGTTGCACGTCTGTCAGTCATTCATTTCTGCAATGCTGATTTGAGGGGGATGCCTTCTCTGAAGGGGAAGGACATCTCTCTAAGCAGACCCAAGCATCAGTTTTGCCAACAAGCCAAAATCAGGGAACATAAGACAGGTATTTGGTAACTGTAAAGTAAAACTCAATTTCAGCCATTTTTCCTTTATTGAAGCATTATAGTTCTGTTACTGAAATATGTTACATTAGCATAAAAATCCACTTTTAAATGAGACAATCACTATTAGCAATCATATCTCTTCTCTATAATTATATAATATATAATTATATATATAATTTTAATCTCTATATTCTATTCTCTCTAAGTTTGTTTACATAGTGCAAAGACAAAACCAGTAGTGAATAAATATTATTTTGTTGCAAAGTTAAATGGATCCTTTTGTATTTCCAAACCATTAAAGCTGTGTTTCAGTTTAGTGTTCTTGAATGAAAGCAGTCAAGTAATTTCCTTGTTTTTTAATTACTGGACTATATACTGTAACAAAATTTCTGGGCTGACTGTATCTTTGTATGTGGCTCCTCCTAGACAGCCCAGGCTCCAATCTCAGTAGACAAACCCGTGAAGATTTTATGTGTGTTCCTATGTTTCCTGCTTTAAAAAAGATAGACATTATTTTTAGCACCACCAGGAGGGGAAGGTGGTCTCTGTCATAAATAGATGCTTTCAAACATATATTGAACTCATGATATCCATATTCATGCTCCCAATATTTTTTTTAATTTTTCATTTCTGACCTTCTGCAGTTCAGAAGTAGATTGTGAACTTATGTAGATAGTCAAACACATAAAATCTAGCCTTTGATGTCCGAGCAGCTTTCTTTAGGCTTATCTTTTTTTTCACTCATTAAGATAAACACCTACTTCCAGAGAACCCTGTTTTAGCCATAGAAAAGGAAGGATGGAAACCACACCAGTAAGAAACTGAAATGAGATCTTACAGTGACTAGCTCTGATGGTTTCAACAATAGTTCTCATAGGAATTGTGCAAATGGAGTTTTTCAATTCCACATCCTTTCCTGTTGCCCACAACTTTGAATAGCATCTTAGTTTTAAGTATTTATTAAAAAAATCTAACAGGATTTCCTTTTACTGCAAGTAAAAACTGGGTTTTATTCACCATGTCCCATTCTTGGGCACTTGCTTTTCTGGAAGATCAATAGCAACATGTGGCCTCTCCTCATACTTGCTTATACACCCATTTAACTTTTATTTTCCATACTAGGATCACCACTCATATGATTTCATTAGTTTCAGAAACTTTAACATATTCCCAGAGCTATCAATAGCAAAAGGAACATAAACTCTGCAACAAAAGTTTAGTTTTGGATTATCTGTTGTAGCTTTTCCTTCTGGTCCTTGTTTTGCATCCTTATTAAAGTTGTACCTGCCACAGTACTTAACCATAAACAAGACACTTATCAGAATAGTAAGGTATTCTACAGACACCATAGTTTGCACTATACTTTGTACTATACTTTGTACTGCAGCTTTAGTTTGTACTTCTGCTGTAACAATGACTTATTTTATGTTTTGCCATAACAGTGTTATACTGCTCCTATACACACCATAATTGTGAAACATACTGTGCTTCTGCATTCATTTAAAGAGCAACTACTTGATAAGTACAAAGTAATTAAGCAATAAGACATGACAGGCAGCACATTTCTGGGGAATTATTGCACTTCTCAGATGTCTTGAAAGATATGAGGCTAAAGGTTGAGTGACTTCATTCACCTGAGAAGTGGAATAATCCCCCAGAAATGCATTGCTTACCACAGTTTATTGCTATTATGAAATGGAAATTATGAAACCAAAATAGGACGAAAAGATTAGATCTGTGCATTTATGGAGGATTACTTATACAGGTATGACATCACTGTCAGCTCTATATGTGTCCAGAGAGTTCTTAAAGACATTTCAGAATTAGCACGTGAACAACACAACTCATCCAAAATTGCTGTTTCAGCATTCCTCATTACCAACTTTACATAGACCAGCCCCCCAACATTTCCCTACAAAATCATATTTGTATTCTCGGTACAGACTTCGTCTCTGATACTAATCACACAACCTCAGGGGGGTGTGGTTATTCCGAAATAATCATACCCCCTGGAGGATTAGAAGCATTTGGTTGCTTCCTTGCCTTGTAACACCCCAAGGTCATTATCTCATGATAATCACATCTCCTGGAGTTGCCTTATTGCTTAAGTGTAACACTAAATTTTAATTACAATGAAATAGAGCTCTTCTGGTAGTTTATACAACATCCTGTGTGCGCAAAGCCAGATGGAAATAATGCCTAGCTTTTACTGTAATAGCATGTGCTGGGCTTGTGCTCCAGTGCAGTAAATGGTTATGTTTTTGTTGGGTTTTTGATGAGAAAATAATTTTGTGCTAAATTTGCAACACACTGCCATCAAATTTAGTTTGGAGTCTTATTGTTTTCCCGATTTGTTTTAAATAAATTCTAAATTAAAAAATACATATATAGTGAAGAATTACACTGATAACATTCCAAGTCTCTGATACCACTAACACTGACTATTGAGTTTTACTTGAGTTTTCTGAAGGTAGGCAGTATAGTTTTTGGTTCTTTAGACATTTCAATCAGTCATCAGTAAAATATGACTTTTGCATTGAAATTTAAGATACTAAATTTAAAATGTGATTCAACATTTTTGTTTCTTTCAAAAAACCCAAAGAAATAGAATAAAATTCATACAGAATTCATATAAGGAATGCAATTCTCATATTTTAACTCTTTGGCTCTGAAATCTGAAATGCCATCACACCGTTAGAGATTTCCTGAGAAAGGTTTAATTTTGTGAAGGAATTTAAATTTCTAAGTCCATGATGTTCTTCTCTTGTCAAACAGAGTTAACTACTATATGATGGCTTTGCTCAAAAACTTATATGTGTTTGAATTTATTAAATATTTTCAATTGTTTATACATCAAGATCTTAAAATATTTTTAAACCATTTTCTGCTTTGGATAGAGAAGTTCTAGTATTTACCAGTTCCCTGACAGGATATTTGAGGGCATAGGAAATACAATTTTTCAAATCAAATAGATGTAAACATATAAGATATATATGTCCATTAATTTAAACAACAAAACAAGAAAACAGACAAAATAAAACATATCAGATCTGTTGGGCTACATACTACTATCTGAACGCATTATGTTTATAACAGTTTCCACATCGTTTTGATCCCAGTTAGAATTGCACTTGTATCTTGAGGCATTTAGAAATCAATGCTTGATGTTCATTCTTAGTAATTGTCTTGCTATAACACAGCCCCCTTTTTTTTTTTCAGAACGCTTTAGAAATGTTTTCATTCACTTACACTTTTTGAGATATTTACAACAAGATTTCTCAAAGAAAGCAGACCTTAGTATTCCTCATAAGGACAAGAGGAAAACTTTCCTAATGAGGAAAAAAACCTAACAAAACATCCATTAGTACACCTCATAGGACTGCTATGTAACAGATGTTAGAAATTAAATTTCATTAGATTTACTTCTATTTGATCTGTTTTTTAGATTTTTTTTAATGTTGTCTTTGAATAGAAATAAAGTCTTTTCTCATATGACCTGTGAAATCAGTAAATCACTCAAGGAAGAGCTAGTTCTAAACTGTGATACCAGAGATCTGTTGACTTTACTAGGGTTATGGCGATGTGGCAAATAGCAGAATTTGACCAATCCTTCAGATAAAAAGCTAAATTGATTCTGCAATATGGGATAATGAAATTTAATCAGGGTTCTGTTGTGCTGAAGTTTGCTCTTGCTGACAAGCATTAAATATTTTTAGCAGTTTAGATGCTGAATTGCCTAATAGAGAAAGAAATGTTTTATTTTTGTCACCTTGTTCAAGATTTTAATAGAAATAATAAAAATAACAACAACATTAATAATATAGTGTTAGGAAACCAAATTACTAACTGTTGTACAAAGAAGCCATAGTGCAAATATTTCACCCTTACCAAAGCCTCTTATCCTGTTCTGCTTTTGTACATAGGTCATATTATGCACTGCTTTGTGCTAGTTTGACAAGAACTAATGTGGATACTTAAATATTTTAAAGGCTGCACATTTCAGAATGATAAAATACTCAACTGATCTTCCTTTTCTGTTGAATTTGCAGCTAATGATAAAATATTTTTTTTTGTCTATTAGAGATCTTTAACAACAAACAGTAAAAGTTCTTTTGAGGAAAAAAAAATCTTCAAATAAGGCCGTGCAATGACACTTTTTAACTACAGTTGTTTTTTATTCAGCCATAAAATCTATCTTTCATATAGAAACCCACTTACATGTCTTACTTCAGTGAAGGTTATTTGTAGACTGAAGGTCTTTTCTTGTCAAGATATGATGAATACCATGTGTGAAGACAGAAGAGCATCAGGACCTGTATTAGCCGGAAAACCCACTGATCTGTGAATAACCTAAAAAAGAAAACCTGAAGATTAGCAACGTCGCTTTTAAGAATGATCCATCAAATTCAACAAGCAGATTCACAGAGATGAATCATCTAGTTCCTTTTATTCCAACAATACAGTAAAGGTTATTTCCCTTCCTTACAAATAGAAGTTCTGAAATACAAGAAATAGAGACTTGTGAGTCTTTTTTCAGTCAAAAGGCAAGTGTTCTACATTTTTCATTCAGTATGCTTTTTAAACATTTTTTCCTTTTATTTGTCAATTGAAGTAGGTGTGGCTTAGCCCATACAGTACACAGCTAAATTGTGTGATTATATCCCATTTTTAAATGAGGCAATATTTTCTTTGAAGACTATCTATCAAAATAATTTTAAAAATCATGAAATAAATTTTATGCATTTTAGCACGTTTTTATTACATTATCACAGTGTATTGAACTATTGCTTCCTCTAGCTTGAAAATCCAGTGAGACCATTGTGATACCCTTCTCTGATAAAAACCTTGAATTTTTTCTCAGCCCTCTCCTCTCCTCTCCTCT